>RJWJ010000024.1:27840-391365 GCA_004363605.1 Indri indri | reverse complement strand
TGCATTTTTCATTTCAGAAAATTTAGTTCTTAACACAAGGATTCCTATGTGCCTTTTTTATATATTCCATACATTCATTTCTCATGCTTAATCTTTCCTTTATCTGTTTGAACACATAGATTGTAGTTATAATTACTAATTTGATGTCCTTATCTACTGATTCTATGTCATTCTGAGTCTGCTTTTCTTGATTTATCTCCTCATTATGCTTCACATTTTCTTACACCTTTGCATGCCTAGTAATTTTTGATTGGATGCCAGGCATTTTGAATTTATCTTACTGGCTTCTATATTTGCATTTCTGTAAATATTATTGAACTTCATTCTATCATATAGTTAATTGCTGAGAAAAAGTTTGATCTTTGTCTTGCTGTTAAACTTTGTTAGGTGGATTCAGAGCAGGATGTTGCCTAAGACTAATGTTTTCCCCAGTATTGAGGCAGAATCCTTATCATTACTCTACTCAATGCCCCTTGAATGATAAGATTTTTCTATTCTGGCTGGTGAGAAGAGGAACTATTCACAGCTTTATGTCAGTACTAGGTAATTTTTCTTCTCTTAGATGACTCTTTCCTCCCCCTTTGTTAGTTTTTTTCACATGCCTTCAGTGTTAAGTGTTTAGCTGAAGACTTGAGGGTTATCCTACACGTATCTCTGGAGTTCCAGGTTTAGCTCTCTCCTGTCTGTTACTGTGCCCTGACTTTTGTCATCTTGGTCTTCCTGGCTCTCAGCTCTATCTTATCAACTCGTGGAGACCACTGGGCTCCACCTGGGCTCCCCATCACTGCATCATGGTCTAAGAACTCTCTCTGGTAGGTAAGTTAAGCAATCATAAGGCTCACTTTGTTTCCTGTCTTGCAGAAATTGCTGTCATTCATATTCTGATGCCTAATAACCTGAAAAACATTCTCTTTTATATATTGTATAAATTTTTATTTCATTAAGGTAGGTATTTTCCATCTGTATTATTCCATGGTGGTCTAAAGAAGAAATCCCATTACAGTGGTATTTATATTTTAAAAGGCCACTACTCTATAGTGTATTTCATACCTACATTACTCCTTTTACTAACAGGTGTGTCCAAACCAGTCTTTTCTTTTTCAGGGTAATTATTGTTTTATATAGTTTAAATTTTAAACTGACATGATTTTTTCATCTCTATAGAGGCACTATGTATGTAATTTAAATCTCATCTTATCCTTCCTTCCCTTTTATTTTCCTACCTGTCTCCTTTTAAATGAAACACACAGCATGAAAAATCGCTTCTGTAGTCTCCAAACAAATATTCAGTCATTTTTGGTTTTTTTTTTTTTTTCTTTCAGCGAAGCAGTCTTTTCCATATTGAAGAACATTCAATGAAGAAGACTTTTGCTATTGTAAACTGAAATGTGTTACCCAGTGACATTCAGACACTGGTTTTAGTTTTGCCCTTTAGAGTTACAAAAAATAGCTCTTATTTCCTTTTCTGGGTGACAGCCATTCCACAACGTGAAGACAGTTACATGTGCTTTTCACACTCTCCCATCTACTTTAATGGTTCTTTCTGTAAAATATTTTTCCAGATGCCTCATCATCTCGGTCATTCTTCACTGTTCTCCAGCTTTCTAGTAGCTGCTTTATAATGTGGTTTCCTAAAGTGACACAAGATAGAAAGTGTAATATATTCAGCACAGAATACCGAAGACCTGTTGCTCCCTATGATTCACATCCTAAGAAGCCATTAATAGTTTATAAAGATCATGTTAGGTTTCTAAACAGTTGCCATCATTCTATATAGAGAAACTCATGTTTGGCCTCTGTGGAACTGAAATTATCAGATAATTTTAATATTATTAAAGATGGTTGATACGTTTATTCTGACACACCTTCAAAAATCAGTGGCTACTAGAAATGTTAATATTTCAAACTCTGCCAAATATCTCTGTAAATTAACTATGTGTGTGTATATATACACACACACATACATATATATACACATATATACACATAAAGTTACATAGATGCACTGAAAAAGAAAATGATTAAACAAAACTCTCTGAGTATGAGATTATTTGTAACAATTGTCATCTAATATGTTTAGATGTTTATACTTTTTTAAAAAGTTTTAGTTAATATGAGAACACACTGATATCGATCGTAAGTTAATAATTATTTTCAAAGATCTGAAAATTTGTCATAAGACTGTAGCCTTCTCTAGGGTATGAACGATGTCATATTTATTTTTGTTTGTCCCTTGAGTATCTGGTTGGTTCTATACTTTTCACAAAACAAACAGTAAATTCCCAAGTGCTAAAAGTGCAGCTAAGCGTTAGCTTTCCCAGAGAAAATGGACATGTTACAGGGAGCTGGACATGGATTCTGTATCACAAAGAACTTTATAAAATTGAAATTACCCCAAAGGGCTCTGCTTTGAAAGGCCACTTGCTCTTCACCTGAACTATTCAAGCAAATAGCTGGTGACAGTCCATCAACATAGTATGTATTGTACTGTAACATACTATAGTGAATTCTTGAATTTGGCTGAAATTTCATCTAGATCAGTTATAGAGTGTCTTCAAATACGGCAACTCTATGTTGCTAATTTTCTGAGACATGTATGGAGTAAAGGAACAATCATACTAAGACAAAAACTATAAAAATAAAAGGATGTTTGCATAGCTTTACATTTTCAGCCTAAAAGCTAATAGAGGTCTTGGGAGTGTGAGTGTATGCGTGTGTGTGTGTTGTGTGTGTGTGCAATGCTCGATCTGAATTAAATAGAATTCAGTAAAAATATTTTACATCTATGATAAAGGAAATCATCAGATCTAATATTGGCTATTTTATATATCCTTTGACAACGGCATTCTTGGCTTAGCTTTGTTCTTAAACATATTTTTTTAACACATGCCTGACAGAATCCTTAAGGATGGGTAGATCATAGCCCAAGGCGGGTGAGAAGAAAGCAGTCTGTGTAGTGGTAATAGCATGAACAAAAACATGAAAAGGCAAGAGGTTTTGGGAAACCACAGCCATTTTGAGATTAATTAAATGATGACGTGGAGAATGATTCTATGGTTGTGTTAAACTTCTACAACAGTATTTTCAGCTTCTCGGTTCTGAACAATATTTCTCTTCCTTGAAAGCAGCAAATAAGTATGTAGAACTGTCAACCCCAAGTTGTTCTTAGGAGGCTGCAGACTGCTACATACAAATGAGAGGAATATTCTCTGAAATGAAAAAGGAAAAAGCAAACGTAAAGTGTGACAGAAACTGGCAAAATGCCCTAAAGAAAATATGGCAGAGTTTTATCATATATATGAACATATAGAGAAAATATAAATTTATTCTATTATATTTGATCCACGAATAATTTTAATTTTTTACATCAAATTTCCATAAACCTAACTGAATGAAGATTTGCAAGGACTTTATTCCTTTGAGAAATGCCATTGTATTCTCACATGTAAGGGGCACAGTCTAAAATGGAATGGTGCTTTATCACAGTGACCTCCATGTGCTTTCATCTTCATGTTTCTGCAATACAGTACTTTTGGCGTATTTGGTTGTTAAAATGGACTTCATTTCATCTCAGTTCAGCTGAGACTCCCAAGAAAAAGAGAAGGAGAATAGACATTCTACATCCTAAAGCAAGCTGCTTGACAACATGTGTAAGTACAAGCTGAGGCTATAAAACTTGCTTCCGCCACCATTAGTGATCATTCATTCTCCCCACCTGTAAAACGATGGGGTGTTAAGAGTCCACGGGGAGAATCACTTTGGATGGCACAATTAAAATTCTATGCATCCCCCAAGCTGCCCAGCTGGCCATCCCTCTCCATGGGGGAAGTGAGGAGGGTCTTTTTTTCCCACTTAAAAAAACTGCTTGCAGACGGGACCACCCCATCTAATAATTAGCATTAAATTCTCACCAAAAATTGTCTAACGATGAAAATCTGTCTGGAGCTGCTTTTATATGGCACTATAGAGAAAGAAGTTTGTACTGAATTTCCTACTGCACTTAATTAAAGATGAAGAAAACGTGTAGACCCTCGAAGATCAACATTATCAGTGGAGGAGAGTCAGACTGCACTTTCTAGAGGAGAACTTGACAAAAAAGATGGCCAGGAAAGAAGAATGGACATACATTGAGAGAGGATATGGGGCAAGGAAGTGTGGGGAGTGGAAGTAACTGCTAGAAGTGTAGGGGCTGGCTAAGGGAGGGGATCTCTGGATGCCTAACCAGAGAAGAAGAGAACAAGCATCAGGATAATCTCCGAAAACAAATTAACAAATTAAAACAGAGACAACATAAAATCAAAGGAGAGAAAGGAAAAGCAATGGTGTGCTTCCATCTTCTTCAGGAGAAACCATTGTCAGATTATAATGCACCAGGCATAAAAATGTGGTGCTTGGCAGAGGGTAACTAGGCGATAGGATAAAAACAAACCACACCCCACCCAGCCCACACTTCAGTATTCCAAGACTGAAGCACGTCCAGGTTATAGGAGGTTAAAAATGTTAAAAGTTAATTGAAGCTCAGAGAACTGGTTTTTACAAAAGATGCACTAACTTCTGAAGAAGGAATGTACTTGGGACAGCATGGTATGGAGAAGATATGAGACATTCTTGTGATTTTATTCAAAGTCAGAAAAAGATCAAATCTGGACAGGTCTATAAAGGGACCCTGGCAAAAATAACATTGCTTTATAGAGCTAAAATAGCTAGGAATAAACCTAAATAGAAATGTGCGATATCTGTATAAAGAATATTTTAAAGGACTTCGAAAGGACTCAAAGGAAGACTTAAGCACTGTTCTTGAAGAGAAAGGCTGACTGACGTAAAGATGTCAACTTTCTTTAAGTTAATTTTATCATGATCCAAATAATAATACTAAGTTTTTCTCACGTCCTATGAGGGAAGGACAGGACTAATGAAAATGCTTTGTTAGTGCCTTGGGAAAATCATACAAACAGATACAAATACCCAGGAAATTGAAAAAAAAAAAGAAAAGAAAAGCAATAACCAGTCATAATAAATATTATTAATTAATAGATATAATTAATGTCCATTAATTATAGCTGTTCATTATTGTCATAATACAATAATATTGTATTTAACTAGACAGATCAATAAGTGGAATAGAAAACTCAAAAATAAATCCAGGCCTGGCACAGTGACTCACATCTGTAATTCCAGCACTTTGGGAGGCCAGGGCGGGAGGATTGCTTGAGGCCAGGAGTTTCAGACCAGCCTGAGGTCTCATAGTGAGACCTTGTCTCTACAAAATGTAAATAAATAAATAAATAATCAGTGAATAAATAAGTAAATTGGCTGAGTGTGATAGCGTGTGCCTGTAGTCCTAGCTACTCACGAAGCTGAGGTTGGAGGATCACTTGGACCCAGGAGTTCGAGGCTGCAGTAAAATATGATTGAAGCACTACATTACTCCAGCCTGGACAACACAGCAAGACACAGTATCTAAAAAACAAAAAATGAAAAAAAAATCCTCAAATGTATGTGAAGATTTAGTGTATTTTATAGGGTTGTCTCAAGTCAGTGTATAATTAACTGGATCACTCAGTCAACGGTATTAGGGACACAGGGGGCCATTTGGAAAAACATGAAAATGGATCAATTCTTCTTTCTACTGAATATCACAATGGATTCCAAGTGCATCACATATTTAGATGTTAAAAAATGAAATAAAAATCATACAAATACATGAGGAAAACATAGAAGAATTATTTTATTACCTCCCAGGGGCTGAGGACTTTCTAACTATGATTCAAAACATAGAAGCTATTAAAAGTTTTCTCTTTTAAAAAAGGATAAAGTCAACAACATAAATAATATCTTATATATGACAAAACACCATAGCCTAAGTCCAAAAACAAATGACAAATTGAGAAAAATATTTTCAATTTATATTGCAAAGGAATAAGAGTTTCCAGAAATAACTAAGAAAAAGATTAATAAATGAATAGGAAAATGAACAATAGGTACAAATGGGCAATTCAAATAAATGGAAATATAAATACCTCTTAAATATGACAACATGCTCAACCTCAATTTATTAAGGAAATAAAAGTAAAGACTATAATGGTATTTCTTTTTCATCTATCCACATAACCAAAATACATCAGTCTGATAAACCGTGTTATTGAGGCTGTGGAAAAATATTGCCATTGGGAATATAAATTTATAAAATCCCCAAAAAGGGAAGTTTGACTAAATCTCTTAGATGTATCAACTCAAAGTGCCTTTTGACCTAATAATTCAAATTTCTGTATTTTACCCTACACGAATATTTTCACACATATGCAGTGATCTATGTAAGCTTGCCCAACAGTGTGTGGAGGTGTCAAGTTATGTACATCCATGTTTTCTCGTAGATAAGAGAGGAGCAACTTTTACTTTATTTCACTATGAAGTGTATGTCCTCAAAAACCAGCTGTCGAAGAGAGAAGCTGTTCCAATCAAGCCAAAGGCTTTGAGCATACAGACATCTCTGACCTTCGGGATGATCCAGTTTGTAGGCAAACAAACCATGTTTCATATCTTTCTCAGCATTTGGCAAAGGACCTTTTTCAAATAGGTGTCCAATGATGGTTTCTGATGAATGACAGACGGAAGAGCAAAGTGGATTAGCAATAAAGCGATATTTATCACTCTTTACCACTGTCGCTGCATTTAGATTGAAAATTAGGTATTGTCAGGAACTGTCTACTCCCACTGGAATGTAAGTTCCATGAAGGGAGGGATCTATATAGGTTTATCGTCAGCGTGTTTCAAGGACCTACAACATTGCCTTACACAAAATAGGCAATACATTAAATACATTAAATGAGTTGAATAAATGAAGCGAACATTATTTCATGGTCTCTTTGGCACTACGATGTATTTTCTTTTACTTCATACATCTGCCCTCTTAATTTCTGTTTAACTCCTGGTTACCAAATGTCCATCTTCACTTTGGATAGACACTTCCTAATATCTGACTATTCTCACCTGGGTCAGTTTTACATGGGTTATTTAGAATACCACATTACTTTTTAGAAATTCTTTAACTGACCTTAAAAAAGAGTTTTCCCCTCAGAAAGAAGATAATATGTATAATTGAGAATCCTTCCTTAAAATAATACAAATATGAATTAGCTTTTTCTTTTAATTAATCGTGGACATTGAGCCTCAAAGGCACAGAGAATAGTTTTAGTGATGACACAGGATTCATAAAGATGTGCCTTCTCAAGTAATGGCAGTGAAGGCACAAAGACAAAAATCCCAATTTTGCAGAATAGGGCCATAATTCAGGGCATGAAAATTTCCCACAGTCTAACAAAACCAAACAAATGAAAATACGTTCTCTAGAACAGTCATAACTCTCTCTATTCATGCTTCACTGTTCTATATTTTAAATGCCAGGTCTCTTTTACCTGGTACTTTCATTTATGGCTTCTGAGTTACTTGATCTCTTAGGAAATTATTTAAAGACCTCACCAAGTAGAACACGGGTTCTGTCAAAAATAAAGATTTAGAGGCAGATGGGATCAACACAAGGTCAGGCTTTTTTTTACTAGAGTTAAGTTGGTCTCATATCTAGGTAGTGTTTTTGTCTTGAAGTCATTTTAGTAGTGATTTGCTGGCTTTGTGGAGACCTTGTTTGTTCGGAGAGCTCTGTTTGAAATGGCTACATTAAATTTGATCATCCCATTATTTAAGGATCTGTCGCATTTTATCTCTCAAAAACTGACAGCTCTCAGTGATGAAAGTTTAGTCTAACTCCATCCCTTCAAGTCTTTTATTGAAGGATGAATACTAAATAAATAATAATTAATATTTAATAGAATAAATTGAATGATAAAAGTGCCTTTGAGTATGCCGTTCTTCATTCACTGTCCAATGAAAATCTGTCACCTGCTTTCAGAAAACCTCTCTGCCTTGTTCTGATCCACCCCCTTCCTTCTGGGTTAGAAACTACTCTTTCTTACTTTCATATCACTCCAAGAACAATTCTTTCATAGCAAATAGATTGCGGGTATTATAATTGACATTTAACTTATCTGTAACATTCTGTATGAAAAGCTCTTTAAAGATGGGTGACCTCTTTTGTTTTTGAGTCTTTGAATCTAGCACAATATGTGATGAATAGTAGAGGCTCAAAACAAAATTACTAAATAAAGGGATAAAAAATGAATTAGATTATTATAACTAACTCTGGAAGGTTGAACAAAAATGCATATAAATCACTGAATGCAAAAAAGAATAATAATGAAACTTGCATATTTCTACTAATAAACACTAAGCATGTTTTTATTATTAAGTACATTGATATTTAGATATGAATTTGTTATCTAACAAATAACTATAGCTAAAACTGTATTTTTATTTCAGTTATATTTTGAATAAATTAACCTCCCTAGGTTTATGTTGTAAAATTCCTTTAACAGTCTGGAATATTTTACATGCAGGTATATACTGCCTATTACCTGATGACAATTGGTACACACCACAGCCCAGACCCAGCTACAGTATTACCAATAAAGAAAAACTAACTTCTTTTTTATAGAATGTATTTTTTTCCTTTGGGTAGATGTCCAGTAATGGTATTTCTGAATCGAATGGCAGTTCTACTTTTAGCTCTTTGAGGTCTCCATATTGCTTTCCACAGAGGTTGCACTACTTTGCAGTCCCACCAGCAGTGTATGAGCATTCCTAACTCTCTGCATCCATGCCAACATTTATTGTTTGGGGAGTTTTTGATAAAAATGACATCTGCACTAGAATGTTTATAGTAGCACCAATCCACAATTGCAAAGATATGGAGACAACCCAAGTGCCCATCAATACATGAATGGATTAATAAAATGTGGTATATGTATACCATGGAATTCTACTCAGCCACAAAAAACAATGGTGATCTAGCACCTCTTGCATTAACCTGGATAGAGCTGGAGCCCATTCTACTAAGTAAAGTATCACAAGAATGGAAAAACAAGCACCACATATACTCACCATCAAATTGGTTTTAACTGATCAACAGTTATGTACACATTTGGTAGTAATATTCATCTGGTGTTGGGTAGGTGGGCAGGGGGAGAAGGGGATGGGTATATTCACACCTAATAGGTGTGGTGTGCACCATCTGAAGGATGCACACATTTGAGGCTCTGACTCAAGTGGGGCAAAGGCAATGTAAGTAAGCTAAACATTTGTATCCCCATAATATACTGAAATAAAAAATAAAAAAAAGAAAAACTGACTAAGGACCTGCTTTGTTTCTAACAAAAAGTAGACTACTATTTATTAAATATACTTTATTAGTGCATTTAACTCATATGAATTCATCTTTATATGATTTTAAACAGACAAAAAAAGAACTTTCTACTTTTATTGATTTATGGAATACAAAATAGTGTACAAACCATAAGGCTAAATTTCTACATGTCATCCAAACTATCCACTTGTAAATGGATAGAAAATTATCAGTATCCCAGAAACTCCCCTGTGACTCTTCTCAATCTCTATTCTTTCTTCCTCCCAAAGGAAGCATATGCTGATATCTGACATGTAGGATTTATTTCTCCTTTATTTGCAAAGTATAGACATGTTAGTATACTTAATGTCATATTTTATGTCTTTCTTTATTTGCAGATTACAGGCATGGAATTATGCATTATGTATTTTCTTTTTTTTCTGTATGAGATTCATCCATGTTGGTGTCTGTTATGTATGTCAGTAGTTTATTCATTATCATTACTGTAGAATATCTCAATATTTGAATATTCTACAATATGTGTATATATTACATTTTTTATGAACATTTTATTTGTTTCCAGTTTGGGACTATTATAAATAATACTATGATATGCATTCTTATCTGTGTTTTTTGATATACATGCACATATATTTCTGTTGGCTGTATATCAAGAAGTGTGTGTGTGCATGTAAATACATTTCTTTCATGCCTGGAAGTGAATTGAAGTTAACAGGTAAGTGGAGTAATGAAGCATGAAGTAATATTTCATATTAGTAAAACCTGAGGAACAAATGTATGGAAGATTCTAAGGCTTTCCATTAATTAACAGTTAACTTAAAATCTGGCTAGATGAGTGGATGTTGATAATATCATTGAATTCCTAGATGAGGAAATAAATATTAATTTTGAAAGTGCAGAGGAACAGATAACAATATCTGCAGAAGACATTGTTTTACTGACTCAGTGTGGATTTATAATTTACTCTAAGACAAGATATGGCTCTACTATAGTAATTATGAAAGTTAAACCTTCCACATATATATTTTAATTTATCCCCCACAAAAACCCAACCTGTTATCATCCAAATTTTATAGATAATGAAACTGAGTTTCAACAAATTGAAGTAAAATATCTCAAATCAAAACCAATTAAGTCATAACTTACTAGAGCAGAAACTCACTAGCTAAAACTTCTATGGCTGGGGGAGAAGGTGAGATCCGTGTCAGGGTAAGAAACCTGAACCATAATTGATGAATTTCTGGGGATCTTATGTGGTGCGGGAAATCTGAGAGTTAAACAATGTATTCCATTATGTATGCTTATGTATATATCTTAGGTAGATAGATTTGCTTGTGATACAAAAGTTAGGAGGGAGAAATTGGGATTATTTTGTTATTAGGAAGCACACACACTATCCATGAAGCAGTATAGAATTATGTGAAAGTAGGCTTGGGTTAGTTGTAAATGTATATTGTAAACTCTAGGAAACCACTAAAAAAAAGTATAACTGATTTAAAAAAGAAGTATAACTGATATGCTAAGAAAATAAAGAAAATAGAATCATATAAAATGCTTAATTAAAGCCCCAAAAGGTAGAAAAATAATTGAAGACAAAATAGGAATGAAGAACAAGAGCAAAGAACAGAAAATAGTAACAAATATGGTAGCTATTAATCCAACTATATCAGTGATCACTTTGAATGTCAATGGTCGGATGCACTAATGAAAAGACAAAGTTTGTCAGGGCGGATCAAAAAACAAGACCCAGCCATACGTTTTCTACAAGAAACCCACTTAAAATATAAAGACACATATAAATAAACAATAAATGGATTGAGAAAGACATACATACCATGCTAACACTGATTTAAATAAAGCAGGATAACTATATTAATTTCAGACCAAGCAGACTTCAAAGCAAAAATAAAAAGTTACAATCAGTAAACAGTGACACTACATAATAATAAAGGGGTCAGTTGTTCTAGAAGAGATAATAGTCCTTAATGTGCATGTGCCTAACTACAAAGCACCAGAATATGTGAAACAACAACTAATAGCACTGTGAGGAGAATTAGATGAATCTAATATTATATTTGGAGACATCAACAATTCGCTATCAGAAATGGGTAGATCCAGCAGGCAGAAAATCGATAAGGACAAAGTAGAACTCAGCAGCATCACCAATAAACTGGATACAATTGACATCTATAGACTACTTTATCCAACAACGGCAGAAAACACATTATTCTCAAGCTGACATGGAACATTTATTTCATATTCTGGGCCATAAAACATATCTTAACAAATTCATACATTTAAAAGAATAAAAATCATGCAATATCCTCTTTTAAACCACAATGGACTTAAACTAGGAGTAAATAAGAGAAAGATAACTGGAAAATCCCAAAACACATGGAGATTAAACAACACACTTCTAAAGAAAATATGGCTCAAAGGAAAAAACGTCAATAAAGCTTTTAAAAAATATATTCAACTAAATGAAAATTAAAAAAACAACTTATCAAAATGAGCTTCATTGGATCATTACACATTGTTCACATGTATCAAAAATCACATATACTCCATAATATGTGCATTATATACCAATAAAAATTTCAGATTTAGAACAATCAATGCTTACCATTGATTTCCTACATTAGAAAAAAAGAAAGATCTAAACTTGATCATTTAAGCTTCCACTTTAGAAAACTAGAGAAATAAGAATGTATTAAATCCAATGTACAGCAGAAAAAAAAGAAACAATAAGAATAAGAGCAGAAACCAATGAAATTGAAAACAGAAAATCTATAGAGAAAAATCAAGAAAAACAAAAGCTGGTTCTTTGAACAGATTAATAAAAATGACAAGTCTTTAGCCAGGCTAAGCAAAATAGAGAAGAAACAAAACTTAATAATACTGGAAATGAAAGAGGGAACATCAGTACAGATCCCATGGAAATTAAATACATAATAAGGAGTACCATGAACAACCCTAGGCCCACAAATTTGGTAAACTAGATAAAACAGGCCAATCCTTTGAAAAAAAGATCTGCCAAAGTTCATAAAAGAAATAGATAATTTGTATAGACTTGTATCTATGAAAGAAATTGAATCACTATTTAATAATCTTCTCAGACAGAAAACACCAAGCCCAGATTGGTTCACTGGTAAATTTTCCCAAATATTTCATGAAGAGATTACACCAAATCCTCTACAATTTCTTTCAGAAGATAGAGGCAGAGGTAATACTTTGTAACTCAATCTATGAGGCAAGCATCAACCTAAATACTGACACCAGACAAAACATTACAAGAAAATAAAACTACAGACCAATAACTCTCATGAACATAGATGCAAACATCTTCAACAAAATCTTAGCAAATTAAATCGAACAAGTATAAAAATAAATATATACCATAGCCTATTAGGGTGGATCTCAGGTATGCAAGACTGCTTCAACATTCAAGAATCAATTAGCATTCTAATTCATCACATGAACAGACTAAAGATAAGAAATTATATGATCATATCAATAGATGCAGAAAAAATATTTGACAAAATCCAACAATCATTCATGATAAAAAAAAAAAAAAACTCTCAGTAAACTAAGCATGAGCGGAATTCTACTTGATGAAGTACATATACAAAAAACCTACCGCTAACATCATACTTAATGGTGAGAAACTAGAAACTTTTCAACTAATATTAGGAACAAGAAAAGTATGGTTCCTTTTACCACTTCTTTTAAATGCCTCGTCCTAACTAGAGCAATTAGAGAAGAAAATAAAATAAAATTATACCAATTGTAAGAAAGAAAGAAAACTGTCTTAGTTTGCAGATGACTCAATCATCTATGGCAAAAATCTGACAGGATCAACAAAAATACTACTGAAACTAACAAGCTATTATAGCAATGTTGCAGGATACGAAATTAATATACAAAAATCAATTGTTTTCCTATACACCAGTGATGAACAAGTGAAATTTAAAATTAAAACACAATATCATTTACATTAACATTCAAAAAAATGAAACATTTAGGTATAAATCTAACAAAATATGTATAAGATCTATATGAGGAAAACTATCAAATTCTGATGGAAAAAATAAAAGAATAACTATATAAATGGAGAAATAATCCATGTTCATGGAAAAGAAAACTCAGCGTGTCAAGATGTCATTTTTTCCCAACTTGATCTATATATTCAATACAATTTTAATCAAAATACTAGTGAGTTATTTTGTAGATATCAACAGATTAATTCCAAAATTTATATGAATAGTCAATAGACCCAGAATAGTCAATGCCATATTGAAGTAGTACAGAGTAGGAGAAATGACACGACCTGGCTTCAAGATTTGCTATAAAACTATAGTAATCAAGATAGTGTAATGTTGGTGAAAGATGAGATGACTAGATCAGTGAAACAGATCAGAGAGCTCAGAAATAGACCCGCATAGAAGTAGTCAACTGATTTTTCACGAAGTAGCAAAGGCAATACAATGGAGCAAAGGTAATACTTTCAACAAATTGTACTGGAACAATATCCACATGGAAAAAAATTAATCCAGACAGAGGCTTTAAGCACTTCATGAAAATTTACTCAAAATGTATCACAGACCTAAATGTAAAATGGAAAACTAAAAAACTCCTAGAAAGTAACATAGAAGAAAATATTGATGACCTTGATTTGTTTATTACTTTTTAGATATGTGACCAAAGGCACAATCCATGAAAGAAAGAACTGATAGATTTTGCTAAAATTAAAACTTTCTGCTGCAGAAAAGACACTGTCAAGGGAATGAAAAGATATGCCACAGAATGGAAGGAAATAATTACAAAAGACATATTTGATAAAGGACTGCTATCTAAAATACACAAAGAACTCTTGAAACTCAACAGTAAATAAACAAACAGCCCAATTATAAATGAGCCAAATACCTTAATGGGAATCTCACCAAGGAAGATATGTAGATGGAAAATCAGCATATAAAAAGAAGCTCAACATCAAACGTCATCAGGGAAATGCAAATTAAGTAAAAAAAATGAGATAGCAGTATATACCTATTCAAATAGCACAAATCCAAAACACAAACAAAAACAAATGCTGGCAAAGATGAAGAGCAACAGGAGCACACATTCACTGGGGTGGAAATGTAACATAGCATAGCTACTTTGGAAGACAATTTGGCAGTTTTTTCTAAAACTGAACATACTGTAACCAAATGATCTAGAAATTTAGCTTTTTCTTATTTACCCAAATAAGATGAAAACTTATGTCTATGCAAAAATCTGCAGATGAAAATTTATAGCATCTTTATTCATCATTTCCAAACTTGGAAGCAACTGAGATGTCTTCCAATAGGTAAAAGGGTAAATAAACTGTGGTACAACCAGATGGTGGAATATTAGTCAGCACTAAATATAAATAAACTATCAGGCTGTGAAAAGTCGTGGAGCAAACTTAAATGCATATTATTAAGTGAAAGATGCCGATCTGAAAGGCTGCATATGGTATGATTCCAATTGTAAGACATTCTGGAAAAGCAAAATTATGTAGACAGTAAAAATACTGGTGGTTGCCAATAGTTGGGGGTGGGGGGACAGAGGGATGAATAGGTGGAGTACAGAGAACTTTTAGGGAAGTAAAACTACTCTGTATAATCCTATGTTGGCCACATGTCATTTTATATTTTCCAGATCCACCAAGAGTGAATCCTTATGTAGACTATGGATTTGGGGTAGTAATGGTGTCCAAATGTAGGTTTTTCAGTTGTAACACATGTGTCACTCGGTTAGAGGATGTTGATATGGGGTGTGCATGTGTGGGGCAGAGTGTGTTTGGAAAATCTCTGTACCTTCCTTTGAATTTTGCTGTGAACCTAAAGCCGCAATAAAAAACAAAATCTTAAAGAAAGAAAAAAGAAACTATTAAGTTGAAAATCAAGATTTCATTATATACCTATATCAATCCATCTATATAAAATTCAGCATGATTAAATTTTATTCAAAATATGATTGAATAAATGACAAAGTCATTTGATGGGCAATATGAATTACTTCAGTTGGGAGAGGAAAAAAAATCGCCATGCAATTAAGAAATGGCATGGCTATAACTGGGCTTTGTGAAAAGGGCAGAATTTTCCTAAGGTTAGAGGTTGATGGAAAAAGAAATAGGTCATCCCTTTCTTCGGCTGATATACCAAACTGAGCCATTCTCAATAAATACAGATCTGCTATTAAATAAACCTCTTAATCAGTGCCTTTAGGTTATGAGCTCTTCTTCCACTTTCTATTTCCATGAACTACAAGATTGTCACTTTAGAGATACTAGTCGTTTGCATACTTCTAGGCATTTGAGGAGATTGAAACTATTTGGGAATTTGATTTCTATGAATGACTCTTCATAATGTTTAAAAACAGAAAAAAAATGATTTTACCAAAAAATTAAAAAAAGCAATTGAAGATTTTATTTCTAATCTTCTTCCAAGGAGGAAAAAAGTAAGAAAGTAAATGAGGAACCAAAAATTATGGATACTTGAAGGTCTCTTGGAAGTATTATTGTTTCTTGGTCTTAAAGATTCATGTTGTGGAAAATATGCTTTAGCATTATCCTTTTGCTTTCTAATTTGTGAAATAGATCCCAGAGGTTCTCTGCCTATGGCTTTCCAGATATGATGGTCCCAGAACAGCTAAACTGGTAAAAGAGTTGATTAGAGATGAGAGAAAGAAATAATTAGCCAGAATTGTGATGAAGGGATATGCCAAGCCTTTTATAAACGAGGTTTTGTTGAGTTTAAAGAGTGAGGTGAGAATAGAACCCAAGGGAAAAATGAATAATATGGTAGACAAGAAGTGTCCAATAAAAAGGAAAGTCTAAATTTAAACCAACCAATAGTGAGAATCTTGAGTTTCTCTTTAATTATGTGATTTCAATGTTGTGAGAAAAGGAGCAAAGGCTTGGAAGACCCAGTAGTTATAAACTGATGAAGCAAATATTTTGCATGTATAAATCCAACATGGATAGCTTTAGATGGTCTTTGCTTTAAGTATGACTGGTACTGCTTCTACTGATGTTCACATTGGGCCATACTCAGACCCTACATATTGTTACTGGATTCTCTATTCTATCATAGCTGTCTAGTTCCCAATCCCAGAGAAAATAAAATTAGAATGAAGTGGAAAAACACTTTCAAACTCTCTCTCTCTCTCTCTCTCTCTCTCTCTCTCTCTCTCTCTCTCTCTCTCTCTCTCTCTCTCTCTCTCAATGTAGACAGAGAGCACTCGCACTGGTTCAACAGACGATTAATACACTATCCACGTATAACAAATGTGTTGTCTACTGATATGTAGATATGCATAATGCTCTCTCTTTATATACACATCACACATTAATGTCACATAGCCATCGTACTGGTGTTCAATCAATGAAATCTGAAATTATAGTTTGAATCATAAAGTAGAGAAAAACATAAAGTTACATTTTTAGGTAGATCTGATTTCACTTGCCAACTCTTGAACATTGTCACCTTTCCCATTACTAATTGAATGATGAGTCTTCAGATTTGTTTGCTATATTGTGACTAACATTTAAAATGGAATTTTTGAAGTATGGTGAGGAAAAAAACCCTTCATATGTTCAAGCTTAGATACCCACACATATCACACAGTCATATGGAAGTTTATAAAGTCAAATGGGGGTGGAAATATCAATGACACTATTTTTTTTCCAGAAGAAAACTAGTCTCAGAGGGGAAAAAAAAATACATTCAAATCCACCACTGCCAGAAAGCTGACAACAATTAAAACTAATTAAATGGTTGTTTAACATAGTTGCCTTTAACCAATATCTTAATACTATTAATATGATCTCAATTCCATTCCTGAAGCCATGAGGAACTCTCTTGTTTCTCTTTTCTCTCCCCAGGCAATGTGAGAATAAGAATGATATATGCAAAGATGGCTATCTGATGTCAATAATTTCATTTTAATAAGAATCTTCTTGTTTTCCCATTTTTATTTGACAGGAGTGACTATGTATTCCTGGAATTTAAATTAACCTTCTTTATTTTCCTCTTTTATTAATAATGATATCTATTGAAACATAGCCTAAAGGGCTTTACACAAAATAAAAACAAAGTGTTAAATCTATTAAATACTTTGACAAACCAACTATTTGGAACACAGATTAAAATTTAATGTAGAATGCATATTTATTCTATTTATTGGGAGTTTATTCTGTGCCAGTGAAGGAGAAATCAGCCTCCACAATAAATAGAAGTTTATGTCTTGTTGAAAAGTTAAAATATCAAGTAACATA
The DNA here is from genome assembly GCA_004363605.1 of Indri indri. Lineage (NCBI taxonomy): Eukaryota > Metazoa > Chordata > Mammalia > Primates > Indriidae > Indri > Indri indri. Next base: position 373,807 of record RJWJ010000024.1, on the reverse strand, counting down.
GAGGAACTTAACATTTTACTACCCAGAGCAAACACTGCAACCCTATTATCTATCGTCAGTGTTTTATACCATTAGAAAAATTCTGAGAGACTCCTTTATAGATGCTAAATCTATCACAATATGTTTTCTTTCAACTGCATGGTATCAGTAGCTCTTTAAATAGTTGTTTGGGTTTTCTACTTTTCTACTTTTTTACTTTTGTCTGCAAGGTACACCTTTCTGTCTGTCGTTGTGGTCTCCTCTCCTCTCCTATTCCAGTGTCCCAAAGCCTCTCTTTCCCTGCTCACTATGAAATAATTCATTGAGAAGATCTTAGGTTTTGCTCGTGTATAAATTATATATTTGCTGTGTTAAGGAACATCAGTCAGCCAGATGCTGGCTGGTACGTTTTTCTCACCTTCTTCCTGAAATACAGTTCTTATAAAGGATGAGGGCCTTTTAAACATTCTGAGTCAGTAGTATTACTTTATACAGCATAAAACACATCCCTAGTACTTTCCAAATATTACTGTTAAATCCCACAATAAACATAATATGGTATGTAGAGCACCATCACTTTTGAAAACCAAGGAACTAAGATTTTTAAAAGAGGATAAAAAATTTACCAAATATTGTATAACTAGGTAATCAAACCAGAACTTAAATGAAGCTCTGATTCACAGAACACCTGTTGGAACATGATGTATCTCCTTCTTTGATCAAAACACTCATGCATTTCTAATGCTCTCTTCTAAGCAAATGTTACCTTCCAAGCAATTGGTCTGAAAGTTTCTTTGTAAGGAAAATGGCTTTGATAAATCTGTTGAGGGGCAGAAATGTGCACGCTTTTAAGGCAAAAGTAGAAAGACACCTAGCTCAATAAAGAAAGGAAGGAGGAAGCTAGAAAGCTGAGCAATGTCTTGGGGGCAGGATTGGGGGTCCCTCATTGCTAGAAGGATCAGAGGCTTTAAGGAAAGTCTGGCCGTCTCCTGGAGTTTATGGTGCTGCGGCTATACTTTCTATACATCATCTTCAGTAATTTTCAGGAAATCTTAGATTGCACTCTAATGATTTTGAAGAGTTTTTTTTTTTTTTTTTTAATTTAAGAATGTAGAGAAATGCCACCTGCTGCTGCAAGAATGGGCTACTACAAGAGATGCAGCCTATGGGGCACCCGACTTGTGGTATCTCATACCCATCACTGAAATACGCTGAAAAGAAGCAAGAAAAGGGAAGGCATAACTCCTGCTGTTGAGAAACTTAAAATTTAGTTGAAAATTCGAATAAAGTTTAAAACGCACATTTAATATTTTTACTGGCTGAGGTAGTGTTATATGAGTAAAGGAGACAGATCTGTTAAGACTCTTGGAATAAAAGACATTTTAATAATATTTAAATAATATTAATGACTTTTTAATAAAAGCATAATAAGAACAAGGGTATATAATTATCTGTTTATAAAATATTACAAAACTAACTTCCATGTTGTCTTTATATGACCAGATATATGTGGATCCTATTTTGATTTGAGGCCACATGTATTATTTTCTCTTACCCAACTACTAACCAGGCCCAACTCTGCTTAGCTTCTAAGATCAGACAAGATGGATCCCCATCAGGGTGGTATGGCTATAGGCAACATGTGTGTATTATTTTCTTAATGTCACTAGATAGGATTGTAACATAAGGCAAAAATGCCTTCAATGTAGCATATGAATGCTAAAGAAATCTCAAGTGGGACCTAACTCTAGTTCTCTTTTGCTTAAATAGATTTATTCTGCTCTCAGATTCAATGTTAGCAACCGTGTGAACACCTGCTATTTGTTGCATACTCTATTAGGTACCACAAGGAACAAAGGAAGTCAATGGCAAAAGCTCTTCCTTCCACACTTTTGCATAAAAGAAGCCAGGCTGCTGAAAGTGCTCCTGGAGCCATGGAGATACAGATGCAGATGCAGATAGTTTTCCATCAGAGCCCTCCCTGATTGCATTCACAGAATAGACGTGATGTGTGGCAGACCTAGCTCCTATCTACATCCAAAGAATTTAAAAGGAAAATAAAAAAGAAATCAAAAGAAGAAATAAAAACGCAATGGAATTGTAACAGTGGGCTTTTTTTTTTTTTTGTAAACCAATACACTTGAACATGTACGATGTGATAGGACTATTTTTGTGTTATTGTGTGCTCTCTTATACTCTGTCATGAGAACGATTTTTCAGAAAATTGTATCTAAAAATAATATTGTTATATTTTTCTTTTTCACTCTGATGGCAGAGATTATACTACCAAGAACAGAACACTTTTCCAAAAAATAATAATAGATAACCATTTTCTTTGACAAGGACTATAATGAGGGTATAAAATGAAAAGGGGAGAAAGTATACATTCATTCTTGTGACAAATATTCCAATGCACAGAAAATTGCAGACTATTAATTTATTTGTATGACAAGCTTAGGCTGGACTATCATAGGACTTAGGGGATGTTAGATTCTATGCTGGTTTCTTTCCCTGGAAGGAAAATTATGCGTCTGGTGGAATATGGGAGAATACAAATTCAAAGTGCAAACGCGCCCTGCCAAACTACATACAGAAGCATTTCTCCCAGCAATTTCAGGAAACACCCATTTTCAAGCACCATATGATACAATTTCCATAATTAATTAGCTTTGTGGGGCTGTGCTCAGCAGTCACCTGCTTTGAAAAGGAAATTAAAGTAACTGTTCCTGATAAGTTAAAGAGTCATTATCAATGTGCCTGAAATGATCAACCAGAGTGTTCTTATCACACCAAATTTTCTATAGTAAGGGAAAGAAATAAATATTTCTAGAAGTCACTAAGCTTTCCATGGGGAAAAAAAGAATAAATGAAATGTATAAATATTTACCAGTCAATGGTATAACCGAATATACAGGGTTATGATGCAGTTGAGGTCAAAACACCCTCAAATCTTTATTTTTATGTATTTTCTGCCCTTGTCATCTGATTAATCATAGAGATCTTTTCTGATTAAGATAAATAATATTGGCTACATATCTAGATGAGGCTTGAGATCTGATATTCCACTATGAATGCTGATTATCAGGCAAAATGTCTAGAAGAGAATTCTAGAACAATGAAAACATATCTCATTAGTATTCTGGATTTTTCTAAAGAAACTTAAATTTTTCAAAACTCTTTTAAAAATAAGCCAAATTTCTAGGCGCTGGACCTAGAAGAAAGGATAGATGGATGGATCGATGGAAAGAACGTGAGCAAGGTGAATTAAGGATCAGGCGAAAAGGTCTGCCCGAAGCTGAAAACAACTGACCTGTATGGAAGTTGTGAAAGAGATTAACAAAGGGCCCTGACCCTTTGCACGTGTCCTTGGAAATAAATATGGGGAGGAATTTAGCTGAGGAGGCCATTTTCTCCTTTAGATTTTGGTCTCTCCTCTTCTCTCGAAACACTATGTGTTTCGACTAATCATTCATTTCTTCGCTACCGAGCTCAGGAGCGAAAAGCAGCTGCAACACTAATTGATTATTTATGTTTCTGTACAAAGCAGAGTCTTAGAGGAAACCGACACGGCTTCAGGACTGAGTTTAGCCATAAATAGACTTTTTCTGATAAGAATGGAAAGCATTGCACACTGTGCACAGGTAAGACGGACGGTAACTAGGCAACCAGTACTAACAAAACCAAGAATTGGTCTGGAAAAAGTTTGTGCCGTGTGTCTCATCTTGATCTTATCGTATGTCGTAAGCTGAGTGGTGGTCCCTAAAAAGATATCCCTGTGTTCAAATCCCTAAAACCTGTGAATGTTAGTTTATTTGGAAAAAGGGTCTTTGCAGATGTAAAGATGTAATTAAGTTAAAGTCCTGAGATACAATCGTTCTGGATTACCTGAGCAGGCCCTAAATCTAATGACAAATGTCCTCATAACAGGAAAAAAGGAGAGGAGACAGAGATAGCAAAGAGGAGGAAACAGATATCAAACGGATGCAGCTGCAAACCAAGGGATGGCAAGGATTGCCAGCAGCCACCAAAAAAAAAAAAAAAAAAAAAAAAAAAAAAAAAAAGCAAGGAACAGATTCTCCCCAGAGCCTTGGGAGGGAGTGCAGCCCTGCTGACACCTTGATTTCAGACTTCTGGCTTCCATAATTGTGAGAGAATGCATTTTTATTGCTCAAAGCCACCCATTTTGTGGTAAATTGTCACAGCAGCTCTAGGAAACTCTTAATACACCATACCATTCTCAAAGTGAAGTGGAGATGATATGGTGTATTAAAGAAAAATATACCAAGAAAGTCACTATTGGTGAAAAAGAAAAGGTGTATATTCGCATTTCTTAAACTGTCTAGAACTGCTGGGAAGACTTAAGTGCAAAACATGCTGATATCGCAGAAGCCTGGCTGAGACAGAAGAGGGGACAGCTTGGCTCTGGCAAGATGGGGAAGAAGCTTTAGATGAGAATGATCCATGTACCGATGGTGTCTTCTGTATACCTGCTGAGCACAGTGTCTAATGAAAAAGACAATCTATGCTTTGGGTCATGATAATATTATCATTAATGAAACTCAGTGTGGTGAGAAGGTAGGCATGGCAGAAGGCTGGACAGACCTTAGTGGAAGAAGAAGTTTCTCAATTAAAAAACAAATACACACAAAAAAGGATGAATTGCTGGGAAAGACCAGAGAAAGGGAAAAGAGACAAATTCTGGCATCTCTGATTGTAGCCAACGTGGCTGAACCACTGACTACCAATTTAGTTGTCCCATGGTGTTAACTGCTGGTATTCCTCATTAAGAAGGCATGGGGTATAGAAAACTTCTGGACTATTTCCGGATGACCTGGTGGAATGTATGAACTATACACCACTTTCTGTTTCTTAATACAGTCTCTTTCAGAACACTTAATGAAGCCTTCAGAGCTCTGGGTTTTGTTTTGGTTTTTGTTTTTGGAAGAATGTAAAAACCCTTGAGAAGGCGCAATGGTTTCAATTTTCCTAGATATCTGTGTGTTTATTTCAATTGCTTGGCTGACAGGGGTAAATGCTAAGACTCAGTATTTTTAATTCTTTCTGTAACGTTCAGCATGATTTAACAGTTGACAGCCACTGTGATATATCAGGAAGATTGTGCTGTGTGAAATATTCTTCCATTCGATAGCAACAATTTCATTGCCACTGTATGGCACAGGTGCCATGGGGGAAGTCACGGTGATGTATGGACATCATTTAAATCTTCCTAATATGATCATTTCCTCATAATTCTAAGGCCTCTGCCCTGATTCATAGAAGGGTTCAGACACAGTCCTCTGACTACCCCTCTGGCTACAGTTTTCTACCTGTAAGACAGCAGAAAGCATAAAAAGGGGAGAAAATGTTCAGTGATATGTAATGAATGAAATAAAATATTTTGGCACAATGACAGATTTAAAGTCAGCTCTACCATTTACTTGTTGTGTGATATGGAACAAATGTTTTACCTGCATCGAGATCAGCTTTTGTGTCAGTTAAAAGCTATAGTCTGCTGGCAGAAACAGAAACCAAACACAAAGAGGTATAGTCTTTTTCCTAAAGTAAGCACGAAGAGAAGACAGTCCAGGGCTGGTCAGGGAGCTCCAAAAAGTCAATAAAGCCTGGGTCCTTATATCCATTAATCTGCTTTCCTTAGCAGGTAGCTTCTATCCTTAAGGCAACCTCAGGTTCATGGTCATCATATCCACATCCCAGGCAGGAAGCTGAAAAAACATGCATTGGTATGAGAGAGGATAAAGAAAGGATATTCCAAACATCTGCGTTCTTCTTCAGGAACTTCACTAACTGTCCCATTCAACAATATTCTGCTTACATCTCATTGACCTCCCCAATAGCAATAGAAATTAGAGAAGACCATCCTTTTTCTGGACACATTGCCTCCTAATTAAAAAACAAAAAGTCTTATTACTAAGAGTTTTTTAAGTCATGTAAGAAAACATTTATTGTATAAATATCATGTCTAATTCACTCAAGCTTTCCTTCCTTGACAGATGTCAAATTTATTTTCTGAATGGACTTCTGAGTCTTTGCCCATTGCTGCAGTATATCTGATACCATAATTATTGTCTGCATTTCTTCTAGGCACTGGCCTTGTGCAATGACCCATATCCTTTTGCTTCTTAATACATTCATTCATTTATTACTTTTTTCAACATTTACTGTGATTCATCAGTTTCTAAGCTGAATAAGGCACAGTGTCTCCTACTCCAAAGAGCTCAAAATCTTCTAGGGAAGACAGACGAAGGTAGAACACATGCTCACATATACATGTACATGCAAAGACAAACATATGAAAATTGTTTTAAAAATGTAACAGTTATGGAGCCACTAAGACAGGACTGATCTGGGAGGGTAGAACCCTAGAAATCTCCCTCATACCATCTTCCTGTCATGGCCTCTTTCTCCCATCCCAGAATAAGCTTATCCTGAATTCTCACAGTATAGATTGAATTACTTGTTTGAAACTTTATGTAATTGTAATCATATTGTTTGTGCTCATTTGTGTTAGGCTTCTGTTGATCGACATTATATTTTTGAGATCCATCCATATCGTTGCATGCAGTTGGAACTGTTTTCAGTGTTTTACGGTGTCCCACTGTATGACTATGCCACTATTTATTCAATCATTCTACTGTCGATGGGCACTTTGGTAGTTTCTGGTTTAAGAATACTATGTACTCTATTGCAATAAAGTCCTCATACATGTTTTTGTGAATAAATGTATTTATTCCTATTGGGTATATGTTATAGAACGACTGGGATGTATTCTATGTACATATTAAGTTTTTGAAGATACTGCTCAACAGTTTTCCAAAGTGGTTACATAAATTTTATCTATTTCTATTTAAAATGCCATTTATATGCCTCCATTATGAGAGTTCTAATTGGTCCATATCTCACCAACACATGATATTGAACTTAATCACATTTCATCTACTGATTTCCTCCCTAAAAATTAGTGTTTTCCACATTCTTGCACACCACAGTGACAACGTGTCTGCATTGATTTGTCTCTCCATTTTAATCCCTAAATTTAGTGAAGCACAAAGCATGATAATACTATTTCTAAACATCTTTCTATTGTGTCAGCCTTACTTACTTTCTGTTGCTAACTCCCTAAACACTGTTTCTACCTTAGTCGACTGCAATAGCTTCCTAATAGTCTTCCCTTCTTTTGCCCCTTCTAATCCATTCTTCATACAGCAACCAATGAAATGTTGTCAGAAGCAAATTGGATTATTTCACATCCCTTTTAAGAAAACCCTTATATAAAGTATTCTATAAGAAAACATTGTGAGTATAATGTTTTCAAGGTTTATTCTTATTTAGCATACATCAGGACATGATTCCTTTTTATGGTTGAATAGCATTCCATTGTATAGATATGCCACAGTTGTTTATTCATTTATTAATAGACATTTGGGTTATTTTCTCCTTTATGCTATTCTGAAAAGAGCAGCTATGAACATTTGTATACATTCTGCTAAATAAAAGAAGCCAGACACAAAAAGACACATATTATAGGATTCAACTTATGTAATATATCCAAAATAGACAAATCCATAAAGACAGAAAGCAGACTTATGGTTTCCAGGAACATGGAAGGGGAAGAATGAGAGTGACTGCTTAATCAGTATGAGATTTCCATTTGGGATGACTTAAAAAAGTTCTGGAACTAGGTAGTGGTGATAGTTGAAGAACATTGTTAATGTACTCAATGCCACTGAATCATGCATTTTAAAATAGTTAAAATGGTAGATTTTATATTATGTATATTTTACTACAAAAAAACACAAGATTATAGTGATGGTTGTACAACTATTTAAATACACTAAAATTATTGAACTGTACACTTTAAATGTGTGAGTTTTATGATATGTTAATTATATATCAATAAAGCTTTTTAAAAAGCCCTTCACATAATTTTCATTTTACTTTGACTAAATTCCAAACTTCTCATCTTGGATAATCTGACTCCTTTTGATCCATCATTCTGATTTGGAACCATTCTTCTCAGATTAACTAAAATCCAGCCTTTTTTAAAAATCTCCTTTTGACTCCTATAACAGACTGCATTTTCCTTACCCTGGGCCCTCTGTACTTGCCATTCCCTTTGCCTGGAATATCATTCACCCTGATTCTCCCCATGGTGGAATCATTCCCATCCTGTAAATTTCACTTAAAATGTCATCCCTGTAGAATAGACCTCTCCTCACCCTGTCCAAGCAGCCCTCAGGTGCTGCCTCCTGCACACATATGCATTCAATTTGCTCTACGAGGACCCCAACTTCATCACCTGAATACCTCATTCCCACTCTGTAATAATGAACTTATGTTTTACCTAGTTAACATCTGTCTCTCCCCCACTAGGGCAGAAGCTCCATGGGAGTGGAGACGGTGCCTGCTTCATTCACCACTAACACTTTCTGACACACAGTGCTTAAGGAATACTTATCAAAAATTAAATTATTAATGCATGCCTCTCACTGGTCTATACTGGAAGGTGACATTTCAACAGATTCTTTGGATAAAGGCACTCCATACACTTAAGTGAAGAATTCTTACTGTGCCTTGACCCATATAGAATTACAGCAAAGGTTTTTAGAATAGTGAATATTGGAAATGCCATCTGAGTCTCTTAGCTTCTTAAATGCAAAAGATGTTATCTAAAGACTAATATGCCTTTTGATTTATTTTAATCTTCTTAATATTTGGAAATTTTATTCTTCAATACCAATATTATCACTGATATATAATCACTGTGTTTTCAGTCTATTTCAAGTGAAACATATTTAAGCTTTGTAACTACTTAAGTTATAGAGACAAATTAGATTCATTTTAGTTTTTGGTATTTTTTACAATTAAATGACTCATAAAAGCAGTTAAATAAAAAGATAAGGGGACTATAATCAGCCTCAGCCACTTTCTAGGTACATGGCAAATCCCTTAGTCTTTCTGTGACTGTCTCCATCTATCAAATGCACGGGTTGTGTTAAATGAATGTCATGCCCTCCATGAGTCCCCCTGCCCTAAGAACCTTTCCATGCAGAAATCATTTTAAAAATCTGCTGACTGGTTGCCATCACTTACTCAGTTCTGCCTTGTCCCTAAAAATAAATTTTAAAACACATCACCAAAGAATATTTTAATTTCAACGGGAGTTATACTTCTTTTGTTTATATAATTTCTTATTTATTACTAGTTAAGATTATTTCTAAAAAGTCACATATTAAATCAGAATTATACCTTAATATCTTAACACTCTTTGACATTCCATTCTGTGAGGAGATACAGTTCACATTGAACTGGGGAGTTTATATACGTTGGTAATTAGTTGTGCCTTGTATATTGCAGATTTTATATCTTTATACTGAGTCTCTGAGATTTTGTGTCAAGACATGTAACTATATATGAATAATATGTCAAGATTTGGGAAAATATATGCCAAAGTGCTATGGTTTAGTTGAAAATACAGCTGCTGGAAAAAAAAAAAAAGGTAGGAAAATCATAGGGTGCAAGAAGCACATTTAATGTGTTTGGAATGACTTTAAAATATATCAACATAATCTGTAAATTCTCTTAACTATAGAAATGAGAGGTAAGTTTAAGATGAAGCAGTCCAAGAATATTTGGTAGTATTGCCCCCCTTACTTTGATAACTACTAATTAATGACAATTAAAAAAGATACAAGGGGTTGTTGGAAGTGACAAAAAGAACATGACTAAGTTATCTTGAATAGATGGAAAAACACTGTTTAAAAGTATTGGGGAAGTTTATACAGGTACTATTCCTCATATATGCTATTCCTTTTGTTTTCCTCTCTCACCATTGCTGTTCTAGCCATTCTGCCTCTTTAACCAGACTTTGGTTATCTCTGCCTGCAGAAATCCCACCCTTTCCCCAAATAGCAGCAGTGCTTGTGTAGAGTATGTGATGTCAAGCTGATCTTGTCGTCTATTTCATGTTTGCGAGACATTTCCTTCATGTGGCTGCAAGCTCTCTGCGGGCAAAGATGGTCTGGTCTCGTAGTTCTTTTTTGTGCCCATGGCACAGTGGCAATTGCTCACTGTGAACATAAATGCTTACTGAGTTCAATCCCACTAATACCTATCGGTCACTTATTCTGTGTCCCAACATGACTAAGGCAGAAATGAGGCAGAGGCATAGTTGCTTTCTATCTCAAGGAGGCACCTTGATGCTTTTTCACATCAGTAACACTTGCCCAATTCCCAATTTTGTCGTGTAAAGCTGATGCACTGGATTTTGAAGATATGTGAAGTAGTACACATCTGTGTACGTACCCTGGTCCTGTTACATCTTTCCAGAAAGGAGGTGGAATTGATTAACTGCCTAATTCCAAGGGATGGGAAAGTGGAGGATTGAACAAAATGTAAACCTGTCTCTGAACCTCAGAGAAAACTAGAAAAATCAGTGGAACACTTTGCTATCTTCATTAATAAAGACATAGATTTTATTTCAGTGATTTCAAAGCCATATTAACACCCCAAATTGTCCTAATCCATTAATGATGAAAGCTAAGCAGTTAAGAGATCTTTATTCCATGTGGGCAGAAAGAATATAGACCCTTACTATATTATGGATTCTGTGTGAAGCAAATCATATAAACATTGGTATTTTGCTCTTACAACAAACTTAAAGGTAGGCTTTACTTCACTATTTTTCATAAAGTGAAACTTAGGCTCAAAGAAATGAGTATCTTTTCCAATTCCCCCACAAAACTGAAAAGAAGATGAGCCCTCCACAAATTCTATGAGATTTACTTTCCCATTCTCCTTGTTATTGTGTATAACTGTATGCAACACAGTGGTGTGCATTTATGTTCTTGGAATTAATTATTGAAAATAGCTATTAGAATTAGAAAAATAAATGTTAGAATAATAGAATAATTTCACATTTTCAGCTAGTGTGGTTATTGAAAATTTAACATTTGCCGCATAAATGTAGTTGGTCATGTTTTCTTCCAACAGAATAACAATGAAGAAAAACTATGTAATTTAATTTTACATTTGAAGTAAAGGCTAATCATGGTAGCCTATAAAGTTAATCTCTGGAAAGTTGTTCTGTAAAACAAATGTTACTGGTTTTAATTAGACTACATATATGCACAATTTCACATTTGATGCTGAAATGGCAAATTAAAGAATTCAGTCTCATTGGCCTTAATTCAATTCAGAGTAAAAAATAACTTCTCACTTTAGAATTTAAGCAATAAACACCACTTTAAAGTTCTGTCTTTGAATTTTAGTCTATTCTTTTTTTCTTACTGTTTTGAAGGTTCAGTTTTTAGCACAAGCTACCTCCTATATGTATCTTTTTCCTGTCCAGAAAACAATGGCATTATAAAAGCAAACTTTTGAGAGGGTCAAACAATGAAATAGAGGAAAGAAAAAAACTCTTCAGAGATTTTATTTGTGAAGATGTTTTAACAAATTTTAATTTCTCAATAGCTCCATCTCATTTGTAATGCATAGTGCATTTACTATAATTCTTTTTTCTCTCTGATAGTCACTACAGAAATCACTCCTGCTTAGTTTTCATCAGCAATGAATGGGGTTACCTAGGAGACCTGCATGTATGCGAATAACCTAAAATAACATAGAATCGAATATAATTAAAAATTAGCTAAATATTCCACTGGTCAGGTCTTTAATATTTGATATACATTGCATGGTCAGCTCCATTAAGAAAGAAGGGATGAATGAATGAAGGTATCCGTAATCTTGGAAATGAAATTGAGGTTGGGAGCCATTTGTCAAGCAGTCAATTGGTCTATTAAAATGAAAGATCTAGAACAGAAATGAAACAGTGTTAAGTTCCGTAAGTCTCTGTCTTGCCCTCTCTTATTCACGGAAGGCTTTGTTAATTGGTCATACAACTATTTATCACTGAGGTCAAATCCTGTAACATACTTCTCCACTGCCATCCCCAATTGTGTAGATTAGCCAAGAGAGTCAAAACTGAGCTAGTAGAGCTAGAAAGTGTGAGGCGAATAAAGCAAAACAATTAAAACTGGAGGCTCTTTGCCTACATATTGAAAACCCATGAACCTTTTTCTCTGAGAAGCAGTACTGCTTATGGTTAAGAAACCAGACTCTAAAGCCATGCTGTCTGAGTTCACATCCCATCTCTGCCGCCATGTCTGTGTCTGAAATGGAGCAAAAATAATCAACCTCATGATGTTGTAAAAACTGAATGAACCTGCAACAATGCCTGACACCTGGAAAAGGCACAATAATGGATAGGTGTTTTAATTACATCAGATGTGATGACCTCCCACTAGCCTTTGTCAGAAATGACTCTTAAAGTGAAAAATAGGTTCAAAGAATTGCCAGCTTTGTTATTCTCCCTTTAGTCAATGTTTTTTGCATAGAATCCTTAACATGCCTCTAAGTTTATACTTTCTTAGGTGTGATGGTCAGTTTTGTTGATCAGCTTGGCTAGACTATAGTACCCAGTTATTTAATCGAATCTAGGTGTTTCTGTGAAGGTATATTACAGACGTGGCTAACTTCTACGATTAATCAACTGAGGAAGGAAAAACTTGGGCCTGTTTTACTAAAGAAGAACCAGAACAGGACAGCTGGATGTCCACATTGCTCAGAAAGAGAAGAGGCCAGAGACATGGACAGGGATTCATGAGCTATGAACTATGATTTGGTTGCATGGTTAGGTTCTTGGAGGAAACATAATTGGAAATTGGTGACAAGGAGATTTAGGAAAGATGTATGTGAATGTCTCTCTTTAGATGGGCAAAAAACATGAAGATATCCATCTGCTCAATGATTTACATGTCTATCCCTCCATTGATATTACAGTCTTGATTACTTTCACTATATGTAATAATAAAATCTTGATCCTCATGTCTTATTCTTTGTTTTTAAAATTATTTTAGCTATTCTAGTTCCTTTTTCTTTCCATATAAGTTTTAGAATAATCTTGTATATAACTACAAAACAGATTTTGATTGGAATTGTACAAAAACTTGTATATCAATTGGGAGAGAACTGAAATTTTTACACTATAACTGTCCATTTATTTACATCATCTGATTTCTTTCATTAGAGTTTTATAGTTTTCCACCTATAGACCACAGGAATATTTTGTTAGATTTATGCCTAAAGCATTTCATTTTATTTTGGTTTTTTTGTTAAAGGTCTTTTATTTCAAAATTTAATTGTTAATTGCTGGTATATAGGAGAGCAATTCATTTTTCTATATTAATTTTGTATTGTGTGAGCTGCTGTAATATTGTGCTACCTAACTATAATCACTATTAGTTCCAAGAGAAGTTTTTGGTATTGTTTTTGTTTTTTGATTCTTTGAGATTTCTACATAGGCAATCATGTCATCTGGAATGAAGATAATTTTATATCTAGCTTTCCAATATGCATAACTCGTGTTTCCTTTTCAAGTTTCAGTGTATTATCTAGAATTTCCACTATAATGTTAAATAAGAATGGTGAAAGGGAACATCCTCACTTGTTCCAGAACTTAAGGAGAAAACATCCAGTTTCTAATCATTAAATATGATGTTAGCTAAAAGTTTTCCATGGGTGTTCTTTATCAAGTTGAGAAACTTGATAAAACTTTGTATTTTGTAGTTTTTTGCAAATCGATTGTTGTTTTTATCTTTAGTCTGTTCATGTGATTAATTACATTGTTTGATTTTTGAATATTGAAACAACTTCACATATCTGGAATTAATCCCACATGGTTTTGGTGTATAATACTTTTTATATATTGTTGGATTCAATTTGCTATTATTTTGTTGAGGATGTTTGCAGCTATATTCATGACAGACATTGGTCTGTAGTTTTTTTCTTTTGATGTCCTTGTTTTTTTTTTTGGAATATCTTTGTCTTTAATTTGGGTAATTATATTTCTTTTCAGAAAGGTCTTTACTGGTTTCCCTAGAGTTTCCAACAGATATTTTTAACTAGCTTAAATCCATGTGCACATAACACAATGCAGCTTCATGTGTAATGTAGGTTCACAAGTAGTTCCAATTCCTCCCTCCTGGTGATGTTGCTGTCATTCATTTCACCTAAGCATATGCTGTAATCACCCAATACATACATCAATACTGTTATTACTTTATTAGATTAAGAATAGGAAAAATAAAATATTTTATTTTACCTTCATTTATACTTTCTCTGGTAGTTTTTCTTTTTGTAGATCTCAGTTTCTGCCTTATAGCATTTTTCCTTCTGCCTGAAGCACTTCTTTTTACATTCCCTTGCAAGGAAGTCCGGGTGATCATGACTCCTTCAGGGGTGTGAGTGTGTGTGTGTGTGTGTGTGTGTGTGTGTGTGTGTGTTTCTACATGTGCCAGTTAATAACTTTATCTTTCCTTTACTTATAATTTTGCAGAACATAGCAGTCTAGTGTTTTTTGTGTGTTGTTTGTTTAGTATTTATACTATTTGTTTTCTGAGCATCCTGGATCTGTGGTTTAGTGTCTGTATCAATATTGGAAAGTTCTTGGTCATTATTACTTCAAATATTTCTTCTGCTTGATTCATTCTTCTTCCCCGGTATTTTTAACTATGTGTATGTTACATTGTTTGAAATTCTCCCATAGCTTTTGGGAAGTTCCTGTTGAACTATCTTCAAGGTTGCTGATTCTTGTCTCTGGAGTGGCCAGTCTGCCAGTGAGCCCAAAGGCATTTTTCACTTCTGTTTTTTTAATTTCTATTATTTTAATTCTTTCTTAGAATTTCGATCTCTCTTCTTGTATCACCTACATGTTTTTGCATGTTTTCTACTTTTTCCACTAAAGCTCTTAACATAGTAATCATAGTTAAATTCCCTGTATGAAAATATGAAAATGTCTTTTCCTTTATTTATTTAATTTCAGAAGATTATGGTGGTACAAACACTTTGGTCGCATAAATTGCCTTTGCACTACCCAAGTCAAAGCTACAAGCAAGCGCACCTCGCCCATTAGGTGTGAATATACCCATCCCCTCCTGCCCCCCCCACCTGGCCGACACCCAACAAATGTTACTACTATAGTTGCACATAAGTATTGATTGATTAGCTCCAATTTTATGGTGAGTACGTGTAGTTGTTTTTCCATTCTTGTGATACTTCACTTAGAAGAATGGGCTCCAGCTGCATTCAGGATAATACAAGAGGTTCACCATTGTTTTTTATGGCTGAGTAGTACTCCATGGTATACATTTACCACATTTTATTAATCCACTCTTGTACTGATGGGCACTGGGGTTGTTTCTACATCTTTGCAATTGTAATTCTGATGTGGGCTTCATCTCCTCATACTGTGGTTTTGTTTTTAATTTTTTAATTTCATTTTTTTTTTTTTTAGTGTTTAACATGCTTTGTAATTTTTTGTTATCAAAAGTCATATATGTTGAATAGGGTAATAAAACTGAGGTAAATAGGACTTCGGTGTGAGTATATTAATCCGGCTAGAAGATGGGCTATGTTTAATGTTTTATGTAGCTATAATTTCCAGAGCTTCGAATTCTTCTGACATATTTGTTTTTATCTATGTCACTAACTTTGGGCTTTCCTAAAAACTTCACCTCAGAGAGAGTCTGTGTTTTGCAGCTCTTTTAGCTGTAATCCACTGTCATTACACCGAAGCCCTACAGATGTGGAGGTATAATTGTTTGGGTGAGGGAGGGGAAGCTTTCTCTAACTTTATGATTAAATCTTGGTCTTTCAGTGGGCCTGTGTCTCAAGGCTGTAATCTTCACCAGTGTTTCTTCAGTGGTAGAGTCCTCCTGACCTCTCTCCTAGCCCCTGCCCCTCATTCCATGAACAGGAAGGCTACAGGCAGCTGACATGGGAAGAATGCCTTTCCCCATCTGGGAGAAGTCTCTGACAAAGCCTTTTTCCCTGAAGAGGTGTTTGTTAGGAGAATGCTCTGGGCATTTTAAAAAACAATTTATCTTCCCTTTTTCCTGCCAGAGTCCAAAGGGTATGTTTCTCATATCTTCACCGCGACACCCTAGTGGGGTTCATGGATGCAAATCTCACAGAAGTGTGGGACCCATGTGACTGCAGCCCCTGCAGCTTCTTCCTCTCTCTAGTACACACTCAGCCTCCAGCAATTAATCAAAATTACTGTCAGGTGTGGGGACCAGATGTCAGGTGGTCCGTGTTCCCTGGTTCTTAGTTCCCAGTACCAAGAATGGTTACTGGTACTGAGGTGATGTAACAAATGAGCAGACCAAGCAGATGCAAGCAAGCAAAGCACCAAAGTTGTGAAAGCATAGTATATTGCAGGGAAGGAATGGGTCAACCCCCCAAAGAGTGGAGGAGACCCTGAGTTTAACAAGATTTTCTTTTATGCTGATTCCCTAATTTTAGGTTAAATGAGGGGTGGAATGTTCCTGGATTTTCTTGGAAAGGGGTGAAGAATTCCTGGAACTGGGAACCCTCCCCATTTTTAACCTTGTAAGCCAATTTCTGGGTTTGCCACGGTATTTGTAAACCATCATGGTGTTGGTGAGTGTGATTTTTACTATGTTGATAAGGGTAGTTCATTTAAGGGCACTGTTAACTGTGCACATGCTCCAGTGACCTTTGTGACCTTGTTCATATCTCCACTTTGTGGCCTTTCTGCCTCTTTTTGGTTGGTCAGTCCTTGGAGAACCCCTATCACAGACCAAACATCTGTTCAGTCCTTAGAAGCCCCCTTGACATGTCATCTGTTTTTTCTTAGAAGCCTCCTCTGGTCAATTTGTTCCTCCTATTGTAAACAAAGCATCTCCTAGTGCCATCTATTTCTCAATGGAAACCCCCTAGACAAGGTATCTGTTCCTCTTCTTCCTTGTCCCAGCCTAACATTACCATGTAAGTTTTCCTACCACTACTTCACACTAGCGGTGTCTGTTTTAAGTAAAGAAGTGTTGGCTATGACTCTGGATTCACCCGTCTCTCCAGATTTTGATTTTCTCTGCAACCTCAGTTGTCTGGTCCAATAAGAGTCATTAATTTTCATTTTTTGTTCTGTATTTTTGTTATAAAGAATGACAAATCCCAATCTCTTTACCTGTCAGAGCTAAAACTGGAAGTCTTTTATTTTATATCAGTAATTGGATACTATCACAAGGCAAGGTATAAAAACTTAAAGCTAATAAGAGTGGAGCTATTACTATCCATGTACTTAAAGACAGGAAGATTAGAGAGCAAAAGTTTTATAGTGAATTTTCTCTTGAGAGGAGCTGTTATCTTCCATGGAGAGCAAAGCCCAAGTGATACTATACATTAAAGGAGTTGGGGAGATAGAAACTCCAATGTCACTCATTTCTTCTACCTGATCTACTGTGGTTCCCCCTTGGACATGTTACTGGCAGATAACAGGCTGCAGAAGGGCACCTTCCATTTGGATCTGGCCAATGGAAGGTGTCGAGCATAGCTGTGATTCCTATTACCAGCGGTAGTTGGTAACAATACCAACAATCAGCTCTGGTGAGAGGAGGAGGATGGGAGCAATAACGAGAGAAGATACCTGGCTTCTTTCCAGAATAGAAGAATCTCTGCTTTGAAAACCACCACATTCATGTCTAGTAAATTTTCATAGGTTTGAAGAAGTGAAGAGATGATAAACTAGATCAGAAAAGGCAGAGTTAGCAGAAGAAAAAAAATTAAAAAATAAACTGTTGAAAGCAGAATATGCCCAAGTTCTTCCATATGTAGGGTTTTTCTCCTCACATAATCTCTCCTGCTATACCTTTTACCCATTCTCTGTGGTTTAGTTCTCGTAACAGTTTTTTTTTTAATAAAACAACTTTCTCATAAAAATTAATTTCTTCTTTTTCTGAATTCCCATAGCACATTTTATGAGCCTTACCACTTGGCCACCTTGCCTACTCCCATCGTACATTTTGATTCCCCAGTATTTCTAATACATTCCATCAGACATTATTACATTTTATGTAGAGTTCTTCATGAATATATTAAAAGTCACTTATTAAAGTGAAAGTATGGAGAAATGAAACCACATCATACATTAATAGAAATTAGTAAAAGTTTGTGTGATTTGTAGCAGAAGAAAATATTGCAAAAATAAGTAATGACCAATTCGCAAAAGGCCAGGACAGGTATGCTAAATTGAGTTGGAAATTTTTCTGGAATCCTCTTAAAGTGATTCTGAAATAAGTAATTACATGTATGTGTAATTAACTATATGTCTAATCTGACCTAATAAATTATATAGCAAGTGAGACTAGGTACTATTTTACCCTCATCCTCAAATTCCTCCAAATACATGAGAAACTGATCAATTATGCTTAAACTGATTTGTTTCCATGTGAAAACAAAAGTCAAGCTCAGATGACTAAATAGGTTGCCCATGGCAATGTGACTAGATGGTGGCACAGATTATTTCTTGATTTCAAGTTTAGGGCTCTATATTACAATATGGTGCAATTTCCCCTTTCTTTTTATATTTCTGTTCATGTTCATGTGCATGGTTATCAACTATTAATAGTGTAATTTCACAGTACAAGACTTAACACCTGCTCTTTCCTAGTCAGTGCATATTAGCGTATTTTCTTTGCCAAATGAGTCACAAATGATTAATAAAAGTTAGGGAAATAATCTTACTGGATGAAGGGAGCAAAGCATTAGTTCTTTCTATTTATACTCAATGATAAGTCCTGAAACATTTAATTTAGCTACAAATGTTATGAAAGAGGAGACTTTGTAAATTAATACCCCCAACCACATATTAATAAAAAAACAGTAGAAGAGTGGAATGTTGCTTGATAATCTACAGTAGAGGAAGAATAAATTTGGAGTTAATAAAGTTATATATAAAACTTGTATTTAGAAATATTGTGCCTAGAACTTTTGTAATTTGGTTCTCTTGAGTATAATTTTAATACTTGAGATCTGAAGTTTTCAAACTTCCTCTGTTCAATGTGCTCTTAGTGTCTCAGTAATTTTTTTCACAATCCCTACAAGCCAAAAGAAATGAGTCCCATTTACTAAGCACGTAGGTTCAAGCAACTTAAAGTGTTTATGTCCTAACAAATCAGGAGTTACTTGAAAACCCACAAATAAATTATCAGAAATTAACCACAATTAAAGAAATATCAATACTTACTAAAGGTATGTGTGTTCCTGTTTGTCACTGCACAACTTCTTAAACCTCAGAATCAGATTGGCCACAGCCACTCTCATTATTATCACAGTAAACAACATAACCTCTGCTTTGAAAAGATATGATATGATTGCAGGGTATATAGTCTGATCTGACATAGACACTGGGTTGTTTAGAGCTAGTAGTTTACTCATTGTCATCAAATATCTAGTATCACTCTTCTTTTTGTGAAAACTTAAGATATCCCTTGGTACATCTGTGAGTTCACCATAGTGCCCTGTAAACTTTGTCACACATTTTGAGTAGCATAGGCTTAGATCATTGCCAAGCATCTTGTAGAAACAGAACCAATTATTTTTCAACTTTCTTAGAAGTTAGGAGTAGACTCTAATGTAATAAAACTATTAATGTGGCATTCATACATAATTTTCCCATATGAAAAACAATCGTGATTACCAGGTGATAGAGTAGAGGTCTCTGGGCCAGAACTATGGAGAAATGCTTCCTGTTTTATGTTCTGTCAGTAACTCACTGTGAATATTTGGAGAAAGTCATTCATGCTTCTATACTTCAAGATTTGTGTCCCAGTGATAACATAGAGAAAATTATTTCTTCTTGCCAGCAGACAAAAATCATTTCTTAAAGTTAAATGGAAGAATCCATGTGAATGCATGTTGAGGGTTAGGGTTGAGACATGAGAACCCCAGGAGTGGGACAGGACTTTGCCAAACAGCAACCTGTGTACATGTCAGTTCACTGAGCAAAAGCTGCTCGACCTTGAGGGGGACATTCCACCGATCAGGGATGTCTGCAAACAGACCCGCCTTGAAACCTGAGGGCCATGGCCTGGATGTCTACAAATGGACTGGCTTGTAATCTGAAGGCGGAGAGAATGATCAAAGGATGTCAGCCCAGCAGATAAGAGCAGTTTGCTATTCTAAGGCTGAGGCAATGTTCCCATCTCTCTCCTGAGTTCATGTCTCAGTAAATGAGGAACTAGATAAAGTAAAAAGAAGTATGTGGTCCTTGTGTTCTCATTTAGATTATACACTTTAATATTAACCCACGAGATTTTCACATGAAATCATTGAAATCTATAGCATGAAAAAGAGAATAAAAATGGGCGCTAAATTTCAGTCAGTAGCACCTGGCTCACGGGAATGCTGATGGACTCCTGACCTCCTCGCACCCTTTCACCTTACTTTTTGTGTCCGTGCCTTTGTCTCTCCCATCTTTTGCTATGCACACTGCCTGGGGACCTGGTTATATCGGGGGCATTGTGAACCCCCAATAAATGTACATGGACATAAAAGACAACATATAAAGTGTTATTGTGCCCAATAAATTCAAATAGACATAACTGAATAATTTAAATCAATAAATGATCCACTCAAGCTAAGGAAGAAGGTTTCCATTGTGGTTTCTCATCCTGACTCTTTATATCACATATCCTAGAAGAGAAATTATTGTGTATCATAATATAAGCCTTACTGCCACTCCCACCCTTGGCCAATTATTGTATAGAATTTGGAAAATTATTTAATTGACTTAAAAATTTAAATTTAAATTTGAATTGAATTTGATATATACATGCTCACTGTAAAGTTTAAATTCCAGATGAATAAAATCTCTCCCCTCTTGTCTCTGCCCATGTCCACTAACCACCCACAGGAACAATGACTGCTGTTAACAATATATATATTTCCAGATATTTTAATGCAGTAAAATAATTTTGTATGTATATTTAGAAATACATACATTTGCATATTTTATATAAAATATTAGATTGTAAGTACTACATTGAATTTTTCAAAATTTACTCATTTTGGATAAATCATTTATATTAAGAGCTATAAACTTACCTGAATCTTTTATCTGCTATTTAATACTGCTTTGTGTATTGTGCTGGACATCTTCTCTTTGTCTTTCCAGATATCCACTCTTTTCCACCCTGCTCTGTGCTCTGGGAACTGAGCTGAAACGAATGCATGGAAAACTCTTGATCTCCACCACCTTCCTTGCCCTCTGGCTTCTGGTTGCATCTGTCAGTTTAGTAAAAGCCATTGACATAAGATACAGAAAAAGGAGAAAAGCAAAGCAAAGCTATTTGTTACCCCAAATTCCTTTGTAATTGTTTCTTATTGGTTTGCCATCTTCTTCTACCAAATGTCATACTTCTTGTCAGGTGGCCTTCCACATGCAGCTGTTACAAGTTTCTGATTAGGACCAGGGATACTGGGAGTTTTCCACTGTTATTAACCCCAGGATACTGCACCGCCCTTATTGCCTTTCCTAAACTTGCATCTATATCATTGCAAACAATGCCTTTGTTAAACTATGCTCAGTCACCTAATTTGAGTGTGTCACTTGTTTTCATGTAAATCTTTAACCAATGCATGAGGAATTACTATACTTAAACTTTACTTACACAGTTATAGTTGCTTCCAGCATTTGATGTTTTATAGAATGCTACAATGAACACCCTTAATCATCCTTCTCTCTATATACTGTAAATATTCTTTCATGATGAATATTATTTTATGATTGATACCTGGAAGAATAGTTTTGAGGTCAAAAGGGAGCTTCAGTTTAAATATGGATAGATACTGCTGAAAGTCCTTCCAGAAAGGGAAGACTAATTTATTCTCTCTCCAAAAGTAAATGAGAGCACATATTTTTCTACCTCCTTATCATCAATAAATTTTATAAACCTTTCTTAAAATATTGTATAAAATGTCATCTTGTTATTGTTTTAATTTGTATCTCACTGATTACTAATGAGAACAAACTTCTTTTAATATGTTTATTAGCCATTTATATTTTCTCTCTAAATTTTTAATTCAAATTCACCATTACCATAGCTGGACGGAATGGCAGTTGGAGTGATATGAGAAACACATGCAATGGGACTGAACGTTCCTAGCCAAGACCATCCTAGACCAACCAGCCCTGGCCACCTCATTAACTGACTGTAGACACCTGAGCAAGCCCAGTTCTGCTCAGCAGCTCTAACCCAAATCAACAGAATCTCTTGGTTGATGTCTAGTCTTATGAGGAAAACAAATGGTTGCTACTTTAAACCCTGAGATTTGGGTAGTTTGTTAAGCAGGAATACAAAATTGATAAAATCACCTGAGCCACTTCTTAAGACATTTCTTTACTTTCTTGCTTTTATTAAACTCCCCACCCTGGAAAACACCACTCCTCCTGGAAGATTCTCAAGAAGCTGTTTCACTTTCCTTACTCCTGTTAATAATATTATCATGTCTGGAGATGGAATAGATATCACCCTTGTCATATCCAATCTACTGTCTTCCTTTTTCTTCCAAAACACCCAGCTTTAATGTTCCTTCCTCATCCCTAGAAACATCAGGTTTAAATTTGATGTCATCCTTCCTTATTATAAATATCTGTGGACACTTAGGCTCCTTCTCACACCCATTAACATTGTACCCCCCAGTGTATTATCATTCTGTTCACCGTGACTATTTTCATAACTCTTGATGATTTAAATATTGGCATAGATAATTCACCCCACAACTGTAGTCATACCCTAGATCTTATCACTACAAATAAATGCAAACCCTTCATAATTTTGATTTCAACCACATTGCTCTCTAATTCCCACATTTTCTTTCCCCGGCTTACATGCTCTAAAATCCCAACATCAATAACCAGAACCTAAAATGTATTGATCTTTTTTATTTTTCATTGTTTCTTTTTTATTTCTTATCTACTCTTTTATCTTTACCCAGCTTAAATTCAATGATAAACCATTATAAACAATCTCCTTCCTATGTCTTCACCTTTCCTGGTAAGACCACAACTCTGGTTCCTTTTCTCTGCCTACCTTGCACCTCTATATGCCCACTTGAACATGGTGGTGAAAAACACACTATCATGTGGATTGTTTACTTATAGAATCATGTTTACTAGCTTCTTGTATACCTTACTGCTTCTCAACAAGTGTATTATATTTTTTCATCTCTGTTTAATCTGACATTTTCCTAGATGACCACATCAGACATTATGCTTTCTTCTCAAACCTCCAACATCTGTGCTCTTAGCTAATGAGCTCACTTCTTGTTTAAGGGAAGAAATTATAGCAGTTGAAAGACCTTCCAGAAGTGTCACCACCATTACAACCCACCTAATTGTTTTTGTGGTAATATGCATTTTTCTAGTTCACTACAAATGAATTGTCCATGCTTCTATCTATAGGCAATACCTTCAACTGTATAGTAAATTCTGTTCTCAGTAGTTTCATGAATTGTATCACTTCATTGATGTTTGCCTCTGTTCATCTATTATTTTTCAGCATTGCATGATCTTTCACATCATTGTGCAAACCTTCTGCTTTTTCTTTTATCTTAAAACATACTTGTCTTGGTCCATTTGTATTGCTATAAAGGATTACCTGAGACTGGGTAATTTATAAAGAAAAGAAGTTTCTTTGGCTCATGGCTCTGCAGGCTATATAAGAAACATGGCACCAGCATCTGCTTATGGTGAGGGCCTCAGGCTTCTTCCGCTCATGGTTGAAGGGGAAGGGGAGCCGGCGTGTGCAGAGGTACCATGGAGAGGGAGGAAGTGAGTGAGAGGTGGGGGTGCCAAGCTCTTTTCAACAATGGGTTCTCTCTCAGAACTAAGAATGAGAACTCACTTGCTCCTATGAAAATGGCACCAAGCCATTCATGAGAGTTACACCCCATGACACGAACACCTCCCACCAGGCTGTGCCCCCTACGTGGGGAAACAAATTTCAATGTAAGACTTGGTAAGGCCAAACAAACCACATCCAAACTATGGGAATGTCAAAACAAATAAACAAATCTGATCCTTCCCCCCCACCCCTTATATATAAACTTGTCTTTTCTCTTTACAACAAAACTCCTTAAAAGACATCACTGAACTTATTTATTCTAAAACTTCCATTCTTATTATACCTGAGCCCATTGCAGGCAAGCCTATTTCTCCTATCACTCTACCAAAACTTATAATGCAAAGTCAGCAATGACCTCTTAATTATTAAATACAACAGTCAATTTTTAATCCTCATCTTTCTGATCTATCTGCAGCATTTGCCTTTCTCATCTTTAGAACACATTTTTTGGCTTGTATGCCAAACTACATACTCTCCCAGATTTCCTTGTCTACTCTAACATGTCATTTTCATTGTTCTTCACTGTTTTCTCTCATTTTCTACTCTAAAAATATTGGAATTCCAAGGGCTTCATCCTTGAATTTATTTTTTTCACTTACATGTATATACTAACCAAATATCATCCAGTGGCATGTTTTTAAATGCAGTTTTTATGTAAGAAACTTTAAAATTTTTATCTCCTAACTAGATTTTATTCTACCCAAAGAATTACATACCCAGCTTTTTACTTGATATTTGTACTTAGTTTTCTGTTAGGCAATGTAAAACAGACATTCCATAGACTAACCTCTCAGACTGTAACATGTCATCATTACTGCCACCTGTTCTTTCTACAGTCTTTGCCATCTCAGTTTAAGGCAACTGTATGTTTTCTTTCACAACCCTTTTTGTTGCCTGCCTCCTTTCTAGAGACTAAACTATGCTTGATATAACATAAGTTCTCAGTGTGAGAGATTAAATGAATGAATGCATTTTTTGGAAGAATTACAAACTTTTTCAATTATAAGGATACCTATTTTTGTCTTCTTTAATGCATGTAGTTAACATTTCCTTCGCCTTAATATCAATAGGAATACACCTGGGGTTTTTTTGTTGTTCTTTGACAATTATCTGCTATGCTTGTTTTCTTTCTTTACTATCAACATTTGTGAGTCATTTTCTTTTAAGTATAGCTATTTTAAATAGAAAAAAAATCACTATTTCAAAACCCAATTTGAGACTAAGCATTTACATTTTTAAATTTTAGATATTCTTTTGATTTTTAATTACCAAAATGTTTAGATTACTTTTGACAACTTATTTTATGTTTTCTACTTTCTCTGCTTTTTAAAAAATTATTCTTATGTTTTTATGAATTCATGCAGTTAATTTACTTCCATTTTTCTCTAATGGTTTGAAAGTTTGACATCTCATTAATATTTTTCAAATGGTTTCACTTGAAATTTTAACATTTGTATTTAAACTTTGCTACTTCTAAGCAATGCCTTATGTTAATCATTTTCTTTATATTTTTCTGATATAAATAAAAATCTTTGCAATTATTTTTCTTTCTGCAAGCTCCTGCCCTATTTAACATCAGGGAGTTAAAGAATCTATTCCACATGCACATAATCAATGAATTAATTTTTTTTTTTTTTTTGAGACAGAGTCTCACTCTGTTGCCTTGGCTAGAGTGCCATGGCTTCAGCCTAGCTTACAGCAACCTCAAACTCCTGGGCTCAAGCAATCCTACTGCCTCAGCCTCCTGAGTAGCTGGGACTACAGGCATGCACCACCATGCCCGGCTAATTTTTTTTTCTATATATATATATTTTTAGTTGTCCAGATAATTTCTTTCTATTTTTAGTAGAGACAGGGTCTCGCTCTTGCTCAGGCTGGTCTCAAACTCCTGACCTTGAGCGATCCACCCGCCTCGGCCTCCCAGAGTGCTAGGATTACAGGCATGAGCCACTGCACCTGACCATCAATGAATTAATTTTAAAATTAATATTTGCCTTCAAAAACCACCCTCATTTAAGCCTAAGTATAAATTATACTTGTTTCATTGTTCTTCTCCATGTTTTTTATGGTCTCTCTCTCTCTTAGATTCATCTTTTTTTTTTTTTTTTTTTTTTTTTCCAAAATACATCCTGTAGTAATTCTTTCAGACAGGGGTAGGTGGGTAAGAAACATTGTGTGCTTGGGCATGTTTAAATATTTTTATTATTCTCTCCTAGTTGAATGTTTATTTGGTTAAATGTAGAGTTCTAGTTAAATATTTATACTTCAGAAATAGATAATCCTTTCGAGTCTTGTACCTAAGGTTGCTAAAGGGACTGCAGACGTCTATCAGCTGGTTATTCATTTAATAGTTGATTCTACTCCCATACTATCCCTTTCAACAATATTCCTCTTTGAGCTCTAAAATTTCATTCTGATACGACAAGGTATGGGTCATTTCTTAAATTTACTTTCTTATTTTGGGTTGACAATAAAAATCTAAGGATTTGTGTCTTCAATTCTTTTTAAAGAACTTTTAAAAATTATTTGTTTGTATATCTACTCTCTCTACTCTCTGCTGTCACTTTTGTACACAACAAGTCTTGACGGACGATGGAATTTGATTTATTCTTTTTGTGTGTTAAATTTTATTGTATTCTCTCTCCCTGCCTCCCTCCCTCCCTGTTCCTCTCTGTCTTGTGCCCCTGCACACACACACACACACACACACACACACACACACACACACACGTGATGTATTCTCTGAGATGCCTTGTCTAATCTCCCAGCTCACTAATTGACTGTGGTTTGCTGGGTTCTTTTTACCTCATCTACTGGTACCCCATGCCCTACACTTTTGATTTTTTTTTTCAACTTCCATATTTTTCACTTTGATGATGTCCATTCAGATCATTTATACCAATATCTACACTAATATTCTCATATTATTTTTTTAATCTGACCACGTATTTTGTTATGAATAATGCAAAGATGATTGCACATAATTTTCTTTTATTCTCTATTTCATTTATCCAAACGGATTACAAGTAATTCAAGAAAACTTAATATGCTTTTTTTTCCCCATCATTTCTTAGTTCTTTTTACCTTGATTGACACAAGATATATATAAGGATCATTGCTTCAAGAGCAAGGGCTTACTCTTTCTGCCTCCTTAGTGCTTCCATTTTCACTTCTGAGCATAAACCTTCTATTCCAGTCATAGAAGTGTGTGAATCTCTACCTTTTCTCTCCTCCACTGAACTTCTAAATCTCTGGAACTCTCTCTTGTCTGTTTTAGGCTCAGTTCTCTCAAGTCATCCAAATAATTTGGGTACTGGAAGAATTTGAATAATTGATTACAAATAATACTGCAGTGTAAGAAATAGGAATCAATAAATTCAAGGTCTCATTTGTTCAAATAGGATTTAATTTTCACTGCCAGTTACACATTGGCAGCAACAATATTTTCCAGAAATAACTAAGAGTCACAACACGAGTCAAAACAAATCATTATCTCGGGAGAAATTATGGAACTTATGGTCACCAAGAAAGCATTTTTGTTATACAATTGCTTTATTTATGTTAAACAAAATCCTGCCTTATCTAGACAGCATAAGACTTAGTTATAGAAATTGCTATAAAAATAATAATGGGTGTAGCAATTTATATCACTGAAACATTGTGAACAAACGAAACCAGATGATGAGCAATAATTTCAAATGGAGACAACCCAGAATCAGCACTTTATTTTGTCGGTGACAGTTCCAGAATGTCAAATGTACTATACGATGCACAAATGATAATTAAATTACCTGCATTCACTCATTTATGTTGCAATTATTAAATATTTACATGCAAAAAGAACTTAGAGCTCCTGCAGTCAGAGACATTGAATGTGCAATAATTATTACTTGCCTACCAAATGGCTAAACAAAAATCTCAATAGCCAATTTAAATCTAACGGTTGAACTAATCAATCCAAGTGAAAATAAGAAATGTGAAAAGTTTAAAATAGACTACAACAGAAATGCAAACAAATCACCCAGAGTAGCCATTTTAAAATTGTGATTTTGTAATTTCCATTCTAGAAAGTAGCACAACTTTATATACATATATATGCATTATAATATATATATAGTAATTATAAAAAAGAAGTTAAGAAAATCCATTTCCTCTTCTTGGGCAAAGACCTTATCTTTGCCCTCAAAATAAACTAAAATATTATTGAGTATTCATTATTGAATATTCACTATCATTTATAAAATACAAATATTCATTTTATTCCATTCGAGTTGATCTATTTGCAGAAAAAGGCTATGGACGTGGGAATACAAGACAGGGTTAAAGATATAAAATATTGAAAGATTTGGTTCTTGTACCAGAAGGCACAAAATAAAATTCAATACTATTTCTCTGGTGCTGATTGCAATTAAAAGTGAAAATATATAAAAATGAGTAGTGAATATAGCGAATAGTAGAAATTGTTAAGGGTGGGAAATAACGGACCTCCTTGAAGTTTCTTTTGGGTATTGTGAAGTGAAAGAAAGCTGGTAGAAAGGAACACATGTCCACAATTTCTTATCTGTAATTTTGAATTCCAATGTCTGAGAAATGTTTTTTTCATAACCCACTTGGCAGACAAGCCTGACCTAAACAAGGTGACCCAGAATCCTTATGTATCTCACTCAGTGTGATTATTTACATGCTCTCCTGAAGAAATATCAATGTGTCCCTGCCCCTCCTGGGGATTGTTACTCATATACTATATATATTTTTAATTCTAAGATCTGACACATACCTTGTCCCAAGTGTTTGAAGAAGGAAAGGTGAATCTATATTTAAGTAGTCAACAAGGAGGCATGTCATCCAAAGCAAAAGCTGAACACTATAAACCAAAAAAACATTTTATGTTGAGATATTAAAGATATACCTCTACTTATTTATTCTTTATTGAGATATTCACCTTAGTGTGACCTTTTCAGTCAGCCAATTATTCTAACATTGTTGCCATTTATGGCTCTAGGAACTTGTGTGTGTGTATGTGTGTGTGTGTGTGTGTGTGTGTGTGTGTGTGTGTGTGTGTATAGATGGGTATTTTGACAACCTGGGTGATACCCATTTTAAAGCCTTTAGCAGTGGCTTATTTCTCTTTTGAGAAGGTGTATATAAATTGGAGCAACATTAAAATACATTTGATGGCATTTCAATGAAAAATACAAGTTATGAATTTGGATAATGCTTTCGAAGCTTAAGTAAAGAGTTTGTTAAGGAAATGAAAACATAAAACTGGTTTTTGTGTTATTTAGTGTTTCAAGCATTTTATATAACAAAACAAAAAGATTTTCCAAATGGATAGTCACTCAATATCAAACTTTCTCAAGTAATCATGTCAAAGGCAGTCACTTTTTTTGCAAGCATTCATATAAGAATGTTTAAAAAGTCAGTCTTCTAACTTGAAAGTAATAACACATTTTCTAATGTGGAGTAAGAGGATACAACTCATTGATATTTTATTACTTTTTATCTGGAAAATGACCATTTGCTAACAATCCATTTCCAGATCAATCTCAACAACTCCTCATACTAAAAATATGAGATTACAGGATTAATACTCTACCTTTTATACATGTTCAATTATATATATTTACATGTGTGTGAGTGTGTAAACTGACCTGTGCTGATTTGTTCATTCAGCAATTATTGAGTACTTTCGGTAAATATCTGTAGGATATCTACTAAAATCACCTTTGTGATTCCTTACCCACAACCCTACTACCAAGTATATATTATAAAAAAAAGTTTTGTACTATGTTTTTCCAAACTTACAAACATTGATTGACATGCAGGCACAAAAGTAGCTACGGAACCTGTTCTTGAAAGCTCAGGGAAAACACTCTCTGGTTCCTGGCATCCCAACAAGCATGTTGAATAAAAAATTCATATATGGCAGATACAACAATATTTTGACAGCATAATGAGCTAGTCTTCCAGGTGTCTCAGGCAACGGAGGACCACAGGAAATGGAGAGACACAAGAGTACAGAGAGCTAGACCTACCGCACTGACTTGAATCTATACACTTCTAAAGTTAATGGAATTTCATACCCTGTCTGTGCTGAAGTGGTGTGCATTAGTTATAACAACTATATCTTGAGTATCAATAATTTCAAATATTAAAACTGAATTTCACAAATCAAATTTTCAGTTATATTAAGTGCTCACATACCATTTCTAGAATGTGGATTCCTGATCTAGGTATGTGAAATGCTCATGTTCTTCTACAAAGACTAGAACAGCGGTTTTTCAGTAAAGGATATATCACCCATGTAGGGTACTTTTAGAAATGTATCAGAGAGTTTGGTATATTATAATGACTTAAGAGAACCCCTGACATTTTTTGTGTGGAGGCCAGAGATGTTTTAGGATTGAATATACATTTAATTAGAGACTCTAAAGAAAAAAATATGAGAATTTATGCTTTTCTCTAGTTTTTGATTGTTTTTTTAAAACTATGTTTATGAAGTGACTCTACAATATTCTTTCTATTCATGCCTTCTGGTACTCCAGTTATACATAGAGTAGACTAATCTAACCCTATCCTTCCTATCTCTTAATGTCTCCTTTCTGTTTTCAATCTCCCTTACTTGCTAATTCATTGTAGGTAATTTATTCTTATTCATATTTCTGTGTATTATCTTCTTGTTCAGCAGTGTTTAATCTGCTGCTCAATTTTTTGAATAAGTTTATTTAAATTTATAAATTTATTAGTTTTAGTAGTTCCATTTGTTCTTATGTCTCTGATGTATTTATTTATAAAAGTCTCTTTTTAAATTGTTCGTCTTTGTAATTTTATTTTTCTTACTCTTAAACACTTTATAAATAGTTGTTTTATATTATTTACTTTGAAAATTGTAATACTTTTAGTCTTGGGTAGTATAAATCAATTTTTTTTAGTATTAATGTTAACTGTCATGGTGGTTTGACTTTTTGTATCCTCATGATTTTTTATTCTGCCTTCATTTGTTTTTAGCATTATTGTTTTTAATTGTGGAAGTCCTAATGTTTCAATGAGGACTTTCAACAGTGTTCCTGCATACAGGACTTACTTTTTCTATTTTTAAAAGGTAATAAAGGGGGTGGCTGATCTGGCACTACATTAGCTCTCTTATGCAATTTACCCTCTGTCGTAGGAACTTCTTCACCTCATGGTTGCTCGAGAACCAGTAGTGTCAATAGCATCTATTCTCAGGCTAATGTCTCTTGTACAGATTACCTAATGTGTGAGTCTTGGCTAATTGTTTCTATTGCACAACAATGCTTACAATATTTAGCAACATTATTTGAAATAACTGGCCTCACAAAGATGATATCATATGTGTGGTGTAATTGTTCTGCACTATCAGTGTCTCTTAGAACATATAGCCTGCCACAATGCTGGTAGCAAGAATTAGATATTTAAGTTCCTTATTTCTGCAATACCCAATTCTATCATTCCTCCTTTCTGGGTGCCCAAAGGACTCAAGATGTTTTTGCCACAATCATAACAATTTTGTTAGATTAATAAACACTCTTATATTACCTCATAAATATGTTTTTAAAAAAAGTATAATGGTTTATTTTAAATAGAGAAAAATAGTGAATGAAGCTCCTTGGATTTCTTTTTAATTTGATTTTTAATGAAACAGTTTTAATTGTAAGGGAACTCTAGGCTGATGTATAGGTACATACATTATAAGAAATACTATGGAAATCTAGACAGATGGTCTCTCTGAGAAGTCTTGGACTATAAACTGTGTTTATAAACTTAATCTTTAAGACATTATGGTCCCCATATCTTGATTTAGCTACTAGTATATGTTATATTTGCAGCATGTTTCTATATCCTGTTGATATTTCCCAGCAAAAGGATTTTTATAACAGATATTTCCATTCACAGATTTTATGATGAGCATGGAATATTTCTCCCATCTGATATGCCATCATGCATTGTGTTATCTATCTCAATACTTTAAGATGTACTGCATAAAGGACTTTTTATATTTCTACTCTATCAATATATGTCTCTTTTAATATTGTTTTTACACGAGTAAAGCAGCAATTCAATAGATTCTCCATGAACTCACTTTATCTTCTGCAGTGGGAAGGCAAATTGAAAATGAAAGAAGGGGAAATATTTGTTTCAAAACTTGATTATAAGTAAACAAAATTCATCAGAATATTTTGGTTCTTCACTCACCTTTGGTGAATAGTATCATAGTAGAATAACAGCACCTGATAGGGTACATGGTATTTTAAATTATGTATCTGCCTGCTTATTAAAACCATTCCATGAGATATTAGTGTCCCCAATATGCCCATTAAAAATGGTGTTTTCACTTGCACATCATAACCTGAAGTGTGGGGGAAAAAGCTCTTCATTTCACAGACTATGTATTTGTAGCAAAATGATATGAGATAAGGTTACTGGACCATTCTGTTAGAGTTTGCTTTAAACTATTTTTATACCTTAGCAGATTTAACACACATAGCAATCCATAATTAGTGTTGAATTTATATTATCATACTCGTTATTTTACCACTAACATATTTTTGTAAAACAAATGGAGGTCCAAAAATACAGATGAAAAATCCAAGCATAACACTAAATGAAGTGGACTATAACTTTTGAATAGTGAATGGTGCATCTAAAATTATTTATAATTATTTATCCTTCCCTGTTTTGTTTTCTAGCAGATTTTTGGAGAATGATGATATAATTAATTAGTTATATTATTCATAATTTCTACCTCTTTACTATCCCTTCTCACTTCAACTAGCAATCATTTCACCTTACTGTATTTTCCGGCTTAAGTTGCCACTTCCTAACACATGTGAAAGTAATATGCATGTTATTAATCTAATTATGATGTTAATTTTATTCATTCTTATTTTAGGGAGAGACTTGATTTTCATGAATGAATGGCATAAATAAAAATAGTGGGAGTATCTACCCACTTCTCTGAAGATTGGAGAACAAGTGAGAGAGTTAGACTATGTCCTTTCTTTAGATGATCAGAATGAAAAGTCTTCTGAAATGCAAGGCAAAAGTCCGGAGGCTTTAAGTGGAGCAACTAGAATTGTATTATTAACTTTTCAACAATAGCCACTCAATCTCAAGTATAAAATGAACACTGATATATGTTTGTTTATAAGTACATTATCTCTATTTTATTTGGGCTCACCAGAGCTAGAAAATTATTTATTTTATTGATCTTATCAATATACCACCTTTTGGTTTTGTTGATTTTCTCTATTATATTCCTGTTTTTCAATTTTATTAGTTTCTGCTCTAATTTTAATTATTTTATTCTGCTTGCTTTAGGCTCAAATTGTTCCTTCTCTCTAGTTTCTTAAGGTGGAAACTTAGATTATTGTTTTTAGATCTTCCTTCTTTTCTAATATATGAATTTAATGCTATAAGGAAGAATGGGCCTTTGTTGTGAATGCTCTGGGCATGTTTCACATGGCTACTTTTCCACTCTCTACGGCAGGCCATCAGGGGATTTTTCCTGATTCTTTATCACTGGAACCTGATGAAGTTCTTAGTGGTAAAAATCCATGAAACGGAGGGGCCCCTCGATGACTGAGACTCCCAGGAGTTTCTCACTGTCATGTTTGTCCACATTCAAAGCAGCCTCCAGTAATTTATTCAAATCATCATTTAAATGTTCCGTCTAGTTTATGGCTCCAGGTAAGCAGATCTTGACTGTGACTCTGGATTAGCCTGTCTCCAGATTTTTCAGTGGTAGTTTGCTATGTGATCTCAGTTCATTCGATTGGTCCAAGAAGAGTCATCGATTTTCAGTTTGTTAAGCTTTTCTCTTGTAAGGATGGAAGTAATAACTTCAAAGTTCTTCACCTGTGGAAGCTCCCCCTGTTCAATTATAATCTGTTTGTTAATTTAATACCATGTTTGTAGCAACTCAATGCATGACCTCTCTATATAGCAATTAAAAAGAAATGTCTCTCCCTAGAAGTAGATAATAGTACTTAATTATTGTGAACTATCAGTGATCTTATTAGGCAAGTGGTCTTGTACTTAATTATGATTAGATAGAAGTGACAATGTTTTAAGGCTTACTTCCTAAAAACTCAATTGTGCATTAGAGCAAATCTAAAATCACATTCTGGAAACAATATTTTAATATATTAATTTTAAAATGTGTACCTGTATGTAGTAATACATAATGAACAAGAGATTTCTTCCACATTGACTCTCCACCTTTTATTCTGCTCCTTGGTTATAACATCATAAAATTGTTACTGCTGTTTACTATTCTGGTAGTTGCCAAGAGAACTGTTTACCTTGTCCTGGCATGATTGTTATATGGATCCTGCCCTTTTTTGACTCCCCAATTTCATAAAAGAAAGTGCATATACTCAGCTTGACCAATTGTTAATATAGCTGTGCTCTTAAAGAATATGCAAAATAACTTTATTTTGAACATTCCACCAATCAGCACTATATAAAAGCTCAGTTCAGTGAAACAATTTATGAGGGATTTTCTAAAGTCTATCAATTTAGATTATTTATAATCTCTCAATAATCTAAAATTGTTCCCTTGCTTAATCCAAGCTAAAACGAAGAAAATATGTTAACAATGTCAGATAGGTATCCAATAGAACTTCTTTCACTGAACCACATTTTGGTGAGAAGTCATCAACTGCACTAAGGGTTATTACAAAACACAGTGCCATAGATTCCATTGCTGTGAGTCCTGAAATGATGCTATTGAGAAAGATCATGACATGTATTATATGCTCTTCCTGAGGGCCAGCTGAAAAATTACTTATATCAGGAAATTTTATGCTTCTCAAAAATTTGGTTCAGTTTTACCTTGTTTATACAGAGCCTAATGTAACTGATTGGCTTTCCCACCTGGCTTCTATTACTGTGAAGGTCAAATTCAAATGTATAACTTGCAAATCTAGCCAATATATGCAACTTCATAGTTTCCATTTCATTACAAGCCTTAGTTATGCCTTCACCTATCCTATCCTGCTAATATTTGTCAGTTGTATAATTTCTCCCAGTTTAATAGACATTTCATCTAGCATTATATATATTTTTATATATATTTTATTTGTATGTATATATATGAAAAGCAGATGTTAAAAATATTTGCAATATTGTATGGGGTGTAGTACCTAATTAAATCTGGATCAGAGATATAAAATAAACATGGTGGAGGACAAAAGGAAGCTATGGTCCCAATTATTTTAGATAATATCTAGGGAGAATTTAAGGAGAGGCATCTTAACAAGTGAATAGTTTTCATCAATCTGGAAGGGAGTTCTGCCAAGGGCAAAATAAATGATCATGGGAAGCACAAGGAGGGAAGTATTTATTCTTTGACAGGGCAGAAACAACTGCATAAATGGAAGGATTAAGTCCTTACACAGCATGAACTCAAACAGAATCCACCTCCTTCTGAAGAATGATGTCTATCACAGCCACTCTTTCAGCTCACTGTGCTTGATTGAGCAAAAGCTGAATAGGAGATTGAATCAGCTTACCTTGTCATATTGAAATAGCTGTGTAGGATCTTAAATCCCACTATCTGAAACACAACAAATACATACTTCTGTCTAACTAGAATTGTTGAGGTTTATTATCTCTGGAAATACGAAATTGTTCCAATGAATTAAAGCTGGATTGGGTAATACTTTTCGATATATTGCTAAAGTCCTTCTTTTTTTCTTTAACAACTACCAGTTGTGAAGCCAATATTACAGTAAAGAAACAAAAAAAGACGAAAAGTCAACCATTCCTTTAATCAACTCCTCCTATTTTGTTGTTACTAAATGTGTTATAAAAGCTGTCCAGTGTTAGACAAGATCCAACCTCAAGCACTTAATTTCAGAAAGCTTTCTCACACAAAAGTGATGAATTCATGAATGTTGGGTAAGTTTGCCTTTGGAATATAAAAATACATATCTTCAAAGGCAGGACCAGGCTATTGTGCAGATACAGAGATATACTATGCTTTGAAGAAGTGATTGTCTGCCATGTGTCAGCCATTGTACATATTAAGTCATAAAATTCTCAGGATGACCCTGAGATTGAGAAATCAGTAATTCTGATTTACAGGCAAGGAAATGGATAAAGAGAAGCTAAGTGATTTTCTAAGCATCACACAGTTGGTAGGTGGTTGGACATTAATTTGAACCTGGGCTTCCCTCTTTAGCTTCCTCATTTGTGAGAGAAGTTATCTTGGTTTCAGGATGTTAAATCGCGTTTCAAGAGTGAGTGGCAAAGCCAAATTCAATGCTTTGACCAGATGACTTTCTGCCATGGAAGAGCTGAGAGCAGACTTGGATCTAGTAGTCATAAATATGTGGTTTTTCTATTACTATAATTATCTAGAAAATGGGATCTGACTTTAACCATCTTTAGCAGAAAAATTTTGGTAGAATGAGACATAATTTGCAAATAACTGGTAATCCATTTTTAATTTTTTTATTGATACATAATAGATGTACATATTTTGGGGGTACATGTGATAATTTAATGCATTCATATAATATATAAAATTCAAATCAGGATGATTGGGATATCCATCACCTTAAATATTTGTCTCTTCTTTATGCTAGAATCATTTGAATTATCCCCTTCTGGCTATTTTGAAATGTACAATAGATTATTGTAAACTATAGTCACCCTACTGATAGATCTAACACTAGGTCTTATTTCATTATTTCTTCTATCTAACTGCATATTTGTACCTATTAATCTACTTTGCAGCTGATCTTAAGAAGTTAATTGATGTTTTGAAGAAACCATTAAAAGTAATTGAAAGAAAATATGCCCATCCAGAAGCTGATTAGCGTTCCCTTTCTAATTTAACTTACTTTCACTTCCTTCTAGAATATCCGATTATTGATCAGTTGTCTTATGTGGTTGGCTTTGCATTTTTTTTCTCCTCAGCTTTCCTTTACACACTTCTGGGACATCTGTGGGTTGAGAGACAGAGAAATTGTGACAGAAAGTAGAGGATAGACTCTTAAACATATCTTGTCAAAGTATTGATTTAGCATCATACTGTTATAATTTCATGTATTCTGAATTAACTAAGGAAATCATTGTTTCCCCTCCTATACCTGAGCAGCTGTCTGAAAATGTTCATATCTCCTTAATATGGAAAAAGTTTTTCACAAAACACATTTGATTTTCCACATCTATTGTTTTCTCTGAATAAATTAACAGGCAAAATTTATGATATGCAAAATGTGCAAATAAATGTGCCAAAAAAGATAAACCAAACACTTGGATCCATCACCTTGGTTAGAAATACAACATTACCACTATAGTTGAAACCAGTTCTGTGTATTACTCTCTTATTATACACATTATTTTTCTTTCTCTCCAGGTGAAACTTCTGTCCTGAACTTTATGGTGATTATTCCCATTCATTAGTGTATACTTTTATGCTGCGTGTGTCTCAGTTCAATCTACAAAAATTGTTATCCAAATGTGTTCTACAAAATGTATCTTCTCAACACAGTGTCTAAGTGCTGATGCACCATATCCTCATCTATGCCTTGTATAACAGATTCTTTTATCAATGTGAATGATCTAAACCAAGATTTAATTATAATTTTAACTTGCACTATTTAACAGTGGCCCCTTGAAATTTTTCTTATGTTTATTAGCCATACATGTATCTCTTCATCTCAATTGTCTATTCATATTTTTAACATTTTCCAATATAGATTTTTAAACCATGTTTGTAGAAATCTTTTAAAAATACATTAGTAATTCTAATCATCGTTATTATATGCACTGTATATTCTTTTTTCAGACTATAATTTGTCTTTTCATTTTCTTCACAGTGGTTTTAAGTGAACAGAAGTTTTTTATCAATTTGATTATGCATATTTTTGTTTTCAATTTTAATAAAATTAAATATATCTGTTATTTTATGCTTTGTGGTTTTTGCATCTCGTTTAGAAATTTCTTCCATCCCCAAAGGTAATGATTATATTCTCAAATATTTCCTTCTAAAATGATTCAAGCTACTGCTTTTCATACTTAAAGCTTTGATGAACACAAAATTCATTTATAAGATAGTGTGAAGGAAAAACTAAGTATATATTTTTTTCTGTGTGAATGTCAAATTATTACAGCATTATTTGTTATAGGGACTCTCATTTCTGAAGTAATTAGAACACCACCTCTGTCACATATCAAATTTCCTCTTATGCATAGGTCTGCTTCAGGACCCTCGATTCTCTTCTATTGGTTGGATCCTTTTCACATATTTGTTAATTTTCCTATGAAGTGATTTATGTTCAGGTATTTATTCTTTCTAATTTTATCCATATGTGATTTTTATTCTCCTTTATAAATATTTCATATCATTTTTGTATGGTTGGTTTACTTAGTGATCTCCATTTTTATTTTATGATACTACTTTCTGACTGTTAGATTTTGCATTTTAATTTTAAGTTTTACTCCGACTTTATGAGATCATTGACTTTTTGATTGCTATTTTTATAGTGACATGTCCAGACTGTGCATGAAGATTTAGATTGTAAATGTTCCTTCCAATAGCCTGTAACCCAATATAAATTTCAACTATTAAAATTAATTTAATTCTTAATTCGTTTTTATTAAAAATAATTATACTCTCAATTTTTTTCAATATTTTAGAAGATTAAAAATTAATAGCAATTAGATATGCTGTAAGGTTTAAACATTTACAATAAATTAGACAACATCACTGCAGCAAAAGCCAAACCCAATGAAGTGTTAATTATCTCCAAAGAGATAAAATAGTATTTTTATGATAACCACTTGCATCTAAGGAAAATAATTGAATTTTGTATCTCGACCATCTTCTGAATTAAAGAGAAACTATAACTTAAAAATTATCATGGCACTACTAGTAACCACGATAATCTTCCTATCCCCTGAGATACTCTAAAACACTGAAAAATTAAATAATTTCCTTCAGATATGTTTCTCTGATGTTATGGAATCTGGTTATAAAAGACAACATAGATTTATAAACATTTATTATTTTTATTTCTACATTAATCAATAGGGTATTACTTTTACATAAAGGGGAAATATGAGAAAGTGTACATTTTTTTCTTAACGTCTATGACAATAATCAATAAAAGAGGGTATATTTATAGCTAGAGATGGGATGAGTAGCATCCTTTCAACAATCTCCCACCCTCCTCACTGAAACCTTAACCTGTCTAGGTAATTGAGTGGAATAGGGTATTGATCAGTGGAAAGTGATTGCATTGAACATCAGTTCAAAACCCTGTTTTCCCAAAATTTAGCAGGGCAAAAGACTTAATGGCTACAATTTTTGACCATAATGTCATCTATGGTATAATGAAGACTATAAATAAATAATATAATTATTATAAATGTTGATATATATAAAACTCTCTAATATTAACAATAAACATTTCAAATATAAATATAGGTTTTAAATTCAATAAACACTAAGTTATATAAATATAATACAAATCATGGTAATTAATAATATCAATAAGTTGTAGTACCTAGTCATTACCTGCTTGATGTGTAAATAATGATGACCAGTGGGATTTATGTTTGCTTTGATATTCTCTCTCAAAATTCACTGTGAACAAGATGAGAAAGCATACCCTCAAAGATGCAAGGAAATGATTTTAGCTCTGGACAGTACAATATGAAGGTACTTGCAGGTTAAGATAAGGGGGCATGCTGAGAGTCAACCCATGACTTTTCAGACCTCAAGCTTGATATGGCTTGAAAGCATCACTTTCTTGAAAAGAATACCTAATAACTCTTGATTAAAGTTAGAAAGTTAATTAAGTCCATGAATTAGACACATGGTACTAGAAGAGGAACAGGTTTGCCTGTAAACCCAGTTGCATAGTAAGAGAGCAGAAGAGGAGCAGTTGGAGAATCCACATAGCCAAGCCGTTTCTAAAGCATGCCTACAGTCTCCAGATTAGGGGAGATTTTTAAAGATAATGTGTACTCAAGTTTTGTGTAATTTGCTATGTGTATATTTTACACCTCCCTCCACATGAAAAACAAAAATACAAAGCACATATTGGATTTCAGTTAATTGGTGTGTTTTCATAGTGATATAGGTTAGCAATTCCGGAACTATTTTCTGCATATCCTAAGCTTAGGTGAGTGAGTGCTTACATAAAGTATGAAAGGAAACAGACATTTCAGATTCCTAACTTTGAGTGCTGACAACGTATAAACAATGACACACCAGCAGCAATGGATCACACCTAGCACCAAGAGCAAGGTTCTTTGCAGAAATGGTTAATTTCAGGGCTGAAGAAGGGAAAAGTAACATGTCCCTGGAACAGTTTAATATGCCAAAAAGCAAAGAAGTGCTCAGAGAATAAAGGAAACCTACCAGAAGAAGACAATAGTCAAGTTGAATGGGCTCCCACTGAGAAAATTGGAACCAATTTAAGTATCGTAATTAACAGTGATAGTGAGGGATTATCACTCACTCAGCTTTGAAAAGAATCCATGAGCCTATACCAATATACATAAATAGAAGAGGGGGAAGGAAAGTTCTTCTTTAGAGTACGTTATTAAATACAAAAGGCACGATGAAGTTAGAAAGTAATCTGTAAGTGCTAAAGCTAATGGGTGTTTGATAAAGGAGAGGAATTTTACAGAGACTCAATGTATTTCCTCCAACATTATATATTAATTTTAAAAAGTAATATACTAACTTTATAGTGAAAATTCTGGTAGACCTTGCCTTAACTAAGTTATCAAAATCAATAACATCAATATTAGGACAAATGCTGACATTCTATTTGCACTGATACCAGACGCATGAAAGGATACAATGTTTCTGTGGTATTTCTCCCAAAAGTTTATAGTCTAAATCTAATCATTAGAAAACATCAAACACATGTAGATTAATGGATATTAATGGATATTAAAATCTTCGGCTTGTATTTTTCAAAAATTTCAAAGTCAAGAAAGATAGAAAAAGGCTACAAGTATGTT
Source organism: Indri indri (assembly GCA_004363605.1). Lineage (NCBI taxonomy): Eukaryota > Metazoa > Chordata > Mammalia > Primates > Indriidae > Indri > Indri indri. The sequence goes on along the minus strand of RJWJ010000024.1, from coordinate 333,035 downwards.
CCAGACAACTAAGGTGTCTGATCTGATGGTAAATTCAGGAAATCCTCAGATTGGACTACGGCCAAAGGGAAAGCGGTAGGTGATTGAAAAATCACTAAAAAATATTGAGACATTTAAGAAAATTTTCATATGGACTGAGAGTTATATAACAGCATTGTATCAATGTTATATATCTTGTTTTTTTTTTTCTGTTTTTGAGACAGAGTCTTGCTCTGTTGCCTGGGCTAGAGTGCCGTGGCGTCAGCCTAGCTCACAGCAACCTCAAACTCCTGGGCTCAAGCGATCCTTCTGCCTCAGCCTCCCGAGTAGCTGGGACTACAGGCATGCGCCACCATGTCCGGCTAATTTTATATATATATATATATATTTTTAGTTGTCTAGCTAATTTCTTTCTATTTTTTTAGTAGAGACGGGGTCTCGCTCTTGCTCAGGCTGGTCTTGAACTCCTGACCTTGAGCGATCCACCTGCCACGGCCTCCCAGAGTGCTAGGATTACAGGCGTAAGCCACCATGCCTGGCCCATATCTTGGTTTTGATCACTGTCATATGGTTTGGTTAGAGAAGGTCCTTATTAGGGGATAGTTCCTCTAACTACCTTTAGAGGTTCCAAGGTTTTTATATTATCCCTGCAACTTCTTGGCAAATTTCAAATTATATAATATAAAAGGTTACAATTTCTAAATAGAGAAAAGGATCTATAAAGAGTAATTTCTTCTAGAATTAATAAATGTCCATTTTAATCAAAGCTTAGTTGAACTACACATAATTTTAATCCTTGAGGTATAACTTAACCCAACAATAATAATCCGCCAATGTTAAATCAGCAATGTTTATCTTGCACGCATGGTATTATAAATAGAAATTTGGAGAAATGAAAGATACTTTGGACATGCCTCCAGTATTCACGAAGTTTATAATTTGGTTGGAGAATCAAAACTACCAAATAAAAACTAAATAACCAAAAATAAAAATACAGTATGTGGAGTATTCAAACATGAGAAAGGAAATATACCATAAAGGAGCAAGCTGGAGGCAATGCAGGGATGAGAAGCCTGGTGGTTCATCTAGCACATCTGGATGAGATCAATGGGAGTCTCGGAGTAAGGGGACCGGGGAGTGGAAGAAGTATTTACTGAGCATCTGGTATATGCTTGGCATCATGCTCAGTGTTTGCTACCTCATTTAATCCTCATGGAAATTCTGCAAGTTTGATCTTTTTGTTTCTCACAATTTAGAAATGAAGAAATGGTTACTGAGAAAGTTTGAATAACTTACCCAAGATGGTGGAGTCAGGATTTGCATTCATGTCGCTCTCATTGCAAAGCCAATTCCTAAAATAAAACATGGGAAACAAAGTAGTAAAGACTTTTAACAAGCTATCCTAATCTATCTGATTTTCCTATTTGTAAAGGAGAATGTTAGTAGCAACGTGAAATTCCCTAATCTAACTGGGAAAGAAAAAGGAAGATGACATTGTCAAATTCCCTTGGTAACATGCTAGTAACAGACCTCCAGGCAAAGGAGGTCTCCAAACCCAGTGTTAGTCTTCACTAGTGTGAGAGCCCTTATCTATAAAATGCTTTGGCATGATGCACCAGGACCACCCTGATTGTTTAAATCAAATAAATTAAACTAAAATGTAAACAAAAATGTAAACAAAAAGTACTATAGAAGCTATGAAATTATAAAGGTATAAATTAGGAATGTTTTATAACCAAAATAGCTGCCTTTGTGATGATGTTTCACTTATATGTTGAATCTGGGCCACGCATATTCTAATGTGGTAAGGAAGGATCTGGGAAGAAATGTGGCTGCTTCATGCCTCACATGTATTTTGAGATTAGCTGTGTCCTTGAAGTCGTTACTTAAACTCAATACTGAATAAGATCTCTAATTCTTATCAGTCTGAAATGACAATTCAACCTTTTGTGTTATTGTATTATTATTCCACAGTATTCTCTTTGAAAACTCCTTTTTATCATTGCATTTATTGATTAAATATATACATACCGAGTACTCACTATGTGTCAAGAATGGGAGTTGTCAGTAGACAGGTACAATGGTCGGGTTCAGCCAACTGTCATTTCTTTTATCCCCACCTCCTTGCTGGATTAGAACTGATGTTTGCTCCTATGTTCTTATAGTATTAGTAATACTTACTCTATTGTATCATACCATTAATTAACATACCTGTTTCCTAGCCCCCAAACAAGACTATAAATAGAGGATCTAATTCTCATTTCTTCATTGTATCTTTCCTAAAACAAGCAAAATGCACTGCACAAAATAAATAGATGAAAAATAATTTTGGGAATATAAAAGATATTTCTATTTGCTTCTTATTTTGTTATGACAAACTATGTGGTCACTACTTAGTTAAAACTAATACAAATAATAGGATTTTAAAAGTATAATTTAATTAGATAACCCTGTAAAAAAATATGGTTTCCTTAACATTTGTGAAGCCTATTCCTACTTTGTCTTCCATTCCTTTATTTTTCTTCCTAAGGACTTTGCTTTAGAAAAGTACAAATACAAAGGCCACCAGAGGGGGAAATTAAATTTAATACCTTCCTCTTATTTAACTCCAAGAAATTTGTGTTGGTAATTATTAAGTTAATCATGTCTCTTCCTGGTTTTATTAAAAAACTTCCCAACCAGTTTGCTCCTTTCCTTGGGCGAACCCAACTTCTCCCTGTGGCTGAGACAGGGCAAGTGCCGCCTCCGGGTCACCATGCACTGGCTACTCAGCAGCTATTAATAGGATTTATGAATTCACCATTAGTAAGCCAGAAAAGACGAATCTCTCTTTTTAGCCACATTGAGGAGATTTATTCATTCATTTGTACTAGACTCTGCAGTGCTTGTGGACTCTATGTCTTAAATAATATTTTGAAAAACAAAACAAAAATAATAAGAATTTGGCATTTTCCCATCCTTCTGTTTCATAATTGCAGTTCATTTTTTCTTATAATGCTCCAGTTCTGCAAATACAGCCAATTTTTTTAAGTAACTAGGTTGTCTATTTTGGGTAAATATGCTACAGTGTGAGAACATGCAAAAGTGTCTGTGTGACTCTATGTAAATTGTGTTAATTAAACACACCATTGTTTAGAAGCAGTGTCTGAAAACAACTGCCAAAGAATTCATTTTCTCTGTAGTAATAAAACTCTGGTGCTTGGAAGGCTTAAGCCTAATGAATTCTAGGAACTACCATCAAGTGAGGATTTTATGTTTTCAGTACCCTGAGCCAATGTGGGTGGGGAAAACGTGGCTGGGGCCAGGGTGTGGATTGCAGCCATCAGTCCCTCTCTGTATGGCAGTCAGCAACAGGGACAACAGAGAAGATAGAGCTGAGAAGAGAGAAGCAAATGTTTACTAAGTCCATGCTGTAAACTACAAACATGACCATGTGCTAGGCGATATTCATGGTGTTTCCTTTGTTATGTGCTCCATAGCCATATGGGGACATGTTGATTTCTCTACAGATGGCTAACTGGAACTCAAAGTGAGTAAGCAGCACAGAGAAGGTTATAAAGCTAAAGTAAAATAACTGCGTCTTAGTGCATGTGGTACCACTACAAAGTACTAGTGTTTTCTAAGTTAGCTAAGTCTGTTCAAGGGGGATTGGTGTAGGGGGTTGGATAAGGAGAGAATGGAAGAAACAAATTAGAAAGTGGTAAGAGGAAAGGTTAGACATAGTAAAAGAGCTGGGCACATCCTGGGCACCTGAAGCTTGTATAATTGGGGGGAATCTTGTTAAGGAAAACAAAACAAAATGATGAATAGAAAACTGAGTGCGGAGCCCAGAGATAGCAAGTAGCTCTACTAAGACACCTGCTGTAGTTATGCGTTGCTGCATGTTAGAACACCTTCAAAATTTAACAGGTTAACCCAATACGTTATTACTTTTCAGATCTCTGGGAGCTGATAGTATCTACTAGAAAGTACTTGCTTAGGCTCTCTCATGAAGTTGGAATTAGATGCCAGCAGAGGCTGGAATGACGTGAGTGCTCAATGAGCTGGACGATCAAGACTGACTCATTCACGTGACTGGCAGTTCATGCTGGCGGTCAGCTAAGCATGCACCTATGGCTGTTGACCATGATCTTAGCTGGGCAGTCATCGTGGCCTTTGCGTGTAGCTCATGCCTCTCATGGTTCTGAGAGCTAGTGTCACAAAAAGCAGCTTTCTAATAAATATGGAACTGACTGTGCCAGTTCTTTTAAAAGAGTTGCCCAGAAGTTGCACGGCATTACTTCTGCCCCATTCTATATTAGTTATGCTGTCACAGACCAGTCTATATTTAAAGGAGAGGGAAATTAAACACTACCTTCTAATGCAGGAAACAAGAAAGAATTTGCAGCTGTCTTTAAACCTGACAAAGAAATCCTACTATAGTGATACAGAGATTTATAGAGCACTACGGACTCTCGACATTGGCCAATTTGAACAGACACATAAACTGGTAAGAGCACCGAAGTTTAAAATCACAGACCAAGGCAAATGGGAAATCCTATTACTAACTGCCTTTCTTTTCTCCAGATGCCGATAAAAGAAATAGAGAAAAAGGGAAGGGTAGAAATGTATGAGGTTAATCTGTGAATGGGGCCCATGAGGAATGAGAGAATATTTCGACCTAGGAGAATCGAGATTATCAATCACCCTTATTTTATATTACGTATAAGAATACTGGCCAAAGTAGGTGAGTTTCTCAGTTACACAACAAGTGACGGATTAACTGTAGGTTTTATAATCTTATAAATTTGAATTAAAAATTTTAAACTCTTTTTCATAAAAAGAACTAATGATTTTCCATGTGTAAATTCACCCAAGTTAAAATTTAGTCATATGAAACAAAGTTTGCCAAATGAGAATCTAGTTTTTTAGCTGGAACATACATTCTTGGATGCACACTAACATAAACTTCTGGAAGAAAGGAAACGTGTCTAATCTGTTCAACTTTGCATCTCTTGGATTTAGCATAATGCCTGGCACAAGACTTATAAGTGGTAAACTAATATTTTTAAAAATATAACTAGCTTTTATTATTTTTATTTTCTCAAATGCTTTAAAAAGTAATATAATTTGTGTGTCTGTTTTATATCCAAAATTATCAATCAGGTTGTATTCTATGTATCTTGTTTCTTGTTCCCTGTCCTGTTCCCAGGAAGTCTACCCTTTCATTAACAAGTTCTAGAAGAACAAGAATCAGAGCCTTTCTCATTCGTTCACAATCCTGTAGCCTGGGATACATCTAGTCCAGATGACTTATTAGCATGGTAATTCTATCCTGTGGTATGTCATTGACTTTTGGGGTGCTTTATCTGTAGCAGTGGTTGAACAATAGAACAGTTTTTCTTTTGTCACTGGTGTAGATTTGGTTTTCTTTTTGGTTATTTTTGCTGGTTTGTTAAGTTTTTGGTTTAAAAAAGTGAATAAAAGAAACCATTAAAAATTTTCGCTTAATTTTTTTTTACGCAAAGAATGAATTAATAGCCTCATTCCAAATACCAAAATATAGGCCTTGAGAATATGTAATCACCCAAGAAATAGGGACAATTCCTAAAGCAAGACAGAAAACAGCTAATGACAAATATTCTCCATATTACAAATTAACTTTAGTTTAATCATTGAAAATGATTTAAAGTACATTCTAGCATAATACAAGGAATAAACTGGTCTAGTCTCCTATTGTTGATACTCCTCTCATTTTAAATCCCATTTCATTAAATGACAATAGGAATCGTTAAGCTAAATGCATTAGTAGCTTCAGCATAGATCTCTGGGTATTAAAATTTTCATATGCAAAGATTTTCAGAAGACTTTCATGCAAGTAGTGATATAAGGAAAAACGCATTCACCCAGTTATATTAGTATCAGGCTACAGAGGATAAATGAGGACTGAATGCATTTTAGGTAGGAACACAAATCTTAGTTTTAGATTTCTTTCTTCCAAGAGACATGAAATCAATGGTGTGATGGAATTGAGACCCAATCCTCCAAATTCTCAAATGTAAAAGCGTGTCATATGGCCTTCTCAAGTTTTCTCCAAGCCTGGGTTGTATCAGTGAAAGAGAAATGCTCCAGGGTATTAAGTTTTGGAGATTTATGTGTAATGAAAGAAATTGTAATTATAAGGCAAGTAACTGGATAGCTATTGATAGGAGCAATTGATACTGTATATTTTGTTAATAATTTCATAGGTGGTAGATATATTTATATTATTTGTGTTTTATAATTTAATAATAATGACATTTATTAATAATGTTATTAATAAGAGGCTGAGGGTGATAAATCGGCAAATGAATGTTACATGTGAAAATCACAAGTGTTCCTTGGCAGCATGTAAGGAGACCCTCACCTCCTGCAGTGGGAAGGCAGAAAAAGCTCAGGGCCAGTTCAAGGCCATAATAAAAATTACAGCAAAACTCTAGAGAAGTTTGAATTTTTGGTCTCAGCAGGTCTGCTACTTCAATGTCAAGTCTGTCACTGGGAAGGAAAGACATCCTAAAACCTGAGGTTAGGGCCATCTGGGGTTATGCACTTAAAAATCTTCAATCCTCAGGCCTACAGAAACGAGCACTCATCCCTGTTTAAGACTAGTGCTGACCCCATGCTTGAAGGCAGAATGCTTTAAATCTGCCCCCGACTACTTTTTGGCCACTAGACTTTTAGGGCTAAATCACAACATAACAGAGCTGGAGAGTGTTGGGCCTTGAAAGGAAGAAAAAAGAGTGTACAGTGAAGGGCCCCCAGAACTAGCCAACTTGTACAGGCAAGAATTGGGAGTGTATGTGTGGGAATGGGTTCTGAGAGTACTAGATTAGGCAAGGGAGTGAAACATGGAGTTAGATAAAGATGAATTTATTCATGTGGGATCCCTCTTCCAGTTTATAGAATTTAACACCCTAGAAAAGATCCTTGGAGATTGCTCTTAAAAGGGCACATATGGCTAATGGAAGCTTGGAAAAGCCAGTGGATTATGGTAAATAAAATAGAAATACCTGAACTACTGTGACAGACCATGGAATAAGGGATCAAAAGCCTCAGAGAATTGGATATGCTAGAGAAAATGTATTATGTAAGATCGGGATAGTCAGAAGATGACTGTGTTCCTGGTATATGCCTCATTTACCAAAACAATGAAGAACGCCTTGGTGAGAAATGCACCAGCATCTTTGAGAAGCCCTTGCTATATATACATCCTCTGAAGTCCATAGCTGATGGTAGGAGATACAGGTACAGAACTAGGCTATGTGATAGCAATAGGAACTATAGGCTCCTGAAAGGATAGAGGCTATGTTGTTTACTGGTATAAAAAGCAGGCCAAAGAGGAAGCTGGGGGCCCAACACAGAGTTATGGAGATGATTAATAGAATTTGGTGTTCCCTGCAAAGCTAAAAACAAATGATTCCATCTTTTACCCCTCACTACTAAGAAGAAAGCGTAGCATATCATAGGTTTCTTTGGGTCCTGTAAGCAGCATATTCCACACTTAGGAAGACTGCTGAACCCATGTATTTGATGATACATCTTACTCAGTTTTGAGCAAGGCCCAGAGCAATCAAGGGCTGTGCAGTAAGTCCAGGTTGAGATGCAAGAGGCCCTGCCATTGTGGTATATGACATAGTAGACCCCATGGTTTTGGAGATATCTGTTGCGGGAAAAGATACCATGTAGAGTTTATAGAAAGACTCAAAGGTGAATCATAATACAGACTTCTATTGTTATGGAGAAAGCTCATTTCATTGGAAGCAGATAATTAAACATTTTCAAAGGACTGCTCCTAGCATGCCAAATGGCCCTTGTATAGACACATTGCCTGATGATGGGTCACAAACTGACCGTGTAGACAGAACAGCAATGAGCCGACTTTTGGAAGACCCACCAAGTAGGCCCAGTAGGAATCAGTTGTAAGATGTAAATAATGTATCCATTACTGAACAGGACCAAAGGGCACAAAAAGTCTGTACAAGAAGTGGCCTAGACTTCCCCATTATCTACCGCTTTTGTACTGGCTTCATTTCCTCAGATTCCACAGATAGTTAGTTCCATGGAAGATCCTTTTGGATCCATTAACAGAGGAGGAAAAACTCCAAGATTGGCACATGGATGAATAAACATAGCATCTGATGTACATTGAAAATGGATGACAGTGGTACTACAGCTGTACTCAGGAATGACCTGAAAAGACAGTGACCTCGAAAAGTGCAGAATTCCAGGTGTTGTGCCTGATCATCTGCTTTGTCTAGAGAGACTTAGGTCCCAAGTTTAGAATTTATATGGACTCATGGGCTTGCTGGTTAAAGGGAGAGGAAAGATGTATACTGGAAGATTAGGTAGAAGAACATCTATAAGATGAGATATATGGATGGATATATGGGAACTGTTAAAAGGTGTGAAGATATTTGTATCACATGTTATTGCCCATTAGAGAGCATGTACCAAAGGTGAGGCTCTGAACACCAGATAAACAAAATGACTCAGTATACAGCAGCCAGCCTCTGCCCTGGACATACCTGTGCTGGTACAATGAGGTCATTTTCAAAGTAGCCACATTGGCTGAGATGGAATTTATGCATAGACACCAAAGCAAGGGTTTCCTTCTCCCAAAGCTGATTTAACTATTTCTGCTACCCTGACAGCAAGAAATGGACGAACACTAAATTCTTCATATGGCACCAGTTCTCAAAGAGACCAAAAAGGCATTTGGCAAGTTGACTATAGTGAATTCTTTCATCCTGGAAGAGACAGCAATTCATCTAAAGTGGAATAAAAATATATTCTTGGTATGAGTTTCCCTTACCTGTCCACAATATCTAAACCAGCACCACTCTCCAGGAGCTCACAGGGTATTTGATCTATTGACGCAGGATCACACATGACCAATGGGCCTACTCTACAGCAAAAAGGTTCTATCCTGTTCTGGCACTCTCCAGAAGCCAAAAACCTCATACAATATTGCAATAACCTAATGAAGGTATAGCCAAGGCACCAGCTTCAGAATGATACCCTATAAGGGTGGGACATTTTCATACAGGATGCAGTGTGCACTTTCAATCAATCATGATCATACATTACCACGTCTGTCTGAATTAAGTAGAGTATATCAGTTCAGGAAATAAATAGAAATCACTGCTACCTAATTGAAGAATTTGCTATTTCCTTTCTTACAATTCTATGTTCTACAGCTTTAGGTCTTGTCTACTACATTGCAAAAATCAACCCGACATATAGATAAATAAAAAAGATAATTTGCCATTGTGAAGATTTTCAAAGAATACTCAGCCAAATATGGAATAAAATATGAATGTCTGCTTAGCTACACTGTGCTTTAGAGTAATGGGTCATTATATGACCCATGTCAAGGAAGCATTCAACATGATTTTATCTGGTCCTCTGCATTTATCAATGAGATGATTAAAATATAAGGAATTCAGGGAATTTTACTCATGTCACATGACTGGCTAGGTATATAAGAGTGGGCGTAACTTTATTATTCTAATTATCCTTAAATGTATATCCTGACTTGATTGGGGTACTTATTTGGGAAGCTCCATAAGAAAAATTTTTAAAAATTATATTCTGTACTCTTTTGCCAACTAATTGTCTGTGTTAAGGAACAAAAAAATAGATGTGTAATCAGAAAAAAATACTGAGTCTTAAAGAAAATAATAAAAATGGTCATGGATGCAAAATGGCAAGAAATCTTTCAAACATATTAATGTTTAATCGGTCAAATAGTCAACTAAAGGATCCCTTGTCTCTTTACATTAGGAAACCGAAGTAAAAAACTGTAAAAATAAATATAATTTCCTAAATATTCCTAGGAGATCAATTTGAACCAAGGAATAACAAAGAAATATTTATTAAACTCTCCTCAGGGCATATAAACAGAAAAAATTGTAAAGAAAATCGATTAAAACTTTTTCATAAAATATGAAATTCAAGAGCTCCTCTCAGACAGTAATGTATTACTATAATGTCTGACAGATAGGAAGAAGAAATAAGCAAAATCCCTTTCAAGGTGTTAATGGGTAGGTGTTAATCTTTTCCAATCCCACGTTAATCAGAATGGAAATGATGAGGAGTAGAAGAGCAAGGATTCAGCTCACAGACCAGCATTTTCAAAGTCATAAGGGCCTTTAGTTAGGTTTCTATTTCCCCAGGGAATAGATGACTATGTCAATGGCCTGTGATATAACTGCCACTGCTGTGTGTGTTGTGGGGCTGAGCAGAGTTGCGGCAGTCTGGGCACCTTCCTAGCCCGCTTTGTGGTCTATTCTCCAGTGACTCAGATGCATTAATTTAGAGGGTTTGGGAGTTGAAACAACTTTTAGAGGCAGTGATGTTGTATTGGATGATAATACTCTATGAATAAACATAATATGAGGTGAAATAAGGTAAGTGCTCTAAAGGACGTGGCATATTTGTGGCAATGCGCCTCTAAATTCTTTTTTTTTCTTGTACAAACAGGGTCTCAGTATGTTGCCCAGGCTGGTCTCAAACTCCTGGCCTCAAGCAATCCTCCTACCTTGGCCTCCCAAAGTGCTGTGATTACAAGTGTGAGCCACTGTGCCCAGCCACTAAGTTCTATTTGTCAGAACTTCTACATCTTCATTTTGAGCCTCATGTAAGGATTTAGATAAAATCATGCTTGGAGCCCATAAAAAGCTATTACAAAGTGAATTATTTTCAGTAAAATTCCTAAGAGTGAGACTGTATCAAGAACAACAATAGCTTCTGGCAATATACCTGATGTTCGCCACCCCGTTCTTCTCCTAGCCCTGCAAAATTACATGCAGTTTATTAAATATACAAGATTAATTTATTATATAACATTGTATATAAGATTATGGATATATTACACAAAACCATATATGATTTATTATTAAGTTTGAAGGAGAATACCTGGGATTTTTTTTCTGAATTCAGTTTAAACTGATTTGCATATGATTACTTTGAAGGCAATCAGCTCATCGTGGTATGTACGGTATTCTGAGAAGAATAAAATTACTTTGGCCTAAGGTGACAATAAATGTTCATTTATAAAAGTGACAAGAGTTAATCTTATTTGTTTATTTATTTATTTATTTTACATAGAGGTTGAGGAAAGAATGACAAAGTATTAAAGAATTAATTTACCTGTAACTCTTCACGGAGTTGCATCAGAACAGGTTGACATAGCCTGGAACCTCTTTCTACAGAGGCTTGAACTATTCTTATTTTTTTTTAACTTTTTTTGAATAAATCTGAGCTATAAGAGTTCCTCTCTGACTATATTACCTTGATATATCCTGGTTAAAAAAAAAAAATAAATAAAAATTCATCTTCTCACCCAGAAGCTTTGTCTACAGTAGTGTCAAGTATCCAGATATTTTGAAACATATGATGATTGACTGACATTTTCATTTTTCAACTAGAAATTCTGGCAGAGTTTTGACCCAGCCTTCATCCAAAAAAGCCCCTTATGTGAACTAGAATCTTATTTTAGAATGATTGGCATATTGTAAAATCAAATATTTTTGTATTGCTGTTACTAGGTTGCTAATTTGAAAAAAAATAAACTGTCAAAAGTTTATACACAAAGCATATTAAGTGCTTAATATAAAAGAACAAACTTCAACCCTTTTATAATTTCTTAACTCTGAAGGTACCATTAAGTATCAATATAGAACACTTTAATTATTATTCTACAGTATTTGCAATGTATTTTACAGTTATAAAATTTACTTCACATGACTTAGAGTATTTTTTTTTTTAATTTTCGGTCATTTACCATTAGATTTAGTTCTATTGTGAATGAAGAGGAGAAAACGAATTTATCTTGAGACACAATCTTTTACAATATAACTCCACAAGGGAAGAAATCTTGATCTGTTTTCTTCTCTTCACACATTTACCTCAATGCCAAGGATAGTGTCTTTTGCATAGTGGATGCTCAAAAAGTATTGATCAAATTAATGAATGAATAAGAGAAGTTAGGTACATTAAAACCAATAAGGGTTGTAATATCACTAATTCAAGAAATTCTAAGACATAGATAATTACATATATGGATGTACTTCAAAGAATTTATGAAGGTGACATCATCATGTTGTGTGTTTTTGTTCTTTTATTTTTCATTTTGATGTTGAAAGAACAATGTAAAGGTATTAAAGAAATACTTACTTTGTAACTTTCCTTGGAGTTGAATCAGAACAGGTTCCCAAGGCTGGAAACTTCTTACTACAGAGGGAGCAGTTTGAACATCTACAACATCCAAGCTTTTCTAAGGCCTAAATATTCTCCTGGGATCCCACTGATGACAGAGTACATATGACATATATATATATATATATATATATATATATATATATATATAAAAGAACATATATATATATATTTGAGTGCAGTAAAAATCTTCTTGCTTTATTGTATGAAGAAGCATTCTGGTTGTTCATTCACCAACCTGTCAAATATCCTGGTACACTTAGATAAATATTCTGAGATGTAGTAGAAATGGACTGATTGGATAGTCTGAGTATACACACTTAACTTTTCCTCTTCCTATGTGGTCTCTTATGATGACTCTGTGTGTGTATATATTTTACACACATGCACAAGCATGTGTATTTGTGCATACATGCAAACACACATAACATTAATTTCCAAATTTACGGAAAGAAACAAGGAAATCCAAAAATTATGGAATGTAGAGAGGATATGAAGTTGTTAATACCAGATAAACAAGAACAGAAAAAGCATAGCCCAAAGATGATGAGGAGAAAACTACTAAAAAATAAATTTACTAACTTCACAGTAGAGAACCACAAAGCATGAGAGGGAGTACTAGGTTAGTTATCATGATAATTAATTAAAGAAAAAAATTGTAATCAGCTGTTCAAATGGTCCAACTTCTTTCTATCCCCAACCCCTACTACCAAATGCCAACCTAAAATTCAAAAGATGTACCCTTAATGGAGTGAGCTACTTGCTTGGGGTCAGTTTTAGTTCAAACAGAGAACAATGGGAAGAAGGACAGAGCCTGAGGGAAATCTGTATATGTTGAGGAATGGAGAGGGAGGCAGGGGAGAAGCAGTTTTGTTCATGTAAGAACATTTACTTAGGTTTTCAGTGCCAAAAAAATATTACTCCTTATTTTGGCTGTTAGCAAGTGTGCTAAGCTTTGCTGCCAGCTTCATACCAATGGACCATAAAATGTAAACTTAAATCATTACTAACTTTTTACATCTAGCATTTAATCATCCCTTACACTTAAACCCATATCAATGATCTAAACCAATCACCAAGAACAATAAGCCACTTGAGGAAAATGAATAGCATTAAAGAAAAGGAACAAAGTAAACAGCTAAGGTGCTAGACAAAAATGCTAAAAAAAGAAATTCAGGAAATAAAAGATATTTTAATAAAATCTATACAGTAAGAAAAACTTGAGAGATTATTGCATCTAGAAAGCAATAGTAATGATTTAAAAATGAACCAATCAGAAAGAATGATAGACAAGTAGAGAAATATTGCCCAAATTAAAAATAATTACTATAAGGCTTAAAAATGAAATGAAGTAAATCAAACTCAAACAGAAAAGTAGAATACCAAGACAAGGAAACTATAGACAGCAATTTCTTTAAAACGTGATAAAAAGTTAGGAGACATGGAAGATTGATCTAAGAGAACTAATGTATTTTTTTTTCTTTCTTTCTTTATTTTTATTTCAGCATATTATGGGGGTACAGATGTTTAGGTTACATATGTTGCCCTTACCCCCCCCAAGTCAGAGTTTCAAGCATGTCCATCCCCCAGATGGTGCTCATTGCACTCATTATGCATGTATATCCCGTTCTCCCCCCTCCCACCTGCCTGACACTCAATAAATGTTATTCTTATATGTGCACTTATGTGTTGATCAGTGAAACCAATCTGCTGGTGAGTACATGTGGTGCTTATTTTTCCATTCTTGGGATACTTCACTTAGTAGAATGTGTTCCAGCTCTATCCAGGAGAATACAAGAGGTGCTATATCACCATTGTTTCTTATAGCTGAATGGTACTCCATGGTACACATATACCACATTTTATTAATCCACTCATGTATTGATGGACACTTGGGTTGTTTCCACATCTTTGCAATTGTGAATTGTGCTGCTATGAACATTCGAGTGCAGGTGTCTTTCTTATAGAGTGACTTTTGTTCTTTTGGGTAGATGCCCAGGAATGGGATTGCTGCATCAAATGGCAGTTCTACTTGTATCTCTTTAAGGTATCTCCATATTGCTTTCCACAGAGGTTGCACTAGTTTGCAGTCCCACCAGCAGTGTATGAGTGTTCCTATCTCTCCGCATCCACGCCAACATTTATTGTTTTGGGACTTTTTGATAAAGGCCATTCTCACTGGAGATAAATGATATCTCATTGTGGTTTTGATTTGCATTTCCCTGATGATTAGAGATGTTGAGCATTTTTTCATGTATTTTTTGGCCATTATTCTGTCTTCTTTTGAAAGGTTTCTGTTCCTGTCCTTTGCCCACTTTTTGATAGGGTTGTTTGATTTTTTCTTGCTGATTTTCCTGAGTTCTAAGTACATTCTAGTTATCAGCCCTTTATCAGATTTGTAGCATGCAAAAATTTTCTCCCATTCTGTAGGTTGTCTGTTTGCTCTTGTGACAGTTTCTTTGGCTGTGCAGAAGATTTTTAATTTGATCGGGTCCCATTTATTTATTTTGGTTGTTGCTGTGATTGCCTTTGGGGTCTTCTTCATAAATTCTTTGCCTAGGCCAATGTCTATAAGGGTTTTTCCAACATTTTATTCTACAATTCTAATCATTTCACACCTTAGGTTTAAGTCTGTTACCCACCATGAGTTGATTTTTGTGAGAGGTGAAAGGTGTGGATCCTGGTTCAGTCTTCTACATGTGGCTATCCAGTTTTCCCAGCACCATTTATTGAATAAGGATTCTTTTCCCCAGCGTATGTTTTTGTCTGCTTTGTCAAAGATTAGATGGCTATATGAGGATATTAGGAGTACAAATAAGTAGCAGGGTGAGGATTTGACCCCAGATCTCCAAGCTTCAGAATTGAACCTAACAATACTAAAACAATTCCAAGGCAGGAAATATCTTAAAAACAAAAGAAGGAAAATCATGTTGACATTTAATTAGCCAATTAGATGGTGAAAGGCAGTGCTACAATATTCTCAGAGATTTAAGGGAAAACTATTTTGAGACCAGCCAATCCACTATCTGCAATATGAACAGAACATATGAGCTGTTAATTTTGAATACATAATAAAAGTTTAGAACTTGCAAAGAATAAGAAATTTAAAATAAATTTAAAACCCATAGATCCACTCTGAGAGTTACCACTAAAAGAAAATACTACAGCATGAGAAAATAATATATGAAAAATACAAAATTTTAAAAGTAGCAATGATCAAACAAATCAGGAAAATATATAGTTAATACTTGGAATACATAAATAATGTATACATAATGTATATTATTTATACTTAAAATATACTTGTGTGATAATGCATAAGTGATATATAAACTTGTATACTTAAGTAAAAAGCAAGGGCATTATTATCACTTGCAACAAAAAATAATCCCAGATTAGTTCCACATGAGAGATGT
The DNA here is from genome assembly GCA_004363605.1 of Indri indri. Classification (NCBI taxonomy): domain Eukaryota; kingdom Metazoa; phylum Chordata; class Mammalia; order Primates; family Indriidae; genus Indri; species Indri indri. Next base: position 317,403 of record RJWJ010000024.1, on the reverse strand, counting down.
GGGAGGCAGGAGGAAATGACAGTGTCCTAGGTTATCTATCATCAGAAGGAGAAATAAGGTTAGGAGTAAGCAGATGAAGGGGTAACTGAATAGTCCTAGTGGTTAATTAAAAATATATATTATAAAAACATGTGTTTGAGAAATTAGCCATTAGAAAAACAGTTGGAGGATATTAAGGAATTAAAATATCTAAATAAAATTTGCTGATTATCCAATTATTAAAGAAATAAAAAAATACACATATGACCTTACTTTTATAAGACTCACCTAAAATAAAATTTGAAAAAAAAAATAGGAGGAATAAAATACCGCTTCCACCCTAGGAGGACACTTTGAGAAGGCAACACCTGTGAACCAGAGAACAGGCCCTTACCAGACACTAAGTCTGCCACTACCTTGATCTTGGACTTCCCAGCCTCCAGACGTGAGAGAAATTTAAACAGTCAAGCGGACTTAAGCTGGGTAATCATGGCTGAAAGCAGGTTTGATCCCCATGAATGTGTTTATTCTCACAAACATGCAATGAGAAGGCTTATTAATCTGTTGTGGCAGTCCCAGTCCTACTGCTGGGATGTAGAACATATTTAGGAATTACCAGGATCCTCTCATGGTAACAGCATTGGTGTTACTATGACCTTGATGGCCTGGAGAGTTATTGCAGTGATCTTATTCTTACTGAGACCCCCTAATCTAAGAGGATCCATCTACCTGGAAAGCCAACCAGTATCTAGAATGGATAAGATCCACCAGCTCCTCCTGTGGACTAACTTTGTTATATGGGAAGTGAAAATAATTAACACTCTGCATTGTGAAAGGAATGCAGATGACCAGAGTACCCTTAACCCCATTAGAAATGTTCTGTTCTTTTACATCTACAATGTGAGATGGTATTGTTTCATGAGCTTTTACAAATTTCACTTGCAAGCTTATTTTTGCTTCCTGTGTTATCACCATTCCTATTTACAAGTATATTTGGGTAAATGATTATTTTCAAAAGTTACATGAGGCTTTATTGGTTTCCCTAAATGTAAACGTTCCACTCATTTGTTTGTAACTGTGATCATAATTTTTGTGATGATTTCTGTCCTGATTGAAGGACTTTTGAGAGGCCTGAATTTAAATACTTTAAACAATTTTGATAGGTTTTTAAATTGCTTATTTTCAAAAGGTATTTATAAAATTATTTGGGGTTGCCTGAGATTGCAGGAAGGAAAATGAAAACCACACTGCATTTACATTTCCTTTGGTAGTTTCTTTGTGGGTGGCAGTTTTCTCTAGTTCTTGAGATTGAGCAGCTCTTGGAATCTTTTAAAAATTACAGCTGAAGTCTGTATCATCCATTTCAATTAGCCTATGTGGTTACAACAGGAGGAAAAAAGAAATGAAGTGGTTGTTTATTAATCGGTTTACTCCCATTAAAAATCTCTAATGTTAAGAAAAGTTTAAATAAACATGATTGATCAGTGCAGTTAATGATTTACAGTCCATTATCTGACATTTGTAAGTCACTGTACACCAGCTATGCAAGGTTCATGAGAGGAGAAAACATTAATTCTTTCTTCCTTTGCCTGGTACAATCTATAGAGTAATGATTTGAGCTATATTTTATTTTTAAAATGCGTACTTCTTGAGAAGCTTCTTTCCTGTTCTAACATTTCCCTGTTAAAAAGAAACTATCTTAAAGCTGTATTAGGGCCTCTTAGATGACTGACGTTTGAATGCCTATTAACTTATTTACTCCATTTTTTTTTTTTACTTGAAGAAAAGTTTTGAATTTTTATTTTTCTGATTTATAAAAATTCTTAATGAATTATTGGTTTATTCCAAGGGAATAGGAGGCAAATTAGTAACAATCAAGGATGTTTTCCTCATCCCTTATCTTATTCCTGTTTGGTAACGGGAGAGACTGAGATGGGAAAACACATTAACATGAGTGAAATCTTGAAATGTATAAAGAAGTAAAAGGTTGCAATGTTTTGTTCAGTTCAGAAAAAACTGAATACAAATAGCATAAAAAAGGTCTGCATGACCTATATGTGTTAGGAATATTTTTCCTAGCAAGTGATTGCAGATGATTTATGGGAGCTAGAAGATATTTGGCTACCAATGTAAGATTTTTTTTTCTTATATTAGTCTAGCTTTTCACTACATATATCTAAGAAATAACTGGCATGAATTGAATAAATTTCTCTACATATCATTGTACTGTTAGAAATAAATAATAGAACACCAGCAAGTGCTAATGAAAAGAAAGCTAATGTTAAAATTTTAATAAAACACAAAGCAGAGTTTAACTCTAGAGTGAAATTTCATGTGAACAAACCATAATACTCACTAAGAAAATATAAATCATTAACCTTTAAACATGTAAGACTAAAGTTTCCAAATATATAAAGCAGAAGCTGGAAGTGAGAAATTGACAATTCCAGAAACACATTAGTAGAATTCAATGCGGAGTTTTCAGAAATCAGCAGAACAAAGGAACAAAGTAATAAATAAGGCAGTAGAGAATGTGAATGACACAATTAAGATATTTTATTCATTTATTCAACAAATGTTTATTAAGCACTCACTACACAGAAATTACTCTTCTGAGTGTTCAGGCTTGTAACATTAAAAAAAAATTTAAAAATCTGTCCCCTAAAGATTGTGTATTCTTCTTCTTATGGGGAAAGACAGACAATTGAAAAGAATAAATTAATTAAGCATGCCACATAATATAAGACAGTATTTGAACAAATAACAGAAGACATTCTACATGAGCAAATTGCAATTTCACATGGAGTCATTAGGGATGGCTTTCCTAAGAATGAGAAATTGTGTATAAATACTTAAAAGAAAAGTAAGAGTAAAAACCAGTGAAGGATTTCGAGTAGAACAGTTACAAGATCTTGTTTACATTAAATTGTATGACTGAGTAATTTGGTAGGTAAAAAGAGAGATTGAATGGAGATAAGGGTGGAAAGAAGGGGACCCAGTGGGAACCTATAGCAATAATCCATGTAAGACATGATGGTGGCTTCAATCAACTTGCAGCAGTGGAAATGGTTAAAAATGGCCAAACGCTAGATCAACTTTGAAAATAACACAAAGAGGATATACTGACGGACTGCATGGGCAGTATGCTTCATTTTCTGCATTTATATCTTAATGTTTCTAATTCATATATCGATATCTATCAGTCTACAATTTTGTGGTTAATAAGAGGAATTCAAATTATATAAATGCATGAGAAAGAATACTGATACATAAAACTAAAAAACTTAATAATTTGAGAAATATATTTTTTAAATAACAACCTACATTCAGTCATCATACTTAAAATTAAGAAGTAACCAATCAATTGTAAAAAAAATATATAAAATTTTTCTATAAAAAACACTGATCTAAATAATTTGAAAGATAAGGATAAAATAAAAATAAATGAGTGACAATGAAAGCACAACACAACAAAACCTTTGGGATACAGTTGAAGTACTAAAGAAGTATTCAGAGGAAATTGAGTGTTAAATTAACTTATTACAAAATAAGAAAGACTAAAATTAAATTTTCACAAGAGAAAGATGAAAAGGAAAGAGTCAAATAAACACAAGGTAAGAACATGATTAAAGATTTAAAAACAAACAGAAAATTTTCAAATACCACTACAAAAGATTAATTCATATAACTAAAAGCTGGTTATTTGTAAAAACTCATAAATTTTTAAACATGAAAATTTTTATTTCTATTGAAGAATAAAATGATGAAATAAGCAAGCAACAACAAAGTAAAAATGAAGAGGGTCATAATTTTAGATACATAGGCGATCAAATAATTAAAAGCATGTACAAATTAGCATCATGTATTTGAAAATTTAGACTAAGTGCATATTTTTGTGGTGAAATATCAATGAACAATATAGATTCAAAAGAAATAATAAACAAAGGGAAAAAAAGGAATAAATTTAAAGATGGCCAAATACCTTTATGTTAAGCAGAATAATGGCCTACCAAAGATGTTCACCTCTAATCCCTGGAACCTGTGAGTTTGAATGAATAAAGTACCAGATGAAAATAAGGTTTCTAATCAGACAACTTCTAAAATAGAAAGATCCTAATAGATTATCCAAGTGGGGTTAATATAGTTGTTAGAGTCTGTCAATGCAGAAGAGGGAGGAAGAAAAGTTGATGGTTACAGTGATGGTTAGAATGATGGTGCATGAAAATAATTGATCTAGCCACTGTGGCCTTTGAGGATGGAAGAGGTCCATGCTCCAGGGAATGTAGGCTGGGAAATGAAAGGGAACTCATGCTCCCCAGAGCCTCTGGGAGAAATACAACCCTTGATTCTAACCCAGTGTTATTTTAAGCCACCAAGTTTATGGCAATTTGTTATAGCAGCAATAGGAAACTAATGCAACCCATGACAAAAGCACCAGGTCCATAGGGTTAGGGTGTAAATTCTATCATACTCAAGAATAGTTAAATAACATATAATTTGTTCCAAAGCCCAGAAAAAGCTGGATAGCACCCTATATTATTCTAAAAGAACCCTTTATAGAGTGATCATGACAACCTAATGAAGTGGAGAGAATGAGAAATAAAGGAAAAAGGAAGAAAAAGGGAAGCAGAAGGGAAAAGAAATAAGAAAGGAAGAGAAAGAAAGAAAAATACATCAGCCAAGCTCCCTCATAACATAGCTGAAAAATAAAACACTGAGCGTGGTTTACTACAAAGTACAAAGATGCTTCAATATTCAGAAATTTATTAATTAAATTCATGGAATGAAGAAATTAAAAGACTAAAATATTTTCACGTAGACATGAAAAAATATTTATAACTTCAACAAATATTCCTGACATAAGATGCCCCCCAAAAAGTTAGACCCAAAAGAAAATGTCAACATTGACAAATACATGGTAATTAAAAAAAGGAAACTGCAGCAACCATTTATTATAATGCTGATATAGTAGAAATTGTCCACTGAAGTCTACAACTGGAAAAGTTTGAGTTCTGTCATTGCAAGTGTTATCTATTTTACTAGAGCTCCTTGTGAATAAAATAAAATAAATTATTAAGTTGTATAACTTTGGAAGAAAATCATTATTTGAAAATACCATAGAAGAAAATTCCATATTAAAGCTAATATGGAATGTGGTTATTGGACCAACCAATTTATAAATAAATCTAAATCTAAAAATATGCATGTAAAGAAATATAATTGAAAAAAGATATGAGCTGGAAATAATATAAGAAAAATAATCAATCATATGAAAAAGATTCTTAATTTTCCAGTTTTTAGACAATGAAATTTAAATGAGATAGTTCCCACCCATCATTTTGGCAAACATTAAAAAGTTTAATGTACTCATTCATTTGTAAGGGTGTACCAATTTCTGATAGGAATTTATATTCTAAATATCTATCCATAAGGTAATATGTAAATAAATTACAGTATACTCATATTCTGTCACAATTTAGCTGTTTAAAAATTAGATCTATATGAACCAACATAGAGACATTTTAAAGTAATAAAAGCAAGGTTCGAAGTCACGTGTGTATGTGTGTAAATATTAATATATAAAGCACTGCCCCAAAGAAAACACAAAAGCGTTCACAGTACTCATCAATGAAGAGAGGAAATCAGATGGAGGAAGTAAGTAAAGGGGCTTTGAATTTAACTTTCATATAACTTTCTACTGCTTGCATTTTCTGCAAAAGTATTGATTTCATATATTTTTGGTACAATAGGAAATTAATGTCTAAATATAATTAACACTGCACTGGTGTTCATGATCCAATCAAGAAAGAACAAACATTCTAGGCATGATAACAGAGAGAAATTAATAAAGAGATTTGGTTATACTTTGGTGGAAGGGCTGGGGAGCCAAAAGGAGACAGTGAGCCAATACAGATTTCCAACTACAGAAAGCCATTACTTCATTAGGGTTAACAGAGGAAAGCAAAGAGCAGTATTACTAGATCTCAGGGGATGAAGTCCGCCTGCAGAAACTGGAATAACCGCAGGAGGTGTTGCTGTTGCAGAGGAGACACTGCATGGTCACAGGTATTGCCTAAGGCATACACACTGAAAGATACATGCCCCAGGTTTTTCCTCTTCCCACTCTGTGTCCCTTTCTGAAATTGCCCACCAGTGTCTCCCATTGGCAGCAGCTGATAGAGTAACCTGGAAAACAACTCCTGGAGGTCATCCCACCTGGCTCACCTAGCAGAACACGAGAAGGATCAGGAAAAGGAGAGTCAAAAAGCCCTGGATGGACTCAAATACATATGATATGCCTAATCATTTTTAATGACAAAACTGATTTTCATAATCTTGCAAACCAGTATTTACATTGAACACCTAGTAGTGGACATGCAGAATTTTCAAGTGGAAGAAATCTAGTACTCAGAATGTCAGCGAACATAGTCTTCATATGTTCTAACACAATAAAAAACATGTAGAGATGTCGTATATATGCCTACTGGTATGAATATTTCTCTTCTCCTTTTCTAATATGGAGTGAGACTTCAAAATTTATATCACAAAAACCAGCTTTAAAATATTTAAGGCCTTATTCGGAAGTTGAGAATTCTAACTGCATAAGAACTAGCAGTTATTTCAGTCAAGTAGACATTTGATGTGTTCTCACTTGATTCACAATACTAAAATTTCTGATATCTCTCATTCTAGGGTTGGGTTATTATGTAAATTATTTTGTGAAGAAGCCTCATACAAAGGCCATCAAGTGTTTTGAGAGGAAACAGCAGGCTCTTGAAAACCTGTGGAAAGCCTAATTGAATCTGGGGGAATACTTGCCTGATTAGGTTATTTTACTGGACTTTGAAGTTGTAAGAATGATGGTTTCAATCATTCAAAGTAAATAGAGACAGAAGAAGGAAAAAAAGTCATTTTGAAGATACAAATATAATAACTTGCTCATTAATTATCAAGAGTTTATAATCAGGAATACCATTTGAACACTGAACACTTTAGGCTAAAAGCAGACTGTTTACATCATACTTTATGGTGTGACAAGTAAAGTCTTTACCTGAGATAGTCCAGTCAAGCAAGGGATGCCTTGGTCAATTTCTTGTTACCATAACCATGAGATATTTTACACTTTTCACTAATCTCTGCTTCAAGTTGTACCATGGAAATCTACCCTGCAAGGGACGCAGAATTAATTTTGCTAAATTATCACTTTCACAAAGATGTTTCTTTATAAAAGGATCAGCATGGAAATCTTCAGCCTTGTATTGAAGATACATCATGAATCTAGCCACATCTTTATTTCCTGTTGCTCACCAATAAAGCCACAGTATAAAAACCATTGTTACCTTGATACATGAAAACATATTCTGAAACTTTGATCAGCATTTTTTCCCCATTCAAAAATCTTTGCTTAACATTCCAAGAGGAAGATACTGTGCTAGATTTAAATAAGCTAATTTATGTCCTAAACTTTCTTCCAGTCCACCTCGGTAGACTTTGTCAAAGACTTCTAGATACATCCTGACTTAGATGAACAGCATTAGTTTTATTCATAACTTATGTGCATCTACGTATGTTCTAAACTCTTCCAAGATGTCCTGGAAAATATTTTCTTATAGTTGTATTCAAATTGCTTGATTTTACCTGGATAGCTGCCTCAAATCTTTGTTCATGAGCAAGTCCTCTATTCTCTTTGTCCCATTTTTCTTAATATGGTACAGTACTACGGTGTTGGCAATACGTTCCATATTTGAAAACATCTCATTTTGTGACTATGTTCCGGAAATATCTATAAACCAAGTTCTGTTTCGTTTTTCCTCTATTTGACTTACGTTATAATTTCAGGGCAGTTATCATCTGATTTTTCTCTCTCGGCTTCAATTGACAATGCTACCTTCCCTAAATCTGTTCTTTCCCTAACTTATCCATTTGCAGGCAAAAATAGATGTTAGTTAACTCTGCTATTAATAGTTATTGTAATGCTGGAAGACACTGGGTAAGCTGGCTACTTAAGAAATTCTGCCAAAAGAATGAGCAATGTAAAGAATTATTCATTTATTTTGAAAATGTAATTATTAACAGAAATTCACAACAGCCCTTTGCTGTAATTGCCTAGTTCTATAGATATCAAAATTATCTTTTCAACCTTTGATTTTGTACAGTAGGTTTAGATACCATAGCAAGCTCCCACGTGACAGAGTAAAACGTCTCTCTCTCTCTCTCTCTCCTGCCACCACCCCCCCCCCCACCCCAACTCTATTCTGCAGCATTCTGCAGCTTACAGATGCTTAGGAAACCTCCAAAGAGCAAAAACAGTATGACATCATTTATTATGCAATAGGATGATAAGAAGTTTTCCCTTGTTCATATGGAAATATTAATAAGAACAAAGATTGAAGCATCAATTCCTTTGAATACAAAGGTGAATTGCACAGTTGCATGAGGTGAATACTTAGTGAGACAAAAAGACAAATATTTTCCATGTGTGGAGCATTGTGCCATGCACTTCTTACAGTCTAGAGGTTTTCCCCTTGGTATTCCATCTGGTCTGTTTATGCAAATACAGGATTCAAACTTGTTCAGTTCTGATTGGTTAAAACATGCAAGATGTGATTGGATGGATTCCAAGGCCAAAACCAGAAGTCTTTGTCAGATGATTCTTTCAAATGGCAGGCAGGGGTACGGGCAGGGTTTCTGGCCACAGTTTATTTTGACTCTAGTTACAGGATCTGTTGAGGCTCAGGGATGTAAAGGAGGATGTTTGCGAAGGGCTGCTTTTTCCAAGAACCGAAGACACATGGTTACTGTTCCTCGTCCTGCTATGGGTGCCTTGTTCTGCTTTGAAATTTAGATCATCTCTATTAGCCACAGGGAGTCTATCTCGTCTAGAGAGCTTGGGGTATTATTTCAGCTTTATTTCACAAAATATACATATATATGTATGTAGAGAGATATGGGTGTGAGTATATGCACACATAAATATACATATAAGTATGTATGTGTGCATGCATATATATATATGTATATATAGAGATATGGGTGTGAGTATATGCACACATAAATATACATATAAGTATGTATGTGTGCATGCATATATGTATATATACACATACATACTTATACATACATATGTATGTGTATACATACATACACATACATACATATATATAGAGAGAGAGAGACAGAGAGAGAGAGTCTATCCTCACTCATTAAAGTAAAATTAAAATAAAGGTATTGCCTCTGTTACAGCCATGACAAGGATCCTGTGATTTACCTGATTACATCTTCTAATTGCCTTTGTTTTCACTATCCTTACTCTTTATTTTATTAAGATCCTTAAAACAGTAGTAATAGTTACTATCTCTTGCTTCTATATTTCTTGCTTCTCATTATCTTACTTCTGTTCTATCCAGAGTCACCCCAGACCTCAAACACAGCAATCCAATGTCCTTTCTCTGTCCCAGACTCTTGTAGACTTGACTCTGTAGCACTTTTTAAAACGTCCTTTTCTCTTGTCTTTCTTAACATGACTTCGTCTTGGTTTTCTTCCAACTTTACTTTTACTTCTACAGACAGTTTTGTTAATGTTGCCTGCTTGATTTCTACATATTGCAGCCTTCTAATATTCATTTTTTGACATTTTCTTATAAGGTTGTTTCATCTCTTCTCCTGGTTTTAAATCCCATCTGTGTGCCAATACCTTTACTTATCCTGAAAACTGACATCTTCATTGAGGTCAGTGCACACTTCATATCTTTATGCATATTTTTCAAAATTTTCCTCCAAGAAGCTTGTTTTATTCTCCCTGAATCTTCTTTAATTCAGCTTTTTTTTTGAACACCCTTTATCCAAATAATAAATCTGTTCAATCTTAACCTGAAATGATGTTCCTAATACATTTAACTCTTGCCATCATCACTCCTACCATCCAAAAGAATCTACCATCATCTCTCAATACTGCCATAACTTCCTAATTGATCTTTGAATTTTTCCATGCCTGGATCTCTACAGCCATTCTCTCATTACAGTAGCCTACAAGATTTTAAAGCCTACATCAGGTCAGTTTATGCATCCACCTAAAACCCTTAAATGGTTTTTTTAACTGCTGTCATTGCCTTAGAATGAGCTGCTCACAGGCATTGCTTTTTTTCTTGTCAGCTCAAATGTTTCCCCTTCAGAGAAATCTTCCTAACTACCCTCTACTCTTTGGGATCTCTTAGTCTTTCCTTTTAATATCACTAACTTTTTATTTTGTTTAGGAGTTCAAATCACTATCTGAAATTATATTGTCCACTTATTACATTTTGCTTACCCTCCCGCCAGTGTAAACTCAATCACGACAGGGGCATTGCCTGTCTTACTCAATATGGCATTCCCAGTGGGATGGTGCACAGTGTGTGCGTGATAAATACCAATGAACTGTTTAATATCAATCAAGTGAATGAATGAATCTTGTATTTTTCTTTCTTCTGTAATTATATCTTTTTAGCCTAGTAGGCTTTCCTATCATTAGTTTTCATCTAATAAAAGATCCTAGATTGAGAGATTATCTCCAAGTGCTGAGAGTAGGGAGTGAAAAAGCACCTATATCCACCACATTAGTGTTATGACAAATTTACTTATAACTCATAACTCAGATTCACTCACTCAGTCTGGCATTCTTTTTTTCTTTCATTTTCCATTTTATTTCTTATGTTTAACTCTTTTATATATCTATAATTACTTTTACGTATATTGTAGAGAGCTATATTTTTAAATAGTTAATGATTTTCACAATATCATTTATTGAGGCAAACATTGGGTTTTGAAAAGACTAGTCTATGTTGAATAAAGATATTTGAAGGTGATCAGAACAGAGATATCTTTGTAAGACTGAGGAGGTAGATGAGATCTCTAAGGAAAGTGTTCTGAGTGTGAAAAGCAGATGCCCTTGGGAACCTTTTCTACTCAAATTTCTTCTTTATTTTGGGACATATCTCAGTTTTCTATTTCATCCCATTTTTATATTTATTCTTTATGCAAATCTTATTGTGTGAGAAATATGTTATATGTGGTATTTTAATTTCCAAACATTTTTATGATTTTCAATTATTTATTTATCAATGCAGACTCAAATATCATATGGTCACATCATCTACTTTGCCCCACAAAATTTCTCAGTGGCTCCTATTATTGCATATCTGTATGTTCTGCATATTAAGTGGATCAAGAAATTTAAATGTTACTACTCCTTAAAAGAGGAAACATTGGAGAAGTGTTGGGAGAGTTTCGTAGACACAGGCAGTATACCTTGCAGATTGGTTCTTCTCTATTCTTGGTGATGCTGCTCAATAAGTTATTAGCTTTTCCTTGTCCCACATGAGGAAGAAGGCATATGTTGATAAAAAAATTTCTCAAATCATGTGCTTTAAAATCAGTTGATTCACAGTTTTGAAGATGATGTAAGAGAGGCAATCTACACAGAGCTCCTGGACGCCCCTTGTTTTCTTTACCCCTCTGAAATTGGGGTGTCAGTGAAATTATGCCAGAGTTATTTTTATTTTGTACACAAAATGTTGTCTTTCTCCCTCTGGAGATAGAAAAAATTCCTGGTTCCATTTTCAATTTGTCTTTTTATATACTAAACCTTTATATTTTACGGAAATGACTGTTTTTTTTTCCCCAAATGGGGACAATTTTCTATATTTCCTGTTTTTGTGTAAAAGAATATTTTTTGCTTTAAAAGACTTTAAGAATACCCAAATAATACAACTGTGTATGCAAAGGGCAATCAACTGATTCAATAAATCTTTAAAGTATTCGAAGCATTCCTGCATACATATTTTTATTTGTTCCTCCAAACCCACTTATAAGGTAGGTTGGTGGATATGAAATTATTCGAAGCAGATTTGACAGGAATTAGTGTGTTGGGGAAATGCTGAGGAATTATCCAGAGGATGAGCCTTTTGACAAAACACACACCATTGTTACTTCCTTTTCCCTCCCTGCTGGAATAAAAGAAAACAAAGGTAAGTGTTAACAGTCTCAAACCTTCCTGGCACCTAGAAAGGTTAATATCTAAGAAACAAGCTAACATGAAAAAAGAATTTAAGGCGAGAATTTTATGTGAAGGGGCCACCTTCTGACTGGTAGGCAGAAAACGGCTATAACGCCCAGAGAAATTCCCAGACATAGATAAAAAAGAGTGACTGTGTTTGTTCATTTTTTTGAGACAGGGTCTTGCTGTGTTGCCCGAGCTGGAGTGCAGTGGTGTCATCATAGTTCACAGCAGCCTCAAACTCCTGGCCTCAATCGATCCTCCTGCCTCAGCCTCCCAAAGTGCTGGAATTACAGGCATGACCAACTGCACCTAGACTGTGCTTGTTTATTCAGAGCACTAGAATAAATTTGGAAAGAGGGAGTAGTGGCAATCCCCTTAGGTGTTACACTTAGGTATTATGAAGGAAAAAAAGTACATGTCCCAAATTAAGAAAAAAGTAAAGAAAATTCATTTCCACCTGCAGTGCCGGCCACTCCATGACAGCTCATTTCTTCATAACCTTGGCTTTCAGTCCGGAAACGCTTTATTGAAGGCTGAATTTACTTCATTATATTTGAAAGAAAACATCAAACACTCTTGCTCTGCGATGACTTCCTACACAACTCAGAAGTGGCCTCTTTCCCGTGGCTCTCTTCCACAGAGCCGCTTCACCAGCCAGCTTCTTTGTAAGAACAGCTGTGTTCGTGTATGCTCAGACGTATGATTTAAAAATCAGACAATATTCAGGAAATGTCCAAGAATAAGGGTTGAATCAGCAAAATTTTTATTGATTTTAGGTGCCCGGAGTCTGTGATCCAAGTACACAGCTAGGGATGCCAACAAGTCAGGAAGAAACATGATGAGTAAACTGCTCGAGATGGTCAGGAATGATTACAGAACAAAGCCTGCTCCAGGAACACAAAGATCTGTCCTGCAATGACACCGATCCTGGGGCGGGGGGCTGTGTATGGTAACCACCATGAAGTAAACATAGGGAGGTATCATTAAAATTATGGTGATGTAATTTTAAGATAATGCTGAGCCTAGAAGATATTTTTCCATTCCTTCCTTGTGACGATAGCTTAGTTCCTGATAAAGAGGATAATTCAAACATCCGACGCCCACTGAAATGGAAACAGGGAGGAGAGCTATAGCTCTCTATTCAGTAAAACATTTACCCATCCATTAAGTATGTATTAAACGAGGCACTATTCTAGGCTCTAGAGGTATAGCAATGAGCAGATTTGTGCAACAGAACTTTGGACACAAATAGAAATAAACAGACATAAAAACAGAAACAAAAACGGAAATAAACAATTGTATGCATATAAGGAATTACAAGTGTGATGAAAGGAATGAACTTGAATTAATTGCATAATTGTAGAAACAGAAATTGACAGTACTAGGATATGAACTAATAAATCTGACATAGCTTTAAGTGATAATGTGATGCATTGATAAAGAATAAACACAATTTAACTGGGTATTTGATTCTAGGCTCAAAATAATATTTCCCTCAATATTTTGTTGTATTTGGTATTCCTGTCTCTGGTATTGCCTTATAGGAAGACCAGTACCATTCATTTTGATTTTTATATTTTTACAGATTTTTTTTTATGGTTTCAATTTTCTCCTCCCTAAAAGATTTTAATATTATCTGTTTATCCCTGGTACTCTGAAATTTCACAACAATGTACCTTAGTGTGCGTCTTCTTTCCTCCATTGCATTTGTCCTATTTTCTTTGGAACACTAATTTTTTAATCAAGTCCAGGAATTTGTACTTTATTATTTTTGTGAAAATAATGTTTTTCTACTTTATTTTGTTAGTCAGATATTGAAATCCAGATTACTTAATTTCTTTTTCTTTTCTCTCCTGGTTAATATCTTTGACTTCATCCCCACACTTCTTCAAAAATATGCCTTAAATATACTTATTTTGAACTGTTTTGTGGAATTTATTTTCTGCTATCATACTTTAACTTTCAAAAAGTCTTTCTTTTTTATGAATGTCATTTTTATGGCATTGTGTTTCTACTCCATGGTATCTTGTCTTATTTCTCTGAAGATATTAAGCTTTTAAATAATCTTTTGATCTCTGCGTTGTTTCTATTTCCTCTATGTTGTTTTATTCTTTGTTTATTGCCAGTTCTTTAGAATGTCTAAAGCTAAAAACAACTGAAATACTAATTTCTGGTGAGGATACAGTGCAACAGGAACTCATCCATTGCTGGTGAAAAATGCAAAATGGTACAGCCACTTTTGAAGACAGTTTGGCAGTTTCTTATACAGTAGATATAGACTTACCACACAACCCAGCAATCGTGCTCCTAGGTTTTTTACTCATTAATTTTAAGAGTTATATACACAAAAGTCTATGTATAAATATTTGTAATAGTTTTTTTGTAATTACCAAACACGGAAGAAACCAAGATGTCCTTCAATAGGTAAATGAATAAACAAACTGTGATATGTCCATACAATGAAGTACAGTTCAGAGTTGTCTTAGTCCATTTTGTGCTGTTACAACAAAATATATGAGAATGGAGTAACTTATAAACAACAGACATTTATTTCTCACAGTTCTTGGAACTGGGAAATCCAAGATCAAGGTGCTGGCATCTGGCAAGGCCTTCTTGTTGCATCCTCACATGGCAGAAAGCAGAAATGCAAGCTAGAGAAGAGCAGGTTAGCAAACTAGCTAAATGCTACCTGAAGCCTCTTTTATAAAGGCCTTAATCCCATTAATGAAGAAGGAGTCCTCATGACCTGACCACCTATTAAAGCCACACCCCTTAATATCATCATATTGGCAACACCTGAGTTTTGGAGGGATGCATTCAAAGCACAGCAAAAGTGATTAAAATAATAATCAAACAGGAAATGCAAAGACATGGAAGAATCTTAAATGAGAAAAAACAATCTGAAAAGGCTTTATTTCATTAAATGACATTCTAGAAAAGGCCAAGCTATTAAGATTATAAACTTAGTGCCTGTCAGGGACCACAATGGGGAAGGGTGATCACTTGAACAGGTGATGCACAGGAGATTTTTAGGGCAGTGACACTAATTTTATATGATACTGTAATGGTGGATATATGCCACAATGGATATTTCAAAACTGATAGAACTTTACACAAGGAATTAAATTTAAAGTATGCAAATTAAAAAAAAATCTCCTAGGAACTTGAGGGATCTCAGAGTATAATGCAGATTTGGACAATACAATCTCACTGGGTTACATCTGGGTGAAACAACCTCACTGTAGGGGTCAAAGGGAAAAAGTGTTGACCTAAGTTTCTTAGGAAATGGGTGGAGTCCCTAAGACTATAAACAAAATAAACTGAACGTAAGCACTGTACTCTAATTGATAAAGTCATATTGCACAGGAATATGAGTTAATTCTGAAATCACTATACATGAATAAAGGAATTAAACATTTAAGTAAAATGATTTTGGATAGTGGGAGCCAAGTTTATTATTGTTGGGCTGGAAGATTCACATAAGCAAGAGGTGAAGGCTGGAATAATCCATGTGGCAATGGATTATATTTAGAGAAATTAGTACAAACTCCTTCAGCTTAATATAGACACAGATGGTTACATATAGAAATATTTACGTGTGTGTATATAATCTGGTTAAAACACACATATATTTCCTTGCTCTGTCAGCTCAAAGGGCCTAGAAGCAACAACACCCGCTGTTAGAAAGGAGCATAACTAGAAACAGATCTTTTCAAATACCATTATCTAATAAAAGGGACCAGAAGTGCTAAGAGAAATGACTGAGCCTAGGTCTGGGGCAGGATATATACAAGATGAACTAGGAGTTTTTGTTGGGCTAGAAACTAGGGATGTTTTAAACATACACAGAAATACATACACACACACAATGATGGGGGTGGGTCAAGCGGATAACAGGAGCCAGCTGAATGTGCTTCCAATAGCTAAAGCTGGATCCATTTGCATAACAAAATACAGTAAGCCAAAGTATAAAATTGATATCCATGATTCCATGCTGATATAATAACTGAATAAGTGAATACATGGGGAAGAATAGACAAATATCTCATGCAGAAGAATTCTAAATAATTTATCCAGATTCTACTTTCAAGAAAGTAGAACATAAATACTCGCTCCTTAAATGTGGGTTGTACATACTATCTTCCTTCCAAAGAGTTCAGTGAAAAAGAGGAAAATGAGTAACTTCACAACGAAGAAAGTTGAGAAACACTATCTCAGCCAAGTGACCAAGGTTAATCTCAATAGTGAGAGGTCTGTTGATAGTATGAACTCTTGAAATGTGATGAAAATGTCACTTCACTTTTATGATCTTCCTCCCCAAAACACATGCCCCTGTATAATCATGAGAAACATGTCAGAGAAGGCACAGTTGAGGATCATTCTACAAAACTCCTGACAAGTACCCATTCGAACTTTCAAGGTCATGGAAAACAATGAAAGTCTGAGAAACTATCATGGCCAAAAGTAGCCTAAGGAAATCTGATGACTAAATGTAAAACAATACCTTGGATAGAATCTTGGAATAGAAAAATCACATTAGGTAAAAATGAAGAAATCTTAATAAAGTGTAGAGTTTAGTTAATAATAACATATCAATATTGGTTCATTA
The DNA here is from genome assembly GCA_004363605.1 of Indri indri. Classification (NCBI taxonomy): domain Eukaryota; kingdom Metazoa; phylum Chordata; class Mammalia; order Primates; family Indriidae; genus Indri; species Indri indri. The sequence goes on along the minus strand of RJWJ010000024.1, from coordinate 300,781 downwards.
TTTGTGACAAAAGTTCCATATTGGTATAAGAAGTTAATAATAGGGGAAACTGCTGGGTATATGTGAATTCTCTGTACTACGTAATTTTTCTATAAATTAAAGCTATTCTTAAATCAAAAGTTCCTCTAAAATTATTACACGACGATATCAATTCTCATAAGGTTTTTTTGAAAGTAAAAAGTTTGAGAACTCACTCCGTTTGAGAAGCTGTGGTGAAACATGTACAAAATCCACGTACATGTCCACACTAAAGGTGAATTTGGCCATACCTAACAAAAACTACATAGGTTCTTGCTTTTTGATTTCTCAATCCCATTTCTAAGAATGCCCTCTGAGCCATATCTCCAATAATACAAAAATACATTTCCATAAAGAGCTTCATGTAGCATCATTTGTAATGGCATGGGGGAAAGAATCTAGTGTTATATAACTACTTTTAACATGAACTTTCATTTATCCTGTCTTATTTTAATCTCTCTCTGAACCCTGCTTTTATATACCAAGTGTTTCTAATTTCTGAGACTTCTCAACAGAAGTAACTTGCTTCTTGTGGTTTCTTTCCTTGTAGGTTTTATGTTTTCTGAGATACATCAAGTCAGTTACCACTTATTTATTTGCTTTTTTACTTCCTTTTTGTTATTCTCTTTTCCTGCCATTTTTTATACCTGTTATATTCATTTACTATCGTTTCAGACAGGAAAGACATAAATTCATACATTCAATACAAATGATTTAACTGTCAGTCCTCAGGGTCTGGTTTTGAATTTGCAATATAGCATTAAGCTATATTATACCTGGTGTGGATTAGGTCTCTTTTGCCAAATAATTAAACTTTTTCTTAATCTTCATAAAGTTATTTAACCAAGTATTTTATTTATTCAACAAATATTTACTTTAGTATTTTTTATAAACCAAGCGTCTTGGTAAAAATACCTCCTAGGCTACATTACAATATTTGCCTTTTAAGTAAAGCAGGAAATTATCATAGGGTTTCAATATAATAATGATGTATGTTAAAAAGTATATCACTTCAGCTGTTCTAAAATGAACCAGGACATAATCACAGCAGAAAGATCAAAGGAGTTAATTTCTGTATTGGAAATCAATGAAGACAGTGGCTTGGACAAGGCTGCTGTTAAAAAGTGAGATAGCGATAATGGACTTATTTGGGAAATATTTTGAAGGTATATTATGGTACTTACTGATTGCATCTAGGTAGTGATAAAAATGAAGAATAAGTACAGCTTTTAATTTTCTGGCTTAAACAACTACTAAGATTCTTTACTGAGAAGAAGGCAACTGGTAAATGTGTTAGTGTGGAAAGGCTAGTAGGTGCTCACAGCGTGGGTGGAGAAAGATTTCTCATGCAGAGATTAAGATAGAAAACTAAAAAAGTTTATTTTATCCTTCTTAGAGGAGAGGGAGAATGTGAAAAAGAGAGAGAAAGATAAAGGGGGAAAAGGGGAGAGAAGTGGGGAGATGGCCTGGCATCCCAAAGAAAGAGAAGGCGGTGCCAGCAGTGAGGCCAAGGGGCTCACTGATTTTAAGGAGGATGAAGAGAAGAAAAAAATAGCGACAGCTGTCAGTTGATGACAAAAGTGGCGGCAGGTACATAACAAAAACTGCAAGGATGTCAAAGTCCAAGAGTTGGTTTCCTGCCTTCCTGGGAGAGGGGATCATCACAGGAGATGTGACTCTGTCCCCGAGATATGGTTGAGGCTTGGAGCTTGTGCTCCTGCTGTTTACTCAGGAACTCTGTAAAAGCAGATTCTCAAAAAAAAACAATTTGGAAAGAGAGAGACTTACATCTCTTTTCTGTTCATTCAGCTTTTTCAGAAGTTGTGCAAAACAGAACTCCTGCAGGGTACCTCTTAGTGAGATAACTCATAGGATTGATCTTCAACTGTTACTGGGGAAATTGTAGAATTAGGTATTTTCCTATGTGGGATTAGATACTTTCCTGTTATTTTTGCAAGGCCACCCCTTTCAAAATGAATATGTTTATGGGAATGAGAGTGAAAAGGAGATATATTTCAAGGGCTAATTTTACATGTGTTACATCCAAGTCCTGACTTATGAAACAATTTGTGGTATTATCAAAGCAACGCACCAGAGCTGGCGGGATTCAACTAACTGATATCTGCTCTAAGTTGTCATGGTTCTTAAATTAAAAACAAAACAAGATGTGCAACCTCTTCATATTGACTGGATAAAAAAGGTGACCTTTGGTCAAATAGAAGATTAAAAAGTCCTCAACAAAAGCTTAGGATCCTAATTTTCAGGGATATCAGTTAAACAACTGAAGTGCTGTTAATAGAAATTTATAGTGCACATACCATCAAGAATTTACAAAGCTGAAAATTAGAAATAATTTTGGAGAAGACACACAAAAAAATCTTTGGGTGCATACTCCTGCTTATAGCCTAAATTATTAATGAACAAAATAACACTGTAATAAGGGACGGACTAAACAATGTTCAGTTTTCTATGAAAGATTGCTAAGGATATCAATGGGTTTAAAATATAAGTAATTTTATTATCACATTGGTTGTTAGGTATGCAAAATCTAACCTGTTCATGATGTCTTTATTCATAATGACATGATGATTAAGGCACTCATTATGTATTAAAAATAACCATCCAAAGCTTTCCCTGGCTAAATGGCAACAGTTGAAAAGGTGTAAGTTTGCCTGAATTCCTATAAACTGTTTTCTTTACAATTACTCTCAGGCTTCTGAGGATTTATAAGTCTACATGTGAGTATAAGTGTTCTATAAAAAATAAAGCTTTCTTTTTCTTCTCTTTAGTGCTTGGTTGATTGCCTTAAAATAAATCAAATATTCCACAATGATCAGTTCAATGGAATTAATTGTGTCTCTAGGCCACATTTACCTCTTCATAATAAAATAATCTTATAGGTTTAGTTTACACAAATAAATGATTTTATTTACTATCTACTAAGCTAGATGTGGCTCAGAGATGAATAAGATAACTTGCCTATCTTTCAGGGGATTTTTATGTCACCAAATTCTACTGCAATTACTCAGCCAGCCTCTGAAATCTAACTTAATGGAATTTGGATGGAGAAAGTAGGAAGGCAAAGAAATGCATTTTGCACCAGCAGCTAGCAGTTATTAAGCTCCTACAGCTTTCACCAGTTAGTTCTATACATTTTTCCTACGTAGGGGAAATGCTAGGTTGTGAAGTACATTGTGCTTTCCAAAAATACTCCTCCAACACACACACACACACACACACACACACACACACACACATACACACACACATACACACACCACAGTCATTGCCCCCTAATTCTCCTTGGCGACATAGTGGGAGAAGCAATTGGTGCTTCATGTAAAGCTGTGAGTGCTCATTCCTGAAAGCCAATGAGAGATATTTATTGGCTAGAATGGATTTTCCATGGAAATTCTGATTGTAATCGCAGCAGTAAGCAGATATTGAGCACAGCAATTTTTTCACAAAAGTATGTTGCCAATTTTTGACACATCGTTCTCCAAAAAGTCTATATCACTTTTATGTTTAAGTTCCAATTGAACGTTCTTAGGATGACACCAAAGGCTGAGGTGGATGGTGTCACTGGGCTTAGGGCACTAAAGTCATATTTGTAAACCAAAAAGAAGGAAGAAGTCTAAAGAAGCAAACCAAAGAATGTCTTCCCACTTAGAAATATTTTTTTCAAATATCTGTTTTCCATAGCAAGCCCTGAATATGAAAACCCGATGAAACATACCAGATGACTGAGTCTATTTTAAGGAATGTAATAAAGCATATTAGTCCCTAAGGTTTTGCCCCAAATCTCATGTTTGTATTTTATTTCCCCTTTTGGCAACAATGACAAAGTTAAAATAAACCATGTATTGTGTGTTGTCAGTGGTAATATACAAAAGAAGTGCCTTACCAAATACCAGCTCTAATATTCCAAGGCAGAGGCAGACCCATTTCATTGAAAGAAATGTGTTTTGATTTCAGGTGGTGAAATCAACTTCAATGACTGTTATCTGGACTTAACTGTCTCTCATTAATGAAACTAATATTTGAAAGGACTCTAGGATTCTCAATAAGGTAATTAGGCATGAATGGTTCCTATTAATATAATCACTACTCCGGCAAGAATAGGTGTTCTCTCTTGCTTGTTTACACTGTTTGAGTGCCATTAGTGGAATTGTGGGAGGGGGGAAGCTCACCACTTAAGCAGGAAAGATCCGGAGATGGAGCTGCTCCTGTTTTGGTTTCTTGGTTTGTCAGCCAGCATTCCCTCATCTATTAAATATTCACCTCCTAGATGTTCATTTCATGCCCAATTAATATTCGAAGCTATGTATTCTTGGATATTTTCCTGCGAACTCATTAAGGCTAGAAAATGGGAAGAATGTAATTGCCAAGATATCATAGTCAACCTCATTTCTTTGGTAGTTATAGGCATATTGAGGCTCATAAGGTAGCAAGAATCAAAATAAGGAAGTGGTGGGATCACCTAAGACAAAAGTAATGTTTTCATCATAGCTTTTAAGATTTTACTTGAAAAAAAGACCACTTATTTATTTTTTGCCAATAGTTCATGATGACTACATGACAAGTAGGTGCAATTGACCCTAGAAGCAATAAACAGAAGTTTCGCCTGTTTCTTTCACCTGGTTGCAGGATACAACTGAAACAGGGAAGTGGACCCCAAAACTGGGGGCCCGCCTGAAGGCCAAGTGGGTTCTTGACTTTGCACAGGGAAGAACTTAAGAGTGAGCCAACAGAGTAAAGCAAAAGCACATTTATTGAGGTAAGAAAAGAAAAGGAAAAGGTGGCTGCCCCATAGAGCAGTGGCTAACTCTCAGAGCAACAAGGAATAGCACTTTGTAAGTTTCCGGGGTCTTATTTTATATCTTCTATTTAATCTTGTTAAGCAGAGGGAGGATTATTCATAAGATTTATGGGAAAGAGGTGGGGAATTCCCAAAACTGAGGGTTCTTCCTTTTTTAAAACCATGCAGGGTAACTTTCAGGGGTTGCCTGGGCATGCGTGAACTACCATGGCGCGGGTGCGATTCTCTTTTACTATGCCAATACATTATAAGTACGGTATAATGAGCAGCAAGGGTAACCTGAGGTCATTTTTCATGGCCTTCTTGGTTCTAGCTGGTTTTGGCTGGCTTCTCTACAGCCTCCTATATATCAGAGACCTGGGCTTGGGTCTTACGAATCCTTATTGAGCAGGGGCTGCCAGTTCCCTATGTCAGAATTAAAACACTTCAGTCCTATAGGGGACACTAACACCCAGTTCCCAATACAGAGGGAAGGAATCTAGAACATGTGTAACTAGGCAGCACATTGCTTCCAACTGCATGTGACATTATCGCTGAAATCCTGTTCAACTATAAAAACCGAAACATCATTTGTGAAATGTGTGCTTTATGCTTAATCTTTTTGAGTCCTACTGACTAAAGACCACCAAGAATGCATTTGTTGTTAAAAACAAAATTTTAATAAAAGTTAGATTTGTTTAGTTTGCTACATGAAGAAAGAGAAAATGAAACCCGGGGAAGTGCAGGATATCTCAGCAGCGAGATTTGGGAAAGAAACCTTACCAGGTTGGGTGATTCCAAAAAGGGATTAGGGACATGAGTACCTATGCTTGATTGGATGTCTTCAGGAAGTTGGCATAATTCAGCAATTGGATGTTTTAATATTTTTAACTAGGACGCTGGACTTTTAAGCAGTACTGGAGCTGTCATTAACAATTAAAGACAAATCACTCAGAAAATATGTTAGTGAGAAGAAGGGGGTTTTAGTCACTTTTGTAATCTTAGAGTGGCCTTGTCTAATTTGGAGGGAATCCACAGTCTGCTTGTCTACATGAGATTTTTTTACCTTTTCAGTTCTATATATAAACTCATGCAGTTTTTATTACATCCCAACTGTTTAAAGTACAGAAAGTAAAAGTGATTTGTCATTGCAACAATAATTTCCATATAGGTTCATTAGCATATTTGTAGAAATGATCAGCATAAATCATCTAGCTTACAATACTTTTATCGTAAATATAATATTTTGCAGTGGCCCTGCATTTTCTTAAGTAAAAATTGTTAATTTAGTTAAAAACATTTCTGAACTAGATCTGCTAAATAAAAATATGAACTGTATTTCCCCATTCCCAGAAAAAAAAAAATTATCAAAATTTCTAATGTTTTTTGGCTATGTGAGCCACATAAACTTTTAATCATGGAAAAATATGATATTAAGATTTCTACTAAAATATTTTCTCTGACTTGCATTTCAGATGAATGCTTATATATAATCATCTTACTATTAATTTAGGAAAAAATATAGTTTAGCAACCATCCTTCATTGTCAGATACTCTTCAATTTAGTTCCCAGTCTTGTGGAGGAAAATAAACAAAGTAATATGGCAAATATGTATTGATGTAATCATAGGCGGAGGAAGAGAGAGAGAAATGTACTCCCATCCAAGTATTTGCACACAGCCCGGTGAGCATTTATTTAAAAACTCATTGAATAATCGCCTACATATAGAAGTAAATTAAATCAACCCTAAAAACCTAGGCACTGAGGAATCCTTTGGCGTCTAGATCAGCCTGACTACCCAGGTCTGTGAGAGGACTCGCAGCTCAGGAAGAGAGCATCCACTTGGAGGTAGCATGCAGTTGCCATAGCATTCGACCTCTCCAATCACAAGGCAAAAATATAATATGTTTTGACACACATACATTCAGCAAAAATTTTCAAACCTGTACTGACATTTTAGGGGTCAGCCAAAAATATACTAAAAACCAAAATTTCCATGTCCCCTGACTCTGAAATTTTTTTTTTAACTTTTTCCTTCACCACAGCAATAGAACAAAAGTTAAGTCTCTCATAATCAATCAATCAATCAATAAGCATGCACACAGCACTGTGCTATCATGAAGGATTCAAGAGAAATAAAACACATTGTCCTTAACTTTTATTTTGCAGTTTATGGAGACAAAGGTTATAGACCAGCATAAGACAGGATAAAATCAAATGTGAAGGTTTATGATACAAAGAGTAAAAGCTATCAGACTATAGAAGCAGAGAAGTCACTGTAAGTTAAAAATAACTAAAAATGTTTATAGAAAAGGTAGGATTTTCTATAAGACCTAAAAAAGGGCTTACGAGTTATTGAGATCAAGCAGAGAGAAACAACACTGATTTAAAGACATAACGATGTTCAAAAAACATCCAGAAAAATTACATTGTATTGATACATTGCTAAAAGCAATCATTAATAAATTCATTTGGCAAAAATGCTAAGTTGAAATATTGGAACAATTATTGGGGAAAGTATAACTCCATTTTCCATTTGCTGGGAAGAATGATTTTGACTTGTAATAATTAGATTAGCTTCCCTTAAGGACCCTGTGCTATAAAAAGAAAATGAACAACAAAAAAATCAGGTGCTACACACAGTCCACTTGCTTCCAACAATTTACAAATGGCGTACTCATGCAGATCATAGGGACTCCATGGAGAAAGATTAAGTAAAATGTATCATTGAGAGGCACTGAACCCAGCTGCATTTCATCAATCTTTGCTGAGTGGCAGAAATCCAGTTCTCTTTCAACCTCACTAAAGGAAAATATGCATGAGGTTAAGAGAATTATAAGGAGAAAATTACTCACTGCTGCCAAACTGGATTGAATCCTACACCCCAAACAGATTATGCGGAGGGAAGAAAGGCACAATAAAAAATCCAGATGGAGATCTCTTTGTCAGTCTTTTGTTAGTCAAGTATTGATCAAGTACCTACTATACGCCATGCATCCTGCTATAACTGGAACACAGCTGTGAATGAGTAAGAAGCTGTGACTTCGGAGCATTTAATACAGTTTAATAGAGGGAGCAACCTATAAACACCACGTCTGACCTTATAAGAAAAATTCAGATTAAAATCTGATAAGCATTAAGAAGACGGACTAGGGTAGTTTAGTGAAGAGTGACTAGAGAGTCATCTTAAGAAGCAGAAGTGAAAAAGTCCTCTCTGATGAAGTTACATTTATATTTTGTATTACGACCTAAATGATGGGAATCCAGCTATGGTAGGATTTGGAGGTGGCATATTCTAAGCAGAAGGAAAGCAACAGTTTTCCTTAGTTGTTTATTCATAACTCTTCATAACTCTTTCAAACAAGCATGCAAGCAAATAAACAACCACCAAATACAATTTATCAAGTTCTTACTATGCACAGGCATCATTCTGGACTCTAGAATCTAGAGTATTAGAAAGCAATTATGAAGTCATCAAAGAAATAATTGTTTAATAGACGCAAATAGGTCCAAAAGGAGAATAGAGAAAGTGAAGTGATAAGAAAACATCATTTTTTTGTTCCCAAGTGTCAGATAATCAGAGTGTTACAAACTAAAACGAAAGGTGCCAGGATCTATATGTTAATGAATTATAACAAAGTTCAACTACTCCTTTCCTCTTTGACCTGTTCTGTGGCCCCTGTTCACTTTTCTATGGAAATTGGGGGAAACATTTCTTTTTCTGACTTTTTTTAGTTAGCCTTTTTTTTTTTTCAATTTTACTGAGGTATAGTCTCTTTACATTAAAATGCACCCTTTTTATGTATACATTTTGACAAGTTTTGACTAATTTTTACATCCATGTAACCACCACCACAATCAACAATTCTGCCACTCCCTAGAACCTTCTTCATGACCCTTTGTTTCAAACCATACCTACACTGAAAGCTCCCAAGCAAACTTTTCTCTAAGTTTTGGACATGTGTTAGAATTTTTGGTTGAAAATGAGAAATTATGAGTATTAAATAATACATGACAGTTTTCTAGATTCAGTTGTGCTCTTATGATGCTCTTATGAGGATTTTATTTTCTTCTAGCTGTAATTTATCTAGCCTACTACTCAGACAGTAGACTCCTTCCAGGACTTGTTCAGTACCTAGTAACCCTGCTGAGTTCTTTCGGCTTCTAGCTACTACCTTTTTCTTTCTTTCTTCTCTTTTTTTTTTGCCTGCCCCAAATCCCTTGAATTAGTGTAGTTTAGTGTTTAGCCAAGGATTTGAAAAGTTGATATTCACCCTTGGGAATTCATTTTCTCTGTGTTTTCCTTGTTTTCAACACCCCCTCACCTCCCCCTCCCCCACAAAAATTTCCAGCTGCTCTGGCAGCTCTAAGTTCTGTTGTTTGACACCTCAAGCCAGTAGCACATTTTCTATTGCCTGCGTTTTTCACAGGTTAAAGAATCACCTAATGAAAAGTGAGCAAACACAAATCTCACCCAGAGTGGTACTTTCTTTTAAAGGTGGCCTCTTTGCTGGTTTCTTCCTGCTTTTTCACTGAGCTGTCAGGAAATGCCCCGCTGTGTGTGTTAATTTAGGAGTTATCCAGGAACTGAGGCCAAAATTATATCCATATTTGGAATCTAGCCCCCTTCTCAGGCTCTCTTGCTTCCAAAGCATAACCTGTAAATTTCCAGCTTCTCTGCCAGCCCTGACCTCTTTCCTTTTGCTTTCCAACCAGTCAGACTGCAATTATTTTCAGCTGGAGACGTGGGGAATTGGGTAATGTTCTCAAGGAAAGTGGCAACAAGCTCACAGTTACGTGGTAGAATCACAATCTTTGGAGGGTAAATGTTCCTCTGATTTCTACCTGCTGTGTGACTCTTTCCAAGGCCTTGAAATTGTTGTTATTGTTGCTGTTTTTAATATTTATTCTAGATTTATAACTGTAACTTGTAGGAAGTTCCACCCAAGAAATGTATTGTGCCATTACCAAAATCCAGGACCAAGATAACCTCTTAATAAAAACGTTGCTAAAACAAAATGAAAAGGTAGAAAATTAGGCCATAAGTTTTTGAGATCAAAGTTTCTGAGTAATTTATATCTATATCTGAAAAATCTATCATAATACCCAGAAAATGTACACTCACTAAGTACTATGAAACCTTCTTTTAGTATCACATAGCTACAAAGGACATAACACCAGATTCTGTTATGTAGACAGTCCAAGGAGGGAGAATCAGAGTTAACACTATTTCTCTAATAGCTGATACCCAAGTAAAAGGAGAGAGAAATTGATAGAAAGTTGACTGGCTGATGTGGATCAACTGTAATGTGTACTTAAATACTTCTGAGTGTTTTAATTAGGATTGCAGCAGCTAACATTTATTCAGTGCTTACAATGTGCCAGAAACTGTAAACAAAACACTTTAGATATATGACCTTACTTTAATCCTAAAAACAACTGTGATTTAGGAATTTTGTTTCTTTTTACAAATAAATAAACTCAGGCAAAGAGAGATTAAGTATTTTTTTGTGTGTCATGCCGCTAATAAATACTAGAATCAAGATTTGAATCCAGAAAGCTCTGATTCCAAAGACTTCATACTTAGCTACAGTGGAAATTGTTTAAGCAGATGTTTGCCAAATAAGTCAATATGTTCTGAAGGAAGAGCTCTTCGTGTAAATGCATAAAGATTCTTACAAGATACAAGGTTAAAATCTGTACTAGTAAAGAATTCTTCTAAAGAAATAAGAACAAAATGAAATAATCTCGATAACTTAAGCAAAAACAATTTGTAAAGGAGAATATAGATTGCTAATTCATATGCAAAACAAAATTATTTAAATACATATTAGCTATTAAAATACATAATTATTCAAACTCATGGAAAACGAATATAACAAAAATATTTATAAGGTTTGCAGAGATTAATATTATAATGTAGATAAATGCTCAGTATTGAAAAAGGTGAAAATGCATTTCCATACATTGCTGATAAAGATGTCTTTTGATGAACCTTTCTAAGTCCTGAAAATATCCATTTGCTTTGACTCATAAATTTACTTTTAAAATTGTTCCAACTATTGACATTTTTGGCATGACTACACTTTTAAGTATTTGTTTAAAAAAAGAAATTGAAATTAATCTAGATGTGCAATGCTGAAGAGAAGCAAGTAAAATAAAATATGGCACATTTATTCAGGAAAATACTAAGCAGTCATGAAAATAATGCTATAGATTTTGATGATCATAGGAAATACAGGGTATTATTTTAAAGAAGTAAATTGGACATATTTTAAATCTACAGTCCACATTCTAACATTTCAGTTTTAAAAAGGAGGCAAGAAAAATTACTTTATCCAGGCCCATCCTGAGATGGGGCATTTGAGTCTAAAGATTTGAATGAGAGATAAAGGCCACTATCTTTTACTAAAACTGACAGCTTAAAAAACTTAAAAAAAAATCAAGTATGTGAGAGATAGATACGGAAAGAAAGGAAGGAAGGGGAAAGGAAGGAAGGAAGGGAAGGAGGAAGGAAGACATGAATAAAAGGGAGAAAGAAAGGAAAAAAGAATAGATAGATAGAGTGTCCCTATTGTTTGAGCTTCTGGGGGCGGGGAGGGGAGGCAAACTTCTAGTGATGAGAGTATCCAGGTAACTGAATTTGAGTCAAGTTTCCATGGAAACTTTATCTATTGGAGGTGAGGACTAAGGGTATAGATTTGGCAGTTCCATATAAAGAGGTCAGGCCCTGTTTCACATATACATAGTAGCAATATTCCGAAATATTGAAAGGATGTTAAAATGGTACACAGGCAGAAAAAAATGACAGCATTTCTGTGTATATCATCTCCACCATAGACTCCAAATATCAGGGACTCTAAAATCAAGTTTCCGCTCCAGGAAAAATTACTATTTTAACTTTTTGTTCTAGCGTTCAAGCCAAAGTTTCAAGTTAGTAAAAGTAATGTTAAAGAAGATTTTATATGCAGCTGCTTTTTTTTTTTTTTCTAATGTGGGTAGTGGAGACATAATAGGCTTGTATAGGAATGGTATCACAAGAATTGGAGATATTATAAAGTATACGTTGGGTCAGTTTTTCTTTACTCCTTACAAAATGGATAAAATTTTGCATAAATTAAATGGCTTGACCAGGTTATGCAGCAGGTTTTTGCCAGCTGGACATAAATGCCTGTACCTCAAATTCTGCACTATGCTCTCCATAGTGGTTGATATGGCAATAAAATAACATGCAAGCAGGAAAGATATGAAATAGCAATTTTTATTCCTTCAGTGAAATCTCAGTACATCTCTTATATGCAAGCACGATGTGATCTCTCTTTTTTAGCTCCTTTAATATTATGTCTGAGCTTCTTTCATAAAACTTAACAAAGGCTATCCTGTATCATTGGACTGTTTTTCATTTATATCTTTTATCTATTCATTCGACAATCCACTATAATTCAATCAGTATGTACTAGATAATTCCCTTATTTTATTTACCTTCAGAAATGACTAGATGATTGAAAGTAAAATCTGTCACTCAGAAAAAGAGGTCTGGATTGAGTACATTGTTCTAAAATATCTTTACTGAGATTATAATATCATCAAACATAGGATTATTTCTTATTAATTTGCTGTTAAATATGGTCACTCCTACCATTTGAATAAAACAATTACAAACACTGTCTTTTCCTTTAAATATGAAGACGTACACATCTTCGATTAAGCAAATCTTGTAACTTTAAAACTTTTTGACTCTAATCTGTAATAATCTTCAGTAAAAAAAATATACTTTAAAGTCTAAGCCAGCATCCATATATCTACATATATGACACTTACATGTACAATGTTTAAGCACACACACACATATATATATTTGAATGCTTACTATTGCAATGCACTCCATTTTCCACTCAAGTGCAATATCTTCTAGTTTATTTTATTTTATTCTATTTTGTTTTAAAATGATAGTTACGATGCACTAAGTTAATTTCACAGCCCACTAATTAGTTGTAACCTGCTGGAAAAATACTGCCCCCTGTAAAATCCCTTAGACTTTTTCCCCCAGGTATGTTCATAACAGTGTTGAAAATAACAATAATCTGTAATAACAAAATTGAGCATAAATACCAGAATGAACAAATAAATTTTTGTATATTCATAAAATTGCTCACTGTGTGTCAGGGAAAATAAGTGAATTACAGCTATATGTGCCAATAAGGATGGTGCCCAGAAATAATTCTGATAAAATATCGAGTCAAAGAATTATAAATATATTATTTTTCTATTTATGTAAATATCAATTGCAAGTAAAACCAGCCAATATATTCTTGGGAAAAGAAACACTTGTTAAAAAAATTAAGCAAGAAAATTATATGAAAAGTAATTAAATTCAGGGTATTAGTTATCCTTGGGTTTAAAAAAAGGCCCTTATAATAAGGTAGGAGTACAAGACGCTTCAAAGATATTAATAATATTTTATTTTCTAGGCAGGTTGATAAGAAACATGATACTTATATTAGTCTCTACTGTGTATGTGATATAATATAATATAATAAAAAATTATGGAGAAATTGATTTAATAAAAGACAGAAAATTTTTAATATCTAGAGAATTATATGAAGAATTTTATGCTAATAACTTTGTTTTATATATATAGCAAGAGACAAATTCCTTTTAAAACACAGCATGGAAAAAATATCCCAAGAAGAAATAGGAAATAGGACAGATCTCCTACTGCTAAAGGAATTGAATAAGGAGTACACACACACACACACACACACACACACACACACACACACACACCACTTTTCTTGGCAGATTTTCAGAACTTCAAGGGAGACATAATTGTCAAGTTATAGACAATACATAATAAAAACAACAGAACAGAGTAAAAGATTCCCAAATAAAATGCGGCATATATTTAGAAAAGTATATAACGGCATACAGGGGCCATTTTAAAAGTAATCATAAGTAAAACATAAGTCAAGACATTAAATATCACTAGCTTTCAATTTCAATTTCAATAGCAGAATCACCTACTGAATCTTTCCCCACCCACATTTTTTCATGCTCTAAAAGCTTTTGTGATAATTCCCATATTTTATTTGTAATTTTACTAAATATACATGTATCTCCAAACATGTGATACAGTTTTGTCTGCTTTTGAATATTATACCAAGATTGGCAAACTTTTTTTTAAAGGGCCAGAAAGTATTTTAGAACATGCACCGCAAGGTTTCTGTCACACCTATTCAACTTTGCTTTTGTAGCCTGAGAACAGCCATAGACCGTATGTAAATAAACAGACATGCCTGTCTTTCAATAATATCGTACTTTATTTACAAAAACAGGCAGTAGGCCTACAAGAAACCCTCCTTATGTGAATGGAATCCATTGTTTTGAAATATTCCCTTGCATGAATATTCCAAAATTATTTACGTATGCATTCTATTTTTGATGTACTGCTAGATTGTGTCCAGTTTTGCAGTTATTACAAACAATGCAACTAGTATTCAATACACATTCTGGTAATTGTATTCTGATGCAAGATATACACCTAGAGATAAAATCACTAATGCCAAAAGAGTATACAGTATATGATCAATCTCATCAGATGCTATGGAATTATTTTCCAAGATGGATGTACCAATTTGTATTCTCAATAGAGTATACGCAAGTTGTCATCATTCCATATTTTTTATCAAAGCTTTAAGTTGTCTGGCTTAATAATTTTTTTACTAATTGGGTATTCAATTATACTATTTATTATTTAATATGCAGTTCCTGTTTGTTGATTTGTACAGATTTCTATTTACCCATTAGCCTTTGGGTTTCCTCTACTGTAAATGACTAGTCACATTTTTTGTCCATTTTTTGAATTTTTTTCTTTCTGGTTTCTATGAATTTTTATTACAGTCTAAATAGTATACTGTTATCAAGGACCTGTGCAGCAAACGTACGAGGGCTGTTTGGAAAGTATCCAACCATGTAACCATTCTCATTATATTAGCAATGGCTGGATACTTTCTAGACAGACTCATATTCTCCATCTCCATAACAAGATGTTTTGTTTTCTATTCTGCTTATTATACCATTATATCCCAAGGCATAAATATTTTCATCTATGCTTTCTCCTAGAACCTTTGTAATTTTAAGTTTTATACCTAGGTCTATGGTCCAATTTGAGTTAATTTCAAATTTTAACTCAAATTATTCTGTGAGATACTGATAAAAGTTTATTTCTATATGGATACCCAATTATTTTACCATAATTTCTTCCTTTCATAAAGAAGGACAAAAAACCTTTCTTTACCCACTTAGTTACTTTTAAATCTTTGTTGAAATTATTTGACCATATGTGAGGTGTATTTCTGCAACCTATTATTTTCTGTTAATCCATTTGATTATCTTTAGGTCAATACCTCACTATGTTGATAACCATAGCATTATAATAAATCTGAAAATCAGGCAAGTAAGCCAGACAAATGTGTTCTTTTAAGATATTTGGGCTTTACTGGTCCTTTGCATTTACACAAAAATGTTACAATCAGCTCATTGATTCCCACACAGAGAAAATCCTGCTAGGACTTTGACTGGCATTGAATTGAATCTATAAGTCAATTATCAAAAAATTGATATCTTACAAATGTTGAGTCATTTGAAACACGAGCACAGTATATCTCTGCATTTATTTAGGTTTCCTTCATAACTTTCAGGAATGTCATGTTGGTTTTATTCTACAGGTCTTGTAAATCTTTAGTCATATTTTCAGATTTATCCATAAGTATTGTATGTTAATGTTATTGTAAACAGTATGCATTTTATTGCACACTGTATCATGTACTCATTGCTAGTATATAGAAATACAATTGATTTTGGCTATTCATCATGTATTTGGTAAACTTGTTTAGCTCCCTTATTAGTTCTACTACTTTCTTGTATAGATTCTTTAATATTTTAATATAGATGATCATGTCATCTACAATAATAGATAGTTTTATGTCTACCTTTCTAATATGGATACATTTTATTTCTTTTTTTTTTCTTTTTGCTTTTTTGTAAGAACTAGACCTGCTAGTGCAATAGTAAAGAGGTGGGAGTAAACATTCTTTCCTTTTTCCCAGTCTAAGAATAAAAGAATTTAGTCTATGATCACTAAATACGATCTCAGATGTGCATTTTTTATGTCTTACATGAGGTTTAAGAAGTGGTCTACTATTCTCGGATTACTGAGTTTTTATCAGAAATGGATGTTGTGTTTGTTAAATACATTTTCTGCTTCTATGAAGATGATTGCATGCTTTTTTCTATTAATGTGACCTATTATATCAATTGGTTTTCAAATATTAAACCAGCTTTCCATTCCTGGGATGAAACGTTTTTGGTCACTGTGTACTATCTGTTTCATATTATTGGGTGTAGTTTGCCAAAATTTTATATGCTATATGTTCACAAATATATATAAATATTTATGTATATTTTCAAATGCATATATTTCATACATTCTTCTATAAGTGTATTTCATTGTAAAATATTTGCCTAGTTTTGTTAATAGAGTATTAGTGGCCTCAAAAATGAGTTAGTTAACACTTCTCAACTTCTAGAAGAGTTCATGTAGAATTGGTATTATTTATTTTATTAATATAAGCATTGCAAAGAATTTAAATGAGCTTTGGTAATTTGTGTCTTAAATTTGTCTATTTTATCTAAGTTGTTGAATTCGGGTTGTTCATAAGATTACTTTGGTGTCTTTTAGTTTCCATAGAATTTGTCCTGTCACTTCTCACATTCACGACATTGGCAATTTGTGTCCTTTGTTGTTATTTTCCTTAATCAGTTTGACTAGAGTTATATCAATTTGATTTTAACTCCTTAAATAACTAGTTTAGATTTTAATGATTTTCTTTATGGTTTTTCTATATTTTGTCTCACTAACTTCCATCCTGATGGTTCTTATTTCCTTTTATTTATATATTTTGGGTTTTATTTGCATTTTATTTTCTAATTTCTTGAAGTAAATGATGATGTTGTTGGTTTGACATATACAGAATATACCACTCAGTAGCAGCAGAATGCACATTCTTTTCAAGCACACATAGAACATTCTCCAGGATAGATCACATATTAAGTTACAAAACAAGTCTTAATAAATTTAAGAAGATTGAAATCATGCCTACTATCTTTTGCAACACAAGGAAATTAAACTAGAAATCAATAAATGGAAGAAAACTGGGAAATTTACAAATACGTGGCAATTAAATAACACACTCTTGAACAACCAATGGTTGAAAGAAAAAATCAAAAGGGAAATAGAGAATGTCTTGAGGCAAATGAAAATGAAATCACTACATACCAAAATTTATGGGATGCAGAAAAAGCAGTACTACAAGGGAAGTTTATATTCATAAATACCTAGATTAATAAAAAAAGGTTTCAAATAAACAACCTAACTTTGCACTTCAAGTAACTGAAAAAGAAGAACAAACTAAGCCCAAAGTTAGTGGAAGTAAAGAAATAATAAAGATTAGGGCAGAGATAAATTATTTAAATCCTTTCCTTATTCATAAGGTAGGCATTTGGTGTTACGAACTTCTTTCAACGTCTTGCTTTATTGCATCCCACACATTTTGATTTTGATTTTTTTGATTTTCATTCATTCAAAATAAAGTTTAACTTTCCTTCATATTGGTTTTTTAAACATGAGTTATTCAGAAATATCATATGTAGTTTCCAAATATTTAGGGATTTTTAACATGCATTTTTGTTATTGATTTCTAATTTACATAACGGTCAAACAACACACTGTATGATTTTAATTGTTTTAGATTTACTGAGACTTATTTTATGGCCCAGAATATGTTCAATTCTACTAAAACACAGTGCACTATTTTCCATGTGCACTTAAGCATGTGTGTGTGTGTGTGTGTGTGTGTGTGTGTATTCTGCTACTGTTCAGTAATATTTCATAAAAATATTAATTAGGTCAAGTGGTTGATAATATTGCTTAGATTGTCTATACTCTTACTGATCTTCTAGCTTTTTTCTTTCATTAACTAGTAGAGAGGAAGAGAAAAAATTGAAATATCTGACTTTAACTGTGGACTTGTCTAATCTCCTTGTAGATCTGTCAGTTTTATGTCATATATTTTAAATCTTAGTTATCATGTGCATAAACATTTAATATTGTTAGGTTCTTTTGATGAATTGACATGCTATTGTCATGAAATCTCCTTCTTTACTCTTTGTATTATTACTTGACTTAAATCTACTTAGTTTGATATTAATATAGTCCTCTACATTTCTTTTAGTTAATGTTAATATAGCATATCTTTTCAATCCTTTTACCTTTTTTACATTTGTGTCTTTATATGTAAAGCTTTCATTATATTATAAGCAGCTTATATGTTGCTCTTGCTGTTTTATCCAAAACAGTTTATTTTTTGATTTACTATTAATAGTTAATGGATGTTTAAGTTACTCACTTTAGAGTGCAATTGTCTGAATGTTTGTATCTTCCCAAAATTCATAGGTTGAAACCTAATCACTAATGTGATGACATTAGAAGGTGGAGCCTTTGGGGAAGGTAAATAGTGCCGCTATAAAGGAGAGCCCAGAAACATTCCTTGCTCCTTCCATCATGTGAAGAAATAGCTAGAAATTTCCATTTATGAAAAAGCAGACCCTCATTAGACTCTGAATGTGCTGGCACCTTGACCTTAAACTTCCCAACCCCCACAGCTGTGAGAAATAAATTTCTGTTTTTCACATGCTACCTAGTTTATGGTATGTTGTTATATAGCAGCCCAAAGAGAGTAAGACATAGTTCTCAGAACTACACCACAGGCTTTCCTGGGTCTTAAAACTGTGAAATGTTTCAGCTTCCGTAATTGTGTGAGCCAATTCCTTATAATAAATGAGACCTATTTCTCTGGAGTTCCCTGATTAATGCAGATTTTGTTACTGAGACTTGTTCTAGGAAAACAACATGTAATGGATGGGTTTTCTGAGTTGTTTCTGAGGTGACTGGAATCTATTCTCAAATCTGATTAGGTTTACAGATGCTAATCACTCTATTTTCTACAGTAAAAAGAGTACTAATAGTCCATGGCAAGTTTTTGCAATAGAGATGTGCAAAATATCTGCTTTGTGTACTTCTAACCAACCATTTATAAAAAGCAAGAAGCTGGCTGACTATGTATATTATACTTTTAAACATTTTTTGAAAAAAACTATTAAATAAATGATGCTAGCTGGTTGCTCCTAATATCACCAGACAAAAAATAAAGATGAACTGAGAGATTCAAATTCCCAGCTCAAGCATCACAAAAATTACCCAACAGCTGCTGTGTGTGCCCTGAAGGAGATGCCATACCTCCTACCCACAGGTCTGAGATTACTGAAAATCAAATGTATAATCTCATCCTGTGACTGCCTGAACTTGAACTCCCAGCCTCCCATGTTGTCAACAGTGAGGGCATTGATTGGGAAAGAATGGGATCCTGTAAGTTGGAATGGAGACTTGAGGGAAGACCCTGATGAGGCGGGAGAGACATTGAGTTACTAAATTTGCAGGAGTCTTCTTTGCCAATGGGAAAGGCCTCCCCACTCCCAGTGGAAGTGGCTCACCACTCACAATAGTGTTGGCCTTTGCACCCCTGTTTGAGGGAATTGATTTTGCATTGTCTGAGGAAACCATAATGCTCCCACCGTACCCTGCCATTGCCATACAAAACAATGCTAATTTTTCTCCAGACCCACTGATCTTTGCTTATAGAAATGTAACTAGACTAAAGTCCCAGTAGGCTCCTAAAGGAGAGGTAAAACCCATAAATGAGTATATTATAATCCAAAAGAACTATATGAGTTTTCTAATTTATAAAGAAACAAAAATCTGAAAAATATATGTAGGAATGGATATCAAGGATTTGGGATAATAGCAGAAGGAACATAAAGTTGGATTAGTCTAGCTTTATTGATATGGGCCCACTAAAAAGAGAGTCTGCATTGAATGTTGCAGCTTGGGGAGTTAGAAAAGGCTTTACAAGATTGTTTGGTTGGCTGAAACATATACCAAAAGGTACCTCGCAGTAAGCAGGTTAGAAATTCCAGACCTGTCTTGATTTAATGCATAGAAAACGATTAAAAGTCTTAGCAGGAATGGAATGTTAGAGGGGTGTTGTCATTTAAGACCTACTCACTCACACTGAGAGGGTCCAGAAAACATGACTTTCATAAATCTGTGAGCATTAAATTTGTGAGGGATGCCCCATCATCCTTGAAGAGCACTGTGATCACTCTTCTCTGTAGGCCAGCCCTCAGAGTGGGAACTGGAGTCATCAAATGAAAAACCCGAATGAAACAAGAATAATCAGGGCCAAGTGGCCGCACTTAACTACCAAAGGCAAGGTATGTTTGGCTACCATAATTGACAGCAAAGTCACAGCAGCAAACTGTGCATGAGAATGGTCTGACTCATGCACACCTATGGCATTCTCTAGTTGATTGTGATGTTCCTAAAAGTGAAATAGGTAGAAATTCTTACTTTATTTGTGTAAGCAGAATTCTTACTTGATCTTTACAAGCAGAAAAGTTTTAGGTCAAGCAAACAAAAATATAACCTGAACCATGAAAACAAAGAGTCACAGCCCCTCAGTCAATTCCCACAACTGAACCAGTTCATAGTCCCAGAACCTCTTGAATGAAAGGGAGACTAAGACTTCTCAAGGAAAGACCCTAGTATACCACCAAAAATTTGCACTGTTAATCTTTATCCCACCTTCCCCAAAGGGACCTATAGCCTTTTACTAGGGTAACTGTACATTGAGGAAAATAATCAGACTTTTCAGGGACTGCTGGACTCCTGGACGCTAACCCTGAACTGACACTGACTCCAGGAGACCCAAAATGTTACTGTGGCCTTCCAATTAAAGTAGGGGATAATAGAGGTCAGGTGATAAATGGAGTTCTAGCTTGTCTATCTTAAAGGAGGACCTGTGGATCCCCAAGTGCATCTTGTGCTTATTTTCCAAGTTCTAGAATACATAATTGGAATAGATACCCTCAGGAGCTGGCAAAATCCCCACACTGGTTCCCTGACTTATAGAGTAAGGGCCATTGGGGTGAGAAAGGCCAAATGGAAGCCACTTGAACTGACTCTACCTGGGAAAATGTAAACCAAAAGTAATATCACATGCCTGGAAAAATTGCAGAGATTGGTGTCACCATCAAACACTTGAAGGATGCAGGGGCAGTGATTCCAACCACAACCCATTCAACTAACCTAGTTCACTTAATGAAGGATCTTGGGGAATGTTAGTGGACTATCGTAAGCTTAACCAGACTACACATGATAGCTTTGGTAGAAGCAGCTGTTGTACCAAGTTGCTTTAATTGTTTGAGCATATTAACACATCTTCTGGTACCTAGTATGCAGCTATTGATCTGACAAATTCTTTTTTCTCTATCCCTGTAAAGAAGACCCAGAAACAATTTTCTTTTAGCTGGCGAGACCAGCAATATACCTTCACTGTCCTTCCAAAGGATATATCAACTCTCCTGACCTATGTGATAATTTAGTTTGCAGGGCTTGGTCATCTTTCCCTTCTACAAGATATCTCATGATCTATTACATTGATGGTATTATGCTTATTAGACCTAGTGAGCAAAAAGTAGCAAGTACTCTAGATTAATTGGTAGGACATTTGTGTGCCAGAGAGTGGAAAATAAATCTGACTAATATTCAGGGGGCCTTTTACTTTAGTTAAATTTCTAGGGATCCAAGGGCATGTCAAGATAGCCCTTCTAAGGTAAAGAATTATTTGTTGTATCTGGCCCCTCCCATAGCCAAGAAAGGTGCACAATGCCTAGTGGGTCTACTTGGATTTTGAAAACAATGCATTTTTCATTTGGGTGTGTTACTCAGCCCGTTTAATGGGTAACCTGAAAAGTTGCTAGCTTTTAGTGGAACCCAGAGCAAGAGAAGGCTGTGTAAAAGGTCCAGGCTGCTGTGTGACCTGGTCCATCACTTGAATCATATGACCCAGTGGATCAAATGCTGCTTGAAGTGGCAGTGGCAGATATGGGTGCTGTTTGGAGCCATTGCCAGGCCATCATGGGTGATTCACAGTGCAGACCTTCAGGATTTTGAAACAAGTTCCTGCGATCATCCATAGATAACTGCTTTCCTTTTGAAAGACAGCTCTTGGCCTGCTGCTCAGCATTAGTAAAGACTGAATTCTTGGCTATGGGCCACCAAGTTACCATGCAACCTGAGCCAAATATCATAAACTGGGTATCATCTTATCCACCGTGCCATAAAGTTGGATGTGTACAGCAATACCCCATCATCATATGGAACCAGTATATACATAATTGAGCCTAAGAGGACCCTGAAAGCACAAGTTCCATGAAGGGCCACAAATTACTATGGTCCCCACTTCTGCTAAACTGCTTTCTCTCTCCCTGCCTGCATGTATGCTCTCATCATAGGAGTTTCCTATGATCAGAGGAAGAAAAGACTAAGGCCTGGTTTACAGATGTTCTTCCTGATATGTAAGCACCACTCAAAAGTGGATAGCTGCAGCACTGTAGCCCATTCTGGGACATCCCCAAGGGAGAGTAGTGATGGAAAATCTTCCCAGTGGATGGAACTTCAAGCAGTACACCTGGCTGTGCACTTTACTTAGAAGGAGAAATGGCAAAATGTATGATCATATACCAATTCACAGGCCGTAGACAATGGCTGGTCTGGATGGTCAGGGATTTTGAAGGAACATGATTAGAACATTGATGATAAAAAATTTGGGAAAGAGGTATGTGGATTGAACTTTCTGAATGGGCAAAAAATTTAAGATATTTGTGTTCCATGTGAATGTTCACCAAAGGGTGACCTTATCAGGAAAGCATTTTAATAATCATGTTATATGGTGACTTATTCTGTGGATAGCAATCAGCCTCTTTCCCCAGCCACCCCTGACATTGCTTGATGGGCTTATGAAAAACGTGGCCCTGGTGGCAGGGATGGAGGTTAGTCACGCCTTACCAACATGGACTTATACTCACCAAAGTCAAGCTGGCTATGGCCACAACTGAGTGTCTTATCTGTCAGCAGCAGAGCCAAAATATGAGTCACTGAAATGCCACCATTACCTAGGGTGATCAGCCTACTACGTAGTGGCAGGTTTATTACATTGGACAACTTCCATCATGAAGGGACACTAGTCAGAATAGACACTTACTCTGCATATGGAATTGCCTTCTCTGCATGCCATGCTTCTACCATCTATAAACTTACAGAATGCCTTATCCACCATCATAGCATTACCAGTTACAGAAATGAGAGCTATAATTCCACAGAGCATTGCTTCTGACACCAATAAAGAAGTGTCACAATGGGCTTATGCTCATAGAATTCACTGATCTTACCATGTTCCCCACCATCCTGAAATAGCTGCCTTCATTGTGGGACTTCTTAGCCTTCACAATTATGGGATCCAATTACTTGTAATGAATTATGTTTTAATAAGCAAGTGGATAGGATGACTCATTTTGTGGCTGCCAGTCAACCTCTTTCCCCAGCCACTCCTGTCATCACCATTGGTTCCATTTCTCTGGAGAATCCTCACTAATACAGATGCTGAAATTAAAAAATTACTTTTATTCAAAGTTCAAACTTCATATTCAATTTACTTCCAGGAAAATAGTATCTAAAGATAAAACAAAGGTTTGACTGTAAAAACTGTTAAAACTTCAAAAATATGAAGGTAATATCTCAGAATATGATTTGATCACACAAATGCTCCTGAAAAGATTCAGGGTGGGGTGTGCTTTACAAATCTCACTCAAACATTAAGCTGTCTACAGGAAGCTGTTATCTGAATTGTGTCCCCCTCAAAATTCCTTATTTTGAAGTCCTAACCTCTATTACCTTGGAATGTAACTACATTGGAAATAGATCCTTTAAAGAGATGATTAAGTTAACTTGAGGCTGCTAGTTAAGAAGAGGCCATTAAGTTGAAATGGGACCTAATTCAATGTGACTGTCCTCATAAGAAAGAAAATTTGGACATAGACATACAGAGAGAAAAGACCATATGAAGACAAAGAGGGAAGATTACCATCTGCAAGCCAAGGAGAAAGTTTTCGGAAGACAACAAACCTACTAACACCTTGGTCTTCCAGCCTCCAGACTGTAAGAAAACACAGTTCTGTTGCTTAAGGAACTCAGTCTGTAGTATTAGTCTGTAGTATTTTGTTATTCCACGCTTAGCAGACTAACGCACAATACAACCTTTAAGTGATGTTAATTTCCTCCAGGCTTAGTAACTTGCTAATTTTTGTATTCAACTTGCATTTTCATAGGTTGGAAAAGTGAAATAATTGTCAATACTTGAACAGTACAGAAATGAAGCACTAATTTCCGCCGGTGTATTTTGTTATGGCAGCCCTGGCAGACTAATACAGAAGCTTGACGGCCTTGCCCCCTAGCTATCTGCATAGGAGCCAAAAACAGAGAAAGATTTATGTCAAAAAACTGGTGGGTTTTATATCTACTTAATTGAGCAAACTGCAGTGATATCAAGAGGAAGCCTACAAAGTTTTTGAGTGAATTATATCAGCAGAAACATTACAAAACCGAAAGAACATAATTAACAAGATGCTTTTTTGACCTTTAAATTCCTACAGGCAAAAAGCAGACTGAGAACATTACTTGTCTACAAACACATTTATGAAAAAGTAAGTATGACTCAAAGGGTTCCAACAAAAAGCTTATGGGTAGGGGAGAAGAGAGCCATAGAGGATTATTCCTAGGCCTTGAGGCCTAATCAAGAAACTGCCAACACTTGCCTGGCTATATTTCAGAATTTCTATCAGTGATTTATTTTGTTTCTCCTTTTACCCCTTTTAAGCAGGAATATCTCAGGAGTTACCCTGTGCCTGTACCCCCTACTGCATGTTGATTGTGTGAAGGACAGAATTTGTCTCTAATTTTACAAATAGACAGGCTGAGAGCAACTGTGGGGCTGAACTCCTGTCACTATTATCCGAGAAGCCTCATCGTATGTGGAAATGAGTTAGATGGTATGGTTATAAACTTGGAGCTGGTGATGTAGTGTCGTGAGACTCTGGGAAACTTAGGTGGGTAAAAATGTATTTCAAATGTGGGGGGGGAGGGCATGAATTATTGGAGGTCAGAGTGCAGATTCTTGAAGGCAGCCTCTAAGATTGTTACCGAAAGCTCAGCACTTGTTCTCGAGGCTGAATCAGAAGAACAAGGACAAGTGGTTTGAGGAAGAAGGAAGAAGACATTTTATTACTTTGCTGGCAAATGAGGAGGATGGAGACTCCTTTCTGAAATGCCATCATTCTCACAATAAGCAGAAATACAGAGCTTTTAAAGGATGAGCTCTCAGCTTCAGGCAATTACTGTTCAGCTACAGTTGACGATTCTGATTGTCCCATCTCCTGCTGAAGACAATCTTGTGACCTCCATCCAAGACCTCTCTTTACCAGGTCTGGGCTGAGCCATCTCCTTTAGCACAAGTAACAAAAGACTTACCCTGCCCCTCCCAGCAACTGGCCTGAGGCAGGGATGCGGGTTTCAGTTCTCAAAAAGGAGTGAACACTATTTTAAAGAGACAGAAAATATGTTTTTTTCAGGTCGTTCCCTCTGTTGAAATATGGCCCAATAATTCTTATGTCCTGATGTGATATTCACACTCTTGTGTAATTCCCTGTTCATCATTTTGTGATGGTCTAGTGACTTTCTTCTAATAAATAGAATATGGCGAACGTGTTGGGATATCCCTTCTGAGACTGGCTTACAAAAATTCCAGTCTTTCTCTTGCCCTCTCTTTCTTTCTCTCTGATGGAAGCCAGCTGCCATGTTGCATGCTGCCCAGTGGACAAGCCATATGGCAAGCAACGGAGGGGGACTCTGGTCCACGGCCAAGGAGGAACCGAGATCCTCAGGCCA
This sequence comes from Indri indri, assembly GCA_004363605.1. Lineage (NCBI taxonomy): Eukaryota > Metazoa > Chordata > Mammalia > Primates > Indriidae > Indri > Indri indri. Next base: position 275,005 of record RJWJ010000024.1, on the reverse strand, counting down.
ACGGCCATGAGGAACCGAATCCTGCTATCAATCACATGAGTGATCTTGGAAGCAAATCCCCCCTTAGTCAAGGCTTCAGATGATACAATGGCTCTGGCTGACACCTTGACTTCAGCCATATAAAAAATCTTGATGAAGACTCACTCTGCTAAGCTGCACCCAAGTTTTTGACCCACAGAAACTGGGAGATAATAAATGGCTTTTTGATTTTTTTTTTGTTTGCTTTAAGCCCCTAAGTTTTAGGTTAATTTGTTACACAGCTACAGATGACTAATACAATTTGTGGCTTTCTTTTAGCAAACGGAGGCAACAGAAGTGGTGCTATGTGACGTCTAAAGTTAGAACAAAATAAGTCATATAGCTTTTCCTTCCTTGCTAAGAAAGTTACTGTTGGAGTGCTTAGTCCCCATGTTAGAACTGGGACTATGCTGTGGCCCTCACACTATGAGGAAACCCAGGCCACATGTAGGAGCTTAGGCAAAACTAAACCTAACTTTCCAGTCACCCTAGCCAGGCACACCAGATGTGTGGCTGAAGAAGCTTCACATGAATCTTCTACATAGCTTGCTGAGTTACTTCCATTTATTCAAGTATTCCCAGCTGAAGGGATAAACATGATGGGACAGAGAAAGTCCACTTTTGCAGCATTCTGTTTAAATTTTTAGGCCACTGAATCTATTAATATAATAAAATTGTTGTTTTTTGACACTACATTGTGAAAGCAACTTAATATATTCCCTAGTCACTATGAAGCAGCTATGATTCTAGCAAATGCCTTTTTCTCCTTAACTGTTAATAAAGACCATTGAAAACACTTTGATTTTAGCTGGTAGGGGCCGTAGTACATCTTAGTTGTCTTTCCCTCTAGCAGTATCAACACTCCGGCCTTGATCCACTGTTAATAACACATCATTATCACCTTGATCCATTATGCTGTGGATATCAGGCTAAATGAAACTAGTGAACAAGAAGTAGTCACTACTAAACATTTTGATACAATGCATATATGGCAGAGTGTGAAAAGTAAGTCTTACAAAAATTCAGATAGCTGCTCTATCCTATGGACTGAGGCATGCTGAGTTATATCTTTCAAGGTGAAGAATAAATGACTATATCTGACATTCCCACAACTGAGATACAGACACGTGCCTGGTAGGGCTCTTTGGAAGGATATAATTCTTATCAGATTTACTAAGTACGCTCAAAGTCTTCCAGTTTTGAATAGAGGCCTGTAAAAAAAAGTTTTTCAACATGTCCAGGATGCTCTGCAGGCTGCCCTGCTATTTGACCTGTGTTGCTAAGTAGACTAAATTGCAATAAGGAATGGCCTAGAAAGAAAGAAAAAAAAAAAAATTTCTCTTTAAAACTTCCCCCACTCTTTGGGAACCGCAGCCTGGCCTGCATCCCTGAGGCAGGTTAAGTCTTTTGTTAAAACTCCCAGGTGGTGTCAGCCCTCAGGTGGGCAGCTGGCAGAGTTCACAGGCTTTGTCTTTGACAGAGATGGGACCATTAGAATAGTTAACCACAGTAATTGGCTGAAGCTTGGAATCCTCCCTTTAAAAGCTCTGTATTTCTGCTTATATTCAGGAAAAATTTGGATTTTGAGACGATAGTCTGCTTTTTCCTCCCTTTGCCAGGAAGGGTTAATACATTTCTTTCCCCGTAGCCAAAAGACTTGTCCTTGTTCGTCTGATTTGTCTTCATGGACAAGTGCTGACTTTTCAGTAACAAAATGGTGCTTGAAGAATGCATGGCAGATGGAGATGCTGTACGGAACTTTGATAGACACTTATAAATGAATCACAGCACAATCCTTTAGAATTTTGGAGTAAAGCCATCCCATCATCAACATTTAACTGATTTCCTTTCGAGAAAGTTTCTGGCTTGCTATGGTCCCTAATAGAGGCTGAATGGTTGGCCATTGGCCATCTAATTACCTTCATTATCTTGGAGTTGTTTAATAGACCAAGCTATATATTTGGTTGGTCACGGCAGGGCTTCATCATTAAGTGAAAGTAACATATAAATAGAGGGATGAAACAAATCCTGAAATAATGAGTTAGTTACATGGTCAAGTGGCCTTGATGCTCATGATTCCTACTCCTGGAGGCTTTGCTGCCTACTACATCTCAACCCGCATCTATGGCCTCATGGGGAGTTTCTTCTGACTACATGATTAGGGAAAGAATCTGGTGATTTCCATTGCTGTGCACCTAGCTTGCCGAAAGCCAAGACCAATACTGAGCCCCTGAAACTCAACGTGATCAGCCAAGCACCTGATGGCAGATTGGTTACACTGGACTATTTCCATCGTGAAAAGGGCAGCAATTTGTTCTCTGCACATCTCCATACCTTGCTTCTTTCTTCTCCTTCCTTCCCTGCATCATTTATTTGTCAACTATTTCCCTCCCTCTCTTTTTTTCTCTCCCTCTGTCTCACCTTCTTCTCTCTCTGTTCTCAATCATTCTTAAGTAAGGTACATAAGATGAGATAGAATATTCTATTTTTTTCTTTTGATGCTGTAGCCAGCTCCATGAACAAATTTCAGTGACCTCCTATATATTTTTTTATAATGCTTTCCCTTAACTAACTACTTGACCTCTTAAATTGTTTCCCAGAAATGGCGGATTTTCTGCAAGACAAAGGAGTTGAGATTCAGAAGACCCCTGGAGAGACTTCCTGATGCCAAGACTCATCATCCCTCCTAACCTGCCCCATGCACTAGACGCTTGTTAGTTTCCCTTGTTAATTTCAAAACAACCTACCCCGATGCAAGTAGCACTTTATCAGTTTCCACCTCTTGAAAAAGCCTGGACTATCTTAGTCAGGGAGTCAGATTGGCAGTTGCTTCTCTCAGATAGAAGTCTTTCACATTAAAATATCCATTCTTCTTTGGCAATTCTTGTTGTCTCAATAATTGGCTCTTTGTACAGCAAGTAACTAGATCTAGGCCAAAAACCCCTTGAGGTTTCAGTAACAATGCCACATAGACCCCCACCTTTAATCCTGCACTCCATACCCTAGAAAAATTGTTCTTGTAAAGACCTGTAATAACCCCAGTAATGTTAAATTTGATTTGCTATTTTTGAATTCTTGTCTTAATCTTTTTCTGAATAAAGGAACTTAGGGAATTTCACCCCAAAATATGACTCCTTATTAGAAAGAGTAGTTTAAATTAAAGGCTCTAGGAGATCAACAGGCATTGGAAGGAGCTTTTCCTCTATCTGCATAAAACCAGCTGGACCCACCAAAAAGAACAATTGCCTTTCCTTCCCCTCCCAGTTATCTCAATACATTGCAGGAAAGAAAATCAAGAATGCAACCAGACTGGCCGAACACATTTCAAAGATAATACCTGTCTCTCAGGTTAATTTACTTTCCCAAGGGAATCATTTATAAGTCAATCTCTTTCCCCTATCCATTCATTCTCCCAAGTATCTATTCATCCTCCCTAACAACCATTTATCATCTCTAAACAGAGTTACCTATATTCCTCATCTCCCCCTCTTCTCTAAAATGATAGTATATAAACTTCTGGACTCCATTGGGATATTGGGTAATCACTTGGTGATTCTCCCTGTTTCCAGGGTAAATAAATCTTTCTGTTATTAATCTGCCTCATTGTGAGTTGATATTTCAGTGAACCTTCTGGGGGCGAGGGGGAAGTTTTCCTTCTCCCCTGCATTAGCAACATTCAAGAGCGAATAGATCCTGCCTCTTGAAACACTCCTGTCCTGATTCCCTGGATCTTAATATAAGAACACATTTTGTTTTCCAGTCCCTTTTGTAGGTTGCTTTTCCATTCCATGTTTTTTAAATGTACCTCTTTAGGGCTTGGTTAAAAGCATGTTTTTCCCCCCAAGGCAGTAATAAGAGTGGTGAAGTTTGTGGGTTCTGGATTCAGACTATATGAATTTAAAAATAGCCTCCACCATTTACTACCTGCATGGCCATGGGGGAGTTACATAACCCTTCAACATTACGGCGTTGCTTCTCTAAATGTAGTATAATAACATTACCTTTTTCTCAGAGTTTTTGCAAAGATTAAATGAGATAAATCATGTGAAGTGCTTAACATTCTTCCTGGAATCCAGCTAATAGTCAATAAATGTAAGCTGTATTTAGCCATATATTGCTGCATACTCTTTGTACGTAATCCATCCTGGCAGCAATATATAATATCTATATATTAATGATTTCCAACTTACAGCTTTCCTCACATTTTCTCAAACCAGAAAATTATTGGGTCATCTTTGGGAATTTATATATATATATATATACACACACATACACACACACACACACATATATATATTTATAAATATAAATATCAATATCAGTTGTCACGTATTGCCTTTTTTAAACTTTCAAAGTATGTCCACTTTCCATTTTCAGGGAGCTAGTCAAGTTTAACTTACTCTTTCTTTCCTTAACTGCTGGAAATAGTCCCATTATTAGCATTGTTTTTTCATGCTTCTCCCATCCTATCTTTTGTCCTCAGAGTGGTCAGGACAATAAATGTAAAACAAATCATATTATGATGCTCTTCCACTTAAAATCCTACAATGGTTTCCCATTGTGTCTGTATAAAATCTGATGCCTTAAAAGGACATCAAAAGCTCACCAGACTAGCGTCCCTGCCTACTCCTCCAGCCCATTCCCAGTTACTCCACCTTTTGATCACTTTGTCTTAGCCAAATGGTAGTTTGGCCTCTTAAAATTCTGAGTTCCCTCCCACATACCTTTTTTATTATTTTTCCCACCATCCGCAATATGTGCTCTCCTTTTCTATGGGCGATTTCTTCTCATTCCTCCCAAATGTGTCCTCTGTATCTAGAGGTTTTATGGAAGCCTTCAGCTTCAATGGCAAGGATCCTCTTTACAATAAGTTTTAATATTGACAATTAGGAGTTCTTTTCTTTAAGGAAAATCAGACATAAATTCATCCATGGTAGGAAACTGCAGTTGAATTGCTGTCTATTGGGAGAAGTAAAATTACCTGTGGAATTTGAAAATGATGCTTAAAGCTCCATGAGAGTTGGCTTGCTGGATTCTCTAGCTGCATCTGGCCATCCTGGCTAACGTGAGGATTAAAGAACGCAGCCTGGATAATGTCTTTGTTTTGTGTCTCCTCCCAGTGAAAGGAGGAAGAGCCCAAACATTTCCAAAAGTGAACTTTGGCTGGGCCAAACATATTAAAATTATCTATTTTCTCTTCTCCATATGAGAGAAAAAAACCACAGAAGTTTAAATCAGTTCCCAGAGCTGGAACAAAGCTATAGATAAATTAGGGACAGTGATGGGGGTATGGAGGTGGGGATGGGGGAAGGGGGTGAATCTCAGTCTTGCCAGTTCTTCAGCCTACTTTTCCAGCTGCTCAGCCCCGACCCCTGCATCCCAGCTAGATCTGCCCTGTAATCTTGACTCTGCAAATATAGAATTTACTGACAGGAGTTTGAATAAATTTGCAGAAGTATAAAAAAGAAATATTTTGAATTGCTTTTGTATTTTGTGATTATTGCATCTGAATGTATAATAAAAATTGCAGTAAACGATATATACTTGTAATTTTAAAAATTCTAGGGATGATCACAATCATTGAAAGCTACAAAGAAAAGTGCTAGTGGGCCATAAAGTCTTTGTTTTTTATCACTGGTGGGGTGGTTGGAATTTAAATTCTATAAGTATTTAAAGCAAAATATGTCTTTTTAACAGATGCTTTTGGTTCTGACTTTTGCCTACTGTTACAGCCTTTGAATAAAGAAATACCTCATGAACAGACAGTCAATATGCAAATTGAGCTGCACTTTTGGCATTGTCAACACAGTTTTTAGTTGCTAACAAGCTCTTATGAATCAGTTACCTGGCCCTTAGAGGCTGATGATTTTTGAGTGGGTCAATTTGGACTCAGACTAACAAGACAAAAATGCTCAAGAAAACTTTCTTTTTCACTTGGACTGGGAACACAGTGTCTGGCCCTGCACCGTCTCAACTTTGCTGCTATTGAAGAACATTTCCTGGTATTTTAATAATCTGAATTTATACAACTTAATTTCTTGTATACAACTCTAAGCTGAAACCTAGTATTGTGTGTTATGAGCTGTTTGGGCCTCAGCATGGGCTACGCTGAACTTAAAGCAGGCATAGACTTAAAAAATAGATTTCAGATTCCAAGACTGTTGCAGATTTAAAATGCCCCTCTGTGGACCATAATGAAAATATGCTCAATGTTGACTATACCATCTGTGTCACATACAAATGCCCATAGAAAGGGCTCCTTCTCTAACGGGACTATCAGAAATTGCAGTTATAGTCAACTATATATTTTTGTACATTTCTGCTACTATTTGTATCCCTAACTTGTGATCTCTGCTAAAAGCTGCTAGTTGGGAGACCAGCACATTACAAGGAATCTTGACTCCCTTGTGGGGTGTCTCAGTGCTGTTGACTTGTTATTTTTGGCTTTCTGGTTCAGCGGTCAATTACCACAATGAACCGATAGCTTGAGTCTACTTCCCTCACCTATATGCTGGTATACCCATGTCAATAAGAAAATTTTATTATAAAATGCAGCTATCCCTAGAAAGAGGTGATTATCTGTAGAATTCTCACTAGGTAAATGGTCATAATAAAAGACAGGGGAGGTTATATAAAGTAATTTCAATAATTTTTGATAATTCGGGATTTTATTCTGATCAAGTCCTAAACATGATGTGTCTTTGTGATTAAGTTGCATAGAAAGATATTTTTTTTTTCCCCTGAGAGAATGATTTTGTCCCTCTTGCATACAACACTTTCAGATGTAAAATCCAGGTGAGAGTAGAAAATAATTAAAAAGTGTAAAGTTGTGATTGCTAAAAACAATACACTGACTTTGTAGCAACAAAGAAAAACCAAAATCCTTACATCAGTGCAGGCATAGGGAAGTAGAATGGCAAAGATTTTTATTTTTCAAAACTGTTACTGGAAGCTTTTCCCTACTCCCAAAGAAAAGAGTAAAAACTCCCCAGTATTGGTTTTCCATGCTGCAGTGAGCATTCTGAATTTAATTTGACTGCTCACACCTGACTACAAGACAGCAGGGCTTAGCCCCAGCACTTTTCAGATAGAATGCCCCCAGAGGCCTCCACATTTGAGAGGAACATAGTCTGGTGTCAGGGACAAGCCAAATATTTGGAACTGACTGCCTCAGGTGATCCTTCTGAAAACAAGGACTAAACTGAATGAAGTGAACTAGACTTAGAATCCTAAGGTGACAAGCCTAATAGTGGGAAGCCACACCCAGAACACTGTAAATTCTACTGCCTGACTTATGTTATCTCTCTGGGGGTGCCTTAACAATTGTAAACTCTGTCATTACAAGGTACCACATACGCCCTCTGGGATTGCACTTCTCAAGTGTATGTACCCTATCATGATGCTGCTTCAGCTCTGGCAGGCATTCAGGTCAGCTTCAACTTACTAGCTGCAATTGTGCTGTGCCTGAATTGTTACCTTGGGCCAGGTTAAAAAAAAAAAAAAAAAAAGGTAATGCAGAAACGTAAGGAAGGAACCACCTAGATTTTAAGATAGACTTTTATGGTTAATGGGATTTGTTTTAAGTGAATAAATTCATGACATCTAAAGTTTATAAGTGAGATCCACAGTTTAGTTTGGTTTCATTCTGCTATATGGAGTTGTCCTGACAATAATTTTGTTGTAAAATTTCGAGAAGGCAAGAGGTGCGCTTTGCAGGTGGACACTTGGGAACTCACATCTGGCTTCCTCTAGACTTTGTTCCATATGCCTTTTTCCCTTTGGTGATTTTTCTTGGAACCTGTATTTGTTTATGAGGGTTGTCACATGAAATTGCACAGACTGGGTGGGTTGAAAAATAGAAATTTGTTTTCTCATAGTTCTGGAGGCTAGAAATCTGAGATCAAGGTGTTGGCGGGGTTGTTTCTCCTGAGAACTCTCTCATTGGCTTGCAGATGGCCACCTTCTTGTTGTGTCCTCGAATAACCATTTCTCTGCGTGCACATCCTTGGTGACTCTTTTGTGTTCAAATTTCCTCTTATAAGGATACCAGTTGTATTGGACTATGGCCTATCCTAATGGCTTCATTTTAACCTTAATCACCTGTTTTAATGACCCTACCTCTAAATGCAGTCACATTCTGAGTAGGGACTGTTAGAGCTTCAACATATAAATATGAGAAAGCAGGAGAATAGAATTCAGCCCATAACAGTGTCCTTTTGGAAAAGAGATAAAGGTCTGAAAAAAGGCAATGGAATGTTTTACAAGTTGTCTCTTTAAAACCCCCACCCTTTTTGGGACTTAAAAGCTGCATTCTTTCCCAAGGCCAGTAAACAAAGGGGCAGAAAAACGTTCTTTGCTTTTGGTTTTCTAGTATCTTAAACCATAGGAGATGGCTGAACAGCATTGTCTGGACAAGGGTAACCAGATCATCATCGCCAGAGATAAGGTTGACTGAAACCATCAATTATTGTTAAACAGCAGTAGCCTGACATGTGACGCTGTTCACATAGACCGAGCCCAACCACCAAAAACTCCCCTTTTAAAAAGTCCTGTACTTCTGCTTAAAGGCAGGATGGCAGTCTTTTGAGATGTTATGAGCTGTTTGGGCCTCAGCATGGGCTACGCTGAACTTAAAGCAGGCATAGACTTAAAAAATAGATTTCAGATTCCAAGACTGTTGCAGATTTAAAATGCCCCTCTGTGGACCACCCTCCTCATTTCCCAGAAAATATTAATAAACTTCTCTTTCCTTTTCCTCAAACCACCTGTCCTCATTCTTCTTTCTCACTGATTCAGCATCAGGGACAAGTACTGAATTTTCAGCAACACTTTTGTAGTAATAAATCATAGCCGTGAGTGTGACTATTTGCTGAGTTCTATGAATTTTCTTAGTGAATAATCAAACCTGGGTAATCATTTTTTGTGAATAGCCTATGTGTGCTTGAAAAAGTATTCCCCAATTTTGGGGTGCAGCATTTTATATGTATAAATTTTGTCAAGTTTCTTAATCACATTTTTTCAAGACACTTTTTGTTCTGGAACCCTCTTTGGTTCTTTTATTTTTATTTGCTTCCACTGATTTTTATGTTTTGTTTTCATTCCTTTTTTTGTGCCTTGTTATTTTGCATTGTGCATCAGGCATTTAGTTGAAAAATTATTTGGAGTAATTCATTGTAGAAAAGAGAATTTACTTTTTCCCTGGCAAAGTGCCTGGAGACACTGGCAATCTGAAGTAAATTAATCCAATTTTAGGTTTTGAAATGATATGAATTGCTTTGCAGCCGCTGAGAAAGCCAGACTACTTCCAGTTAATCCTTAATTCTGGGAGGTACCTTTCAGGAATCCAATGTACCCTTTATCATCCAAGTTCTACAAGGCCGTCAATAGCTTGGATGTATTAATACTTCCCAGGCATTGAAATTCCTTTACTCAATTAATTAACCCCTAGAGAAAAAGCTTCTCAGACTTACCTCTCTGAATTTCCATCTTATCCTGGATCTGTTTTTAGCAATAGTTCAGAATCTTGTAAGCTCCTAAGATATGTTTTCACATTTTATTAGGCACCTCTGATCATCCTCAGTAAGTAGATAATTTCAAACTAACTATAGATGGTCCAGGACTTATAATGGTTTGAGTTATGGTTTTTCAACTTTACTATAATATGACAGAAATATTCAGTGCAAACCATACTTCAAGTACCCATTTAATCATTCTATTTTTCACTTTTAGTACCGTATCCAATAAATTACATAAACTATTCAACAGTTTGTTATAATATAGGCTTTGTATTAGATAATTTTGTCAAACTGTAAGCTAATTTAAGTATTCTGATCATGTTTAAGAGGTAGGTTAGGCTCAGCTATAATGTTAAGTAGGTTGGGTATATTAAATGCATTTTTGATATGACATTTTCAACTTATAATGCATTTGTCAAATGTAATCCAATTGTTAGTTGAGGAGCATCTGTAGCATGGAATTGGAGGTCTTCTCTAGCCGTAATTTCTCAAGTATCAAATACTTTTAACCATCTACTTATTTTGTTGATCTAGGATGAGGGTGAAATCAGATGTTTGGGAAAGCTCTTTGAGAATTCTCTTGGCTACAAAACTACATATTCACATTCCTTTTCTTCATTTGATCTACCCAGGTCAAAAAAATGAAACTTCTATGAGAAGTCTTTTTTAAAAAATAATTCTTGTTGAGTAAATGATACATTTATCTACCATAGGAACATTTTGCTGTTAGAAAGAGCCATTTTAACATGATTTACTAAAAACTTCTCATCTGATCTGAGATCTATGGCTTCTCAGAAGATTAAGTCAAGCTTTTTGTCTTTCTGGAAGATGACTATAATCAGATTCTCTCTTAATAAATATCACCATAAACCTAATATCTTTTACATGAAATATTGCATATAAACATACGCATACTCTGCAGTTATCTTCTAACAAGAACTACAGAGTTTATACACAGAAAACTTTATAAAAGCTGCTATGAGAATGGATGTGTTCATACAGACGACTTTTGTATCCAACGTGCTCCAAATATTTCTAAGTGTCTTCTAAAGTGGAAATTTAAAAAAAAAAAGAAAAAAAAAGACAAGAAAAGTATACACAGTAATGCTAGGAAACTGTCTTGAAGGAAATGTAGAGAAGACAAGGTCTACAATTTTGAAATAATGCATTTCTAAACCAGCCTCTATTAGCGGTATTAAGCACCAGGGAGAGGAAAACCCTAGGCCTCTCTTTGGCTACCTTAACATTCTTTTAAGATTCGAAAGCAAGTCTTTTAAATAATCAAAGTTTTATTAGCGACTTATGTTTTCACTGAACTGTATTCAACAAAATAACATAATATTTAATATAATACTGTTGAAGATAAAAGAGATACTAAAGATCCCAAGCACAGTAGAAATATGTATTCTTTTCTGTAGTGTTGATGAACAACTGAAAATGTTTATGAAGTAATATTTGTTAGTAGAATGATATTATTGATACAATTAGAAAAATTGTTTATTAAAAGAATCATGTAGGATAGTCTTTGCTAATGGATATAATTATCATCCATTGATATGTAAGTTTGAAGTTTTATGTATTAGACTTTTTTTAAAGGAATATTGTTCTGTATTGCTCACAGTAATATGAAGATGTATAAAAAATGGAGTTTTAATTAGACATCTATTGATTTTGGTAGTTCATCATCTATTTCCTTTTCAGTGGTAATGAAATTTTGTTTTCTCTTTGGAAAACTACCTTTTGTATACTGTACTGTCTTGACTAGCCCTTCTTCCAGGTAAGAAGTATGTGACGTACTTGGCTAGTCAGCCTCTCCCTGTTCTGAATTTGAATCTTGAGCAGGATGGTAAGAATAAGAAAGTGGTGGGAGCTGATTTATCACAATATTAGTGCCCTGAAAGGCCCCATCCATCTGTTATCTTGGTGGCAGAAGATGCCTTGGATCCCTTCTTATCCGTTGCCTACATATGCTGCTTTTCTTTCTTAGAGACACACCAAATCCTTTGAGTACACTTGCCCCTTTTTTGCTTAAGTTAATCAGAATTGTTTTCTGTAGTTTACTACGAAAGAACCCTAAATAACATAGGCACAAAATTGCCTAACCAACTGGTTATTTTCATACAAAAAATATATAAAATGATAAGTAATGATTTGACCATTTGCCAAGGCTCACTTGCAAAACTTTATGAGTCTGTCTGCTTATGCTGAACTTATCTACTGCAGTGGTTCTAAAAACTGGCTTAATATTAGAATCACTGAGCTATAAAACCATAGCTATTGCCAAGAATTCAGAGTCTCAGTCATAACGACCAGGCATAGGTTTTTTTGTTTGTTTGTTTGTTTATCTGTTTGTTTGTTGTTTTAACTCTACAGTTTAATAAGCATTCAGGTCTAAGATCCACTAATTTACCACTCTGACCATGAGAGGATATCACATTACTTCTGGTAGTACACATTTTATGACATTGAGTGATAAGGAATTTCATTGGTAAGGATAATAAACATGAGGTGAGGGGATAAGTGGAATAATGCCTATGGAAAGAATGAATAGAGAAGGTGATTTTTCCACTTGAAATTAAAATTAGCAATATTCCACAGAGAATGCTGAATCATTTTATAATGTGAAGCCTCTCTGCTCTCTGAAAATGTAATGATAACACAGTTCAGACAGTATTTCCACAGATTAAATTATCTATTCATTAATAATTGTGCTCTTGTGATTTCCAAAATCAGAAGTTATCAGAGATAATATAGGCAAATTATTCAATTTTAGATGAAGAGACTGAGGATCAGAGATGGCCTTTGCAAGGCACACAGTGCACAGCCTTACAGTCAGGTCTAGAACCAAGTTCTTAATTCCTCTGTGCCTACTCTTGTTACCTAGTTATTTCTCCCACTTTTTTACTTACACTCTTCTTCCTATCCTGAAGGCTCTCATTTCTTTTTCTATCATAAAAATCAGTTCACTAAGACATAGCATAGCATTGTGAAGGAAATTAGAAATATTTTACCCCAAAATATGGCATTTTGACATCCTAGACTGAAGAAGGCTCAAGTTCTCTCTGACCTCCCCATCCCACCATCAGCTCTCCCAAAATCACTGAAGTTTCTTTATCTGCCTGAGATCCAGACTCATCTAGGAGAAGAATTGTTCTTTGCTTCCACTCCCCTTAAGATCAAGAATGTGATAATAACTGAACAGATGCTTTAAAAAGATAATGGTCTGTCTCTGTTTACCAAGTAATCTTTGTTCCCCATCCATTCATCCTCACTAGTCATTCTTTATTGTCCTTCAACAGAATTCCTCTTTTCCCCTTCCCATAACCCATTTTACCAGAAATGTCTATAAACTTTTGAACCCCACTGAGAAGTTGAATCATCTTCATTTTCTGAGGGTTTCCAAGTATATACATTAAAATAAATTTGCATAGTTTTTCTCTTATTAATCGCTTTATTGTGAGTTGATTTTTCAGCAAACCTTTGAGGGTGAAGGGGAAGTTTTCTCTTTGACCCAAAAATTGAAAATTTGTGTTTTAGAACTAAATTTCTTTAGGTTCAAATACAAACTCTATCAACAAAAGTTCGGCACTTGTCCCTGAGGCCACATCAGAAGAATGAGGACAACTGGTTTGAGGAAAAAAAAAAAAAAGAAGATTATTAATTTGCTGGCAAATGAGGAGGTTGGTAGACTCCCATCTTAAAGTACCAATGTCCTCCCTCTGAGCAGAAATAGAGAGCTTTTAAAGGGGAGGTTTTTTCAGCTTCAGGCTATTGCTGTTCAACTATAGGTGATGGATCTGATTAAGCCATCTTTGGCTAAGACAATCTTGTGACCTCTGCCTGGACAATTCCCTTGAATCATTTCCTGTGGTACAAAGAACAAAGGACACTCCCCTGCCCCTCCCTACCACTGGCCTGAAGCAGGGATGCAGGTTTGACTCCCAAAAAGAGTGCGGGAGGTTTTAGAGAGACCGAAAACAGTTTTACCCTTTTTCAGACCATTCTCCCTTTTACAGCTCCATTCATTATTTATTGCTGGGTGACTTCAATAAAACTTCTTTATTTTTGTGTACCTGTTAATCCATGTGTAAACTTTGAGATAATAATAACACCTACCACTTACAATGGTTGAGTGTTAAATTAGTTAATTTATGCAAGATAGTAGAAGAGTGCCCCTCACATTTCATGTACTCAGTGAAGGTTGGCTATTATTTTTATCTCAGTTTATTGTCAGTGCTTCTCATTTTAGTGTTTTTTGGGTTTTTTTGTTTGTTTGTTTGGGGTGGGGGGATGACATTCTTCTCTTGTTTCAAGAGGATACATATTCTTTTATTATGAGTTCTAAGCAATATTCACTGTTTTTACTTTCTCTTAGAGTTAAATATTCTTATAGTATGCTTTATCTCTCAGTTTTCCTAATGTCTCTTATCTTAAATCAGAAGGTTTTTTTAATTTATGTTTTATTTTCATATAAATCTTTGTGCACAGTTTAAAACAGCAAATAATTTATCAAGATATATATCAAAAACATAGATCTCTGATCCATTTATTTCCTATCAAAATTCTCCCTTCCCTGCTGCAATCACTTTGAACTACTTTAGTTTTTTCTTCAAATATTTATTTCATATTACTAAATAACTCATTAACAATTTTTATTTTCTGACATTTTTAATTTACATCATATATAATATGATATTTATTAGTTATGATTCTCCAAAGAAATAATATTATATATGATATAATTATATTTATATGTTATATTTCATATATAATACACTTTAGAATTAGATATCTATATATATATATATTTATACATGGAAAGAGAAAGAGATTTTTTTATAAGAAATGACTCATGATTACTGAGACTGAGAAGGCCCAAGCTCTGCTGTCAGCAAGTTGGAGAGCCAAGAGAACCAGTGGTGTAAGTTCCAGGCCATGTCCGAAGGTCTGAGAACCAAGAGAGCTGATAGTGTAAGTTCCATTCAGAGTCTGAGCCTGAAGGCAGAAGACTGATGTCCCATCTCAGAGAGAGCAAATTCTTTCTTACTCATCCTTTTTATTCTGTTCATGTCTTCAACAGATTGAATGAGTTCTACCCACATTGAGGAGGACAATCTGCTTTACCTGTTCTACTTATTCAAACATTTATTTCATGTAAAAACACCCTCACAGGCATACCCAGAATAACATTTAACCCAATATCTGAGCACCTGTCACCCAGTCAAGTTGACACATACAATTAATCATCACACTGCCAATTATTAAAGATATAGATTTAGATATGTTATTCACCTCCCATAAAAAAAACACATATAGACTTACCTCTTTCTATTGTCCAAATATATAATTTTAGTATTCCTGTCTGAACCACAGAGTATACTATAATTAAATTTCCTATATTGCAGAACCTTTCCAGGTTTGTTTGATTTTCATGGAATGTTTTACTTCTTCTCCAACAAAATTGATATTTACTCTGAATATCCTATTCTCTGTCACATTTATTTTCCTTTTGAATTCAGCTTCCAACACGCTGCTGTAATTTTTCATTGTTATTTGTATACCTGTCATTTTTTATCCTTCTCCTATTACTTGGGAATTTCTTTTACTACTCTCTATTTTCTGGCTCCCTTGCATTTTAATTTATTGATTAAAAACATTTTGAGAAAGATATGAAGGGGAAAAAGATAAGTTATTCTACTCTTACAACTGATTGAGAGTTGGCTGGGCACTGCTCCACTGTACCCAGTCCCCGGTGCTGCTCTGTAGAAGCCTGACACCGTACACATTACTATTTTATATGACATCTATTTTCCCCTATTGAAAGTGTTACAATTTTTATTTTTTGTCTTTAGGGTTTTAAAATTCTATGGTGATATTCTTTAGTGTGGAGTTTCCTTCTTTTTTCCCTCTTCCTTTATCTCTTCTTCCTTCATCTCTTTCAATTAGAAAACAGCACAATTAGTGTAGATTTCCCAGTATTTTACAATTCTGAGAATGCTTCTTAAGATATTTCATTAATGATTTCCTCTCTTCCATTTTCTCTTATAAATATCCTTTTAGTTAAAACTCTTATACTAAATTCTCTGTGTTTTTTTTCTCCCTCATGTTTTTTATTTATTGATCTTAGATTTCTGGGGTATTTCTTGAACTTTATGCTCTAGCTTTTCTGTTTATTTTTTCTCTATATTAGTATTTTTGCTTGTTTTTGAAGGCCCTTTCTTATTTTCTTAATACTATTTGTTAATAGCTTTCCTTTCCTTTCTATGCAAATAGAAGGTAGGTAATTTGATTTGTTTGCCACATAAGGCTGAAATAATTTTCTTATATCTCTGAGGATATTACCTGTGCCAGGTTTTATTTGTATTTTTTTATTATTGATAAGATTTTTTTTTATTTTCCCAGCATTCCTCTTTTTATTTGTGTTGTACACTTCTCTTTAGCAAGTCTGTTGCTTTCTCAAATGTCTGATGATCTTTGGCTAACCATTCCCGCATAAATTACTCCAAAACCTAGTGGCTTAAAACAAGAAACATTTATTGTCTCACTTTTTGTGGTCAGTGTCCAAATTTGTGAATAAATTACCTAGTAGTTCTCCTATTTGATTCATGAATTTATGTATTTTTATTCTTTTGCTGCCATTTTTGCGATGTTTAGGTAAGAGGAGGAGATGCATGCCGTTATTTAGTCAGCTATGTTAAATCACAAGTACAGTATTTTTTCAAAAACTCATCAGTAGTTTTTAATTTCTTTGTTTGCACTGAAAGCTTTATCAAAATCTAGTGTTCATCAAAGGTTAGCATATGTATTAATAGATTATCCTCCTCTGCTAGAATCCGTAGTTGATAAGGACAACATTTAGTCCCATTTTCAAGTTTATTAGACATTTGTCTAGGTAGCTCTGCTGTACTAAATATATATATATATATATATATTTTTTTTTTTAAATGCTGACTGCCAATTTTCTGTCACCCAAAATTAACAGTGAATATAGAAACGCTACTCTTCTCAGAATGTGCTGTTATCCAGGCTCTTTCCTTCTTTACTTGTGAGGATAACCCTTTTTAAGAAATCAATGAACCACTGCAGCTTGATACAGAGGGGAGTTCTTATCTTATGTTGTTTGATGTTTTGTGAGTAATGATCCATGAATGGAAACATACAGTAAAATACTGATTAGGTAAAATGTGAGGACACCCAATATTCAAAAATACACTCAAATAGAGGAAAGGTAATTTGTATTTTCTGTTGGCACAAGGAACATCTGCCTCTTTATTCCTAGAACACATGTAGAAAGAGATACTGAATTATGCTAGTTGTAAGTAATTATTTCAAACGTGTGCATCATGTTACTAAGGACAAATGTAAATTATTT
Source organism: Indri indri (assembly GCA_004363605.1). Lineage (NCBI taxonomy): Eukaryota > Metazoa > Chordata > Mammalia > Primates > Indriidae > Indri > Indri indri. The sequence goes on along the minus strand of RJWJ010000024.1, from coordinate 258,100 downwards.
CAAGATACAGATAATTTCTCACAGAATATTTTCTATTTCTGCTAAAAGTGCAGTCTCCTACAAAGCTTGTCAAGCAGTATGTAAACACAGATATTATAGACACTGACTAAAAACTCATCCCTTTCCTTGACATGCCCAAAACTGTAGCATTTAAGTCCCAGGAAGATACACTCACATGTTGAAGAATCACACATTTATCTCTATGGTACCTTTTGAAAACATCTGGAAAGGAGTCCCCAGTTTTCATCTCTAGAAATAAACCATTTAATTTAATTTTTCAGGTTGCTATGTATTTTTCCAATAACCAAAAAAAGGTCAAAACACTTTTTGCCATGACTACAGGCTAGAAGGGATTGAGAGTTTGATGATGAATGTGGAGAATTGATCATGTTTAGGGCCTATCATAAAGCCATTCAGAGACTGACAAAATAACAGCACATAAGCCCCCCCCAAAAAACATATGTTGACAAATTCATTTATTAACACTTTGAAAACCTATCAAAAATTAACCCAAGGTAAAAAAATGAAAGAGAGTGAGAAATTCCACCGTTCAGTACATATAAGAGCAGCAGCAATTGCATCCCATAACCCATCTCATTCTGTTCAATGTTATCACAGCATTGAAGTCCTGTCCATACATCTTAACAGAGTGCTTTTCTACACTAATCACCAAATAAATACTCTCACTAATTCTCTAAAAAATCACCGACTATTCATTTGGATAGACAAACAAAACCACAGGAGTCTAACAGATTTGCCAGAGTGTCATGTAAATCAGTTTAGTCAAGCAAACAAACAAAAAACAGACTCAGCAACTCTTTCTAAACTGAGAGATAAGTGGGTGAAATGAACCAATGTAAAAGTTTTTTGTGTGCTGCTTCCTTATGCAAATATTCAAAAGTAACTGGCCACTTTCTCAACTGATCCACATATATCATATATTTGCTCCAAATCTACCTCAGAGGCAATCCCAAATTTCCAAGGACAATGAATCCTATGATTAATTAAAAACTCATTTGGGTAAAAGTTTATAATTGTTATTTTGCTTTTTAATACTTATATGCGAATATGCACTTTTTTCATGGATAATCTAACAATTGTTTATATACTTGATTCCAAACCAGACTTTAAATATTGGCTATATTTTCAATGATTCCTCTAGGTCAGTATTACTCAAATAATATACTAGAAATATTTAACTTTTGGCGTTTCTTAAAAAGATGTTTGAATGGTCAAAAATGCTGTTAAATACTGTGTGTCTCACTGTCTATCTGAAGGTATTAAAAGCTCTGAGCAATTCCACAATGACGAGATCAGTTACTGTTTTTCCACCCAGCACTGCCAAATTATTTAAGCATGGAACATTGTTCCTCTTTTTTATTTTTTTGATAATTACTCCTGCAGAATTCATATTAACATCCTGTGAGGCCCTCTTTGAGAATACCCATTCCAGCCTAGAAATGCATTGTCTCCTTTGCCTATCTAAATAAGAGAAAGTGAAGCATAGAATGCTAGGAAACCCAGATCACAGGAATAAGAACTTTTAGAAGCTGGTTATACTCTGTAGAGAGCAAATCATGTGTGATCTATTTATCTGTCTACCTGGCCAGGGCCCTGCCCCTTATCAGTGCTCTCATTACTCTTGGGTTCATGTCCTTCTAATCCAGTTGTATTATCCTAATGACCTCTTGCCTCCCTCACAGAGGCAAGGTTCAGTAAACAAGTGTTTATCTTCCTCCTAGTTATGATTAATGAGTCTTGGCTTTGCAGTCTATTTATCCAGGAGCAATACAAAGCAAGATAAAGAAGAACCACAGCCTCCAAATCAGTATGCTGATTCTGTGTGCTATACACTCACTTTAGCTGTTCAGCGTCAGAGATAGTCTTAGTGGTTACTAAAACTCCATCTGACAGAAGAGTCAAAACTGCAAATTGCTAAACTGGAAATAGCGATGAAAACAAATAAACAAAAAGAAATATCTTTCCCCATGCTCTTAGTCAAAGAAGTCTAATAATAAACCGAGCAAATTTCTCCAACACCAGTACTTACCTTTTCCTATGGTTTTGCTTTCCAGTGTGTTCTCTGTTGGAAAAATATGGCTATGCTCCTTGGAAGGGGATTGATTGATGGCAGAAAAAATTCAATATGGACTTAGAACATACTGTTATTGCTAGAATACAATGATTCTTTCAAATATGCTTGAAGAGAGGTGGATAATATCACAAAGACAAAGGAACTATATTAAAAGGGCTTATACTGGCTAAATTGTCACAATTTTAAACTAATAATGACATTTAAAAAACTTAATTAATAAAAATAAAAATAAATTAAGCTCTTGAAAAGCCATGATTTCATAGTGAAATCTGAAAGTGAAAAATTAACAAAGTCTATTATAGTAATTGCAATGCAAAAATGGGAGAGTGTTAATGCATATGCATGAATTGTTTTTTTTAATTAAGTATACATTTGTTTGTAAACTGCTAAAATGTACTTGCTTCTATTAGAGTAAGCAGAAAATGATGAATAGGGGTGTGTGTGGGGTGTCGATTATACAAATAATCTTAGCGAGGTTAGTGGCTATACCAAGAGTAGGAAGAAAAAAATCAGCTCCAAGATCAGTCACAATATAGCAGCAGGAATAAGGTTTAACAGTGAGTTCCAGTTGATGAATTACCTAAATGTTCCAAAGAGGGGAACTTACTATGTAGATTCTATCCTTCATCCAGTATGAGAGAAACTTTTGAAGGACCTACTAATTGTAATAAGATACAGATAAAATATCTTTAGCTTTTTAATAATCTTTAAGGACAGGCAACTCATTGAGTTATATAATACTCACTAAGAAAAATTAGAGTGTGCATAATTTGTGGAGAAAAACTAAGTTTAACAAAACTTATATGAAAAGAATAAACCGAACAAATTATTGATGTAACAAAGGAAGTTTACGCATGAAAATAAAGATTGAACTAATTATCAGAAACTAGTTGAAATTGCCTTTGGGCATCAACCAGGTCTAATGACCCAACACAAACATCAATTGATTAATAATGCACAGCCTGTAATCACTTTTGGCTTGAGAATCTATTGTATTTATGTTGGATTTGTAAATATTTAATAATCCCAGTAAGGTAACAAAGTAAGCACTATTATAAACATTGGAAGGTATAAAAAATAGTAGAAATGATGATGACGTGGTGTTGAGACCTACTCATAGCAATATAGGACACTTCCCTTTCCCCCACACCTCATCACTGCATTCCTAAAGGCATATTTACGATAGTTTTTTAAAAATTAGTACATCATGTCAGGCTCAAGAAAAAATTATAATACATACTGCTATAGTTTGGATGTTTGCCCCCACCAAATCTCATGTGGACATTTAAACTCCTGTGTGGTGATGTTGGGAGGTGGGGCCTACTGGGAAGTGTTTGGGTCATGGGGTGGATCCTTCTGAATAGATTAATGCCCTCCCTCAGGGGGTGAGTGAGTTATGGCTCTATTAGTTATAAAGAGAGCTGTTGTTAAGAAGACTCCGGCACCTTCCCCTTCTCTCTCTTGCTTCTGCTGCTGCCCTGCGCTCTCTGCACACTCCAGCTCTGCTTCACTTTCTGCCATGAGTAGCAGCAGCCTCAGGCCCTCACTAGAAGCAGATGGTGGTACCATGCTTCTTGAACAGCCTGCAGAACCATGATCCAGATAAACTTCTTTTCTTTATAAATTACCCAGCCTCAGGTATCCCTTTATAGCAACACAAAATGGATGAAGGGACATACTAAAAGGCAAAAAAACAAAAACAAACAAACGAACAAAAAAAAAAACAAAAAACAAAACAGTTTGAAGAGACAGAGCAGTTGTCAAAACCAGATTTAGACATGGCAGGGATGTTGGAATTATAACACAGGGAATTTAAAACAATGATGTTTAATATGCTAAGGACTCTAACGGATAATATAGATCACATGTAAGAACACATGGGCAGTGTGAGCAAAGAGATGGGGATTCTAAGAAAGAACCAAACAGAAATGCTAGAAATAAAAAACATTGTACAAGAAATGAAAAATGGCTTTGATGGGCTTATTCATAGACTGGACACGACTGAGGCAAGAATCTCTCAGCTTGAGGATATCTCCATAGAAACCTCCAAACTGAAGAGCAAAGAGAGAAAAGACTGAAATAAAAGAACCAAATATTTGAGAACTTTGGAACAACTACAAAAGGTATAACCTATGCAAAATAGGAATACAGAAGGAGAAGAAAGAAAGAAAGGAACAGAATGAATATTTAAAAGAGTAATGTCTGAGGATTATCCCCAAATTAATGTCAGACACCAAGCTCCGAGAACATCTAGCAAGAGAAATGGCAGAAGAAGTACCCATAGGCACATCATTGTCAAGCTACATAAAATCAGAGGCAAAGAAGAAAATCCTGTAAGAAGAGAGAGGAAAAATACACCCTAACTATAGGGAACCAAATGTTACAATTGCATCTGACTTCTCAGAAATCATGCAAGAAGAAGACAGTGAAGTGAAATATTTAAAGCATTGAGAGGAAAAAAGAAAAAAGAATAAATCTAGAATTCTGTACTCTGTGAAATTGTTCTTCAAAAGTGAAGAAGAAATAGACTTTCAAAGCCAAACAAAACATAAGTGAATCTTTTACCAGTAGGCCTGCCTTGTAAGAAAAGTTGAAAGAAGTTCTTTAAAGAGAAGGAAAATGATATAGGTCAGAAACTCAGCTCTACGCAAAGGAAGAAAGAGTGCCAGAGAAGGAATAAGTGAAGGTAAAATAAAAACTTTTATTTTTCTTATTCTTGATATGACAGATAACAGTAACTTCATTCAAAATAATAGTAGCAACATTTTATTAGATTTAGTGTCCTCATGTATATATATGTATGTATGTTTATTTATGCTTGTGTATAACTGAAATGAATGTGAGCAATAATACAGTGACGGTAGGGACTGAGATTATTTTGTCACAAGGTGTTTGAACTACCTGTGAAACGCTGTAGTGTTATTTGAAGGTGGACTTGGATTAGCTGTAAATGTACATTGTAAACTGTAGGGAAAACAGTTAAAAAAGTAAAAATAATAAGAAGAAAAACTACAATTAATATGCTAAGAAAGTAGAGAAAATGGAGTCATATAAAATGCTCAATTAAAATTACACAAGAGGGAGGAGAGAATAGGTAAATGCACATGTAATGGGTATAGTGCACACTGTCTGGGATGGGCATGCTTGCAGCTCTGACTTGGGTGATGCAAAGGCAATATTTGTAACCTAAACATTTGTACCCCCACAAAATTTTGAAATAAAATAAAATTACAAAAGGCAAAAAATGAGTAGACAAAAAACACAAAGAACAGGGGAAGCAAGTAGAAAGCTATATTAAATATGACAGATATTAATTTGACTATACCAAGAATCACTTTGAACGTCATTGGTGTAAATGCACAATTAAAAGACAGAGATTGTCAGAGTGGATCAAAAAACAAGCCCCAACTCCACGGTGTCTATAAGAAACCCACCTTAAACATGAAGACACACAGATCAAAAGTAAGTGGATAGAGAATGATAGACCATGCTAACAATATTCAAAATAAAACAGGAGTAGGTATATTCTTTTCAAACAGGGCAGGCTTCAAAGCAAAGAGAGTCAGGGATATTAATATGGGGTACAGTTAAATGGCAATTCTCAGACAATGGTAAGCATATAAATTGGGGGTTTTTTTTGGAGGTATATTTGAAAACATTTATCTATACCTTACATTTTATCCTTCTTACCACAAAGACAAGTTAGTACAGTTTTCCCCAGGTACACAGTGTCCTCTAGTGACAGGATCAGCTCTGCCCTTGAGTTTTCCAACTCTGTCTACCACCCAAATACTTATCCTCCTGTCCACCCGACTGTTACAAATCCTTCAGATTTGCATTGATGGCAGACATCTGGACTGCTTCTATGGAAGAATTTCTTAATTCATGGGTTATTCAATAAATATTATTTCCTCTATCACATAATTAAAATACAACTATATCATGTAGCATTAAATATAATTATTTTACAAGAGAAAAGTAAAGGCTACATAAAATGTTTCATCTTTGGGCCAGGTATGGTGTCTCATGCCTGTAATCCTAGCACTCTGGGAGGCTGAGGCGGGAAGATCATTTGAGCTCAGGAGTTCGAGACCAACCTGAGCAAGAGTGAGACCCTGTCTCTACTAAAAAAAAAACAGAAAGAAATTAGCTGGACAACTAAAAATATATAGAAAAAATTAGCCAGGCATGGTGGCGCATGCTTGTAGTTCCAGCTACTTGGGAGGCTGAGGCAGGAGAATCACTTGAGCCCAGGAGTTTGAGGTTGCTGTGAGCTAGGCTGACACCACGGCTCTCTAGCAGAGCGAGACTCTGTCTCAAAAAAAAAAAAAAAAAAAAAATTGATCTTTGGAAATTGCTGGGCTAAATCAAGGGCCTCTTGTCTGAAAGAGCATAACAGACTCCACAAAAGCTTCTATGAAAAGACCCAGTTATTGAAACAGCACAAGTAGAAAATCTGTCTTTTGCTGCTGACAGCTTAAGCTTCTCTATTTTTCTCTCGATTTTTCCAGAAATGAGACACCCAAATCCAATATTGGAAAAAATACTTTTAAACATCCAGGCATGGTGGCTACTCACACTCTAACATTTTCTTCATGTCACTAGATAGATATCAGAAATGCAGGATGTATTGTAGGCTATTTGCATTTCAGTATTTGATTTCTTGGATGGTTGAAGAGAGAAATGTATTTTTTTAAATGGTTACCTCTTTGTATCCACACAAAGCTGTTATTTTGTTTGTTCTTAATGTCTTAGGTTTCTCTTTAAGAGAATCCTTATAGTGGAATATTTCCGGCTAAATTAAATGTTGGATTTGTGGAAGAAGCAGGCCTTCTCAAAGCTCCAACGTGAGTCAAGATGACTCTTCTCTGCCCTGCTCTGGCTCTTCTGGGTTCTTGTTCCCAGAAAACCTTGCCTTTGCAGTTTAACGTCCACTCATGTCTCCCTATCTTCATTCTGTGCCCCTGGGATCCATCCTCCCCAGGGTGGCCAGAGTGACTTCGTTCAAATGTCAGGAAACATACCACTCCTTTGCTGAAAACTCTTTGGTATATTTTACCACCCGTGAACAAAAAAATTCGCGCAAATGATTAGCTCCACTTTCAACTGTTCCCATCTAGGTCTAGCTTTACGATTACATTACTCTATGCCTTACAGTTAAAAATCAACCAAGTAATAAGCTGTTTTTATTCCTCACACATAACTGGGTGTGAAAATAATTGTACTTTCTTCTTAGGATTGTTACAAAAAGAACTTAGTGCTTGCCTCAAGGAAAGCCCTCAATAAAGAAGTTAGCTTTTGAAAAGTTATGTGGCAGCGTTAACTCCACGTATGACTTTTCTCACTGTTTCTTCCCCCTGGAGACCCTCCCAGCTCTCCAGTTTCATTCCCCTTTGTTGATCTTGGGAACTCCAACTTGCCTCTTAAAAAGCATCTTCCAGGTCATCTGTTCTGAGACTAGATGACCCTCCTCTGCGTGGTACCCCAGGCTCCTCTCTATCATTACAACACAAAGTTATCCTTCAATTCTCTCTTTTCAATCTGTCTTTCCTATTGTTCTGGATTTTTCTTAAAAACCAGGTTGAAGACTTACTTTTGCATTCTTAACATTTAGCTCAATAAACAACACGATAGGATCTCATTTTTTAAAATGTAAGATACAAGCATGCTGAACAAACATGAAAAGTCCACAAAAGGAAAACCTGAAAGCTATTGCAAACAATATTAACTTGTCACATGTATGTTGATCATTGTGGATCATCATGGTGGTAATTTTTTTGTGAACAAGTGTCTGTTCTGAAGCAGTGCAGGACTAAATGTGACAACCGGACACTGGAGTAGCCCTTGCATTGGCATACTTTAGGCTTGGGGTCTTATGAAATGTGACTTGCTGTTAATTACATCAGAGTATCAGGAAGAAATGAATTAAAAAATCCCACAGAAAATTTTCTGTTGCTTAAAACTGGGATAGAAAGAGTCAATGAAATGCAGTCTAAAAAATAATAATAATACATAAGGTAATGAAAAGTGGTTTTTTACTTCAGATAATGGAAAAGCTTTCATTTTAATCTCTGAAATACATTTAAAACTCATAAATAGGAAAGTATTGCATAACTCTGACCTAGTTTCATCTGATTGCTTGACTTGCTACTCTAGTAAATTGGATATTGGTTAATTGCATAGTTCATCAATCTGAAAACTCATTGAAGTCCAGATGCTCTTTAGAATGTAATCATTCTAGATAAATACTGTTGCAGTTTTCATTTCAAGTTTTGATCACATCACAGTAATACAATATTTTCTCATTACATTTCACTATAGATCATAGCCTGACATTATTTTCTAAACTTGCTTACCAAATGTTTCTTTCATGCAGTATTCCCAGAAAAAAACATACATTCTGTTCAAGTGGGAACTCTGAGAACTTTAAGTGGTATCCCTCCTAATCAGAACCTTTTTTTAAGTCATTAAAACAAGTCTTGGTCAATGGAACTAAAAAAATGCAAAATAACATTCTCTAAAGTTGACCTTCAAGATGTTTTCTTTTCTCAAAGAAAATTTATTAATCAAGATCTTAAATTACACACTTGTGATTTTTCCTTCCATAAAGATAAGACACATAACTTTTTGCAGCAATACAAAACATAAAGTATCTCTCGGAAAATATAGAGTGTTGCCTTGTAAATTTAGGTCACCACTTTAAAATTATAAAAATGCCTAAAAAATAGTGTGATGAGTAATATTTACATGAGTTTCAAATAGCCTTTCAACTAACTTTATATTTTGCCATTATAAAAAAACTAAACAGACCCATGTTAAGAAACAATGTTTTTTAAAAAGTAAAAAAAAAAATAATAATCCTTTCCATTATCAATAGTATAATATAAATAATTATAAATAATGTACATAAAATTAACAAGTATAAGAAATATGAATTTTCTTTTTGAAGAAAACATTACATCAGAAATTATGAAGGATAAAGTTGATGGGTTAGATTACAGAAACTTAAAATATCTGAAAGCAAAAATAATGTTAAAATATGTATCTCTGGTCCAAAGGTATACACATGTACTGCCTACTTGGCTTCCATTCCCCTACTCCCATTTTCCTGTAGTTTCTTATTTCTGTTCAGGCCTACTCCCCCTCCCATGCAGCTCATTAGCTTTGAGGAAAGCTGATCTTACCTTCAAATCCAAGAGTTCACCCTGATTTATTTAGATCACTCAAAACTTCTCATTATAAAGCCACCATAGTTATTTAGCAGCAGCCTAAGCTAGTCCAACCTGAATTCAAATATTTTACTTAGAATGCCTAAACAAAGATGCTTTCTTTTTCTCTGGACAATACAGAGATGAATGTGATGCTTGGAACTCCTGCAACCATTTTGCTACCATGAGGGAAGCCAGCCAGCGTGCAAAGGTGATCCATAAAGGAGAGAACACCTAAAAGAATTAAGGCAGAGGTCTGATAAATCTCTAGTTGAAATCTGCTCTGCCTCTGGACTATTTTGCTGTTTGAACCAAAAATCTTCCTGTATTAATTTGCTAGGGCTACTGTAACAAAATACCACAAACTGAGTTGCTTAAATGACAGAAATTTATTGTCTTACAGTTCTGGAGGCTAGAAATCTGAGATCAAGGTGCCAAAAGAGTTGTTTATTTCTAAAGGCTGTGAGGAAGAATCTGTTCCATGCCTCTCCTCTAGCTTCTAGTGGTTTGCTGCCAATCTTTGATGTTCCTTGGCTTATGGAAGCATCATCTTGATTTGTTTCCTTATTCACATGGCATTATCCCTGTGTGCGTGGCCAAACTTCTCCCATTCATAAGGACACTGGTCATACTGGATAAAGGGCCCACCTTACCTCATCATGACCTCATTTAATTATATCTGCAATGACTCTGTTTCCAAATAAGGTCATATTCTGAGGTGCTGGGGGTTGAGACTTCAATACATGAATTTGAGGTGAGGGACACAATTCAACTGATAAAACTTCTTTTATTTAAGTTTTGTTTTGTTTTGTTTGTGACTGTCATTTAGAATCAACCAAAATAAAGCCCAAGGGACCCTTAGTACACATCACCTGTTAGTACTTGAAACTGTAGCCAACTACTAAATAAGCCCTTCATTCCCAAATTGGCTAATTATCTTTTTAGCATCAATGACACTTTGGAATACATTTGCAAAGTGCTTATCCCAAGGCTGCTTGACCCTGAGGAAAATCTAGTTAACTGGATTTATATTTCTATGCCCACACAAGCTAGCCAAAAATTGAACTCAGAAATTAACCCTCAACATGCCATACAAAAGGCACAGGTTACAACACTTCCACAAGGCTAATACATGCAATCTTCTCACAGTTAGCATACAGTACTAACTACTGTTTAGAAAGAAGGGGAAAAATAAGCTCTAAATTTCTATGACTTAATATGATCCGTGTTTCTTACTTACTCAAGAGTCCAATGAGGAAGTTACTGATCAAGCGGCTCTCTTGGGAGCCTCTTCTCTAAGCAATGACTGAGAGATCCATCTCCCATCAACACATTTAATGCATGAACTCAAAGATTATTGCATTAGTTTCCTAGGGTTGCCATAACAAATTACTACAAACTTGGTAACTTAAAATAGCAGAAAGTTATTCTCTCACAGCTGGAGACCAGAAGTCTGAAATCAAAAGTGCCAATCTGGGGAATCCATTCCATGCCCCTCTCCTAGTTTCTGGTTGCTGCTGGCAATCCGTGCTGTTCCTGGGCTTGTGGCTTCCGTTCAACCTCTGTCTTCACCTCATACAGCCTTTCCCTCTGTGTGCCTCTGTGTCTGTCTCCCCTTCTTTTCTACAAAAGCTTATCATTGATTTGTCATTGAATTTAGGCGCTACCCTAATCTAGGGTGATGTCATCTGGAGACCTTGACCTTACTTACATGGGCAGACCACTATTCCAGAAAGGATCACATTCTGAGACTCTGGGAGAACATATCTTTTGGTGGCCACAGTCCAACCCACTACAGTCATCATAGAAAGATATGAGTTAGGGGAGTCACACTGGATAGATACATCATTTGATCACATTCTACTGGCCGGAAATATTCATCTGTCTCTAGATGCAAGATGACCAAGGAACACATCCTCTGGCTTGGCAGCAGCTTTCCGGCATGAGCTCTAGTACAGAGTCTATATTACATATGAAGTGCTTTGGCAGTCAGCTAGCCTTCATTGCTATACTTCTGAGATTGGAACTTGGCTACTCTTATTCATAATAGGACAGATACCCTGACAGTTCTTATGTCTATAACCAACATGGACATATGATGAGTTACTTTCAAAGGCTAGGGCAGAGGGAGAGTAAAAGAGCAGTACCACCATATACAGTTGTACGAAGCACCTGTCAGAGTTGGGAAAGTTCCTGAGGAACACCAGCAGGAGAGCACTTTTGCAGGTTTGTTGTAGAACTGTTTTTGGAGATGTCTTTTTGTGAATTGTCACACTTGAAACTTTTATCTCTTCAAATGTGGTATCTGCAAGTGGAAGTTCTAATTGATACCAATTTTTAGTATTATCCTTGAAATCTTCTGCATTCTGGACCTCTAGATGAATAGATGTACCTTGTTTTGTACTACAGATATTTTATCTGGGTTCTACATTAGCCTTTAGCCATACCTCATGTTAAACTGTGTAAATCGATTATTAGAAAGAATGTTTTAAAAATAACACTTTAGTGGTTTAGTAGATGTTGCATATTTTTGGTGGGGAAAGATAAGGGCAAACTCTATCAAATGGGTATTTTCCTCACTCTCCTCCTATTACATGAGACTGCTCCAGCAGTGACCTTCCCAAGATTGCATTTCACAGTAGCCGCAGCAGGTGTTTTGTTTTGCAACACCACAAATTCATGGCAGAGAACATGTTCACCACACTGCAATCGTGCACCCCCATTGGGATTATTTGTACATGGGGACATATGATGGTCAGTATGACTAAATTTCTCCAGTGGTTAATTAGCAAAATATCTTGGCAGAACCAGGAATCCTCCATACCTTTCTCAACAAATCCAGTTTACTTTAGCTCTAAATCATGAGAAATTAGCAGGTAGCAGAATAATTCAGACCAGAGAGGATGATGAGAAAAATAAATTCTTTAAAATTCAAAGATAATTGGATTTAACTTACTTTTGACTCTCCAGCCTCTCTCTTAATATATATAATTCTGCATTAGTTCTATTCCAAGCACTGCATATATATAGTAACTCATTTAATTATTTCAAAATGTTGGCAGGTCTTATTATTCCTATTTTACAAATGAGAAAATTGAGGCCATAGTAAGGGAATTAACTTATTTAAGTCTACTTGGTATTTGTTAAACATTGTTGTAGTCAAATAGTATTCTATGTAATGGAAGTAGCTATTTTACTTATTTTCTCAGTAACACGTGTTTTATAACTGAGAGACACCTACAAACAGTGGTTAGCCCTTAGAGAACACTCTTCAGACAATGGAACAATTTGTTCCTACATAAATAGAGCTTGAAAAAATAACATAATTGGTACATTCACTATTGGCCATGTACTCTACAAAATACTTAACCTCCAACCTGTGTGATTCTGATCCTTGCTCTTTGAAGCTGTGTGAGCACTGCATTTGGAAGAAAATGCCTTTAAAATTTTTAATTCTATTTGCTTGTGATTTTTTTCCACCTTGGTAACAAAAGGGCAACTAATACCACTTTGGAGGTGATCATTTAAGTACAAGATTAGCAAATATCACAGAAATGTTTATTTCACTTTCTTCTTTTATATCCTCTTTCTGTCAGAATACTTTGACCAAGAGTCCAATGCCTTGGCCTTTAATTCCAGATCCTGGACACAATATTCATGGGAATATGAGCAAGTCATATTTGTTCTGTAGACCTCATTCTCTTATTCTGTAAATAAGAAGTAGGTTCATATAAAATGTCAAGAGAGATCTTAATCTGTGACTTATTTTTCATGTGTCCAAAATAAAGTGATAAAAAACAAAGATGACAGTGTAAATTTTTATTAAGCAATTTTATTTGTTTTTAATTCTGAGTACATAATCACAGGTCCACCTAATTCTAGGGAATATAATGCCCTGGTTTTGCAAAATAATCATGAAAGAGATGGCAGATAATATAAATATCTATGGTTGTATTTTGTAAAATAAAAATTGCTAAACATAACTAAATTTTTATTTATAAAACCTTGAAACTACTGGACTAAAAGATCACTAAGTTTCCTTTCAGTATTAATGTCCTATGATTCTATGTGTGTAATTCTCATTAACTAACATTTACCTTGCGATTTCCCATTTATAATCTTGAGCAATGGCTGAAGTAAACAAGATCCTCTTTAAATATTGGACAGATTGTGTCTCATCTGATCAAAGATATTTTATCAAATCAGAAATTGGTATTTGTCATGGGTGAATATTTAAGTCTTGGCAAATGCCATGAACAATCAACAAAGGTGTAGCTATTGATGACAAAAGAAAGAATGCAAAGGAAAGAATAGGAAGACAAAGTTGAATTAGTTTTATCACCTTTATTGTGTTATAATTAATATTTAGTAAACTGTAAACAATTTTTATACAATTTGATAACTTTTGCTGTATGTATGTGAGTGTGGTCATCAGGCAAGATAATGAATGTGTTCATCACCCCAAATGCTTCCTCATGCCCATTTGCAATACCTCGATCTCCTCCTCCACGCTATCCCCAGCAACTTGTGATTTGCTTTTTATGTTATCTGCTTATGCAGTGAGGATGTGTTATAGGAGAGAAAACTTAACATTAAGTTACTCTAATCCTATATAGAAATTTCTGGCAAACCTAGCCATTAGTTAAGAAATAACCAGATGCCTGCTCCTTCTATACCTTGTGGTAGTAGATACTGAATTCGTCTTTGTGATGGAATCACTTAGTAGTCCCTAGAGTTCTTGATCAATTAAAACCCACGGAAGAAACTCATGAAGGAATACTGGTATTCATAACAAAAAGCAGAAAGTTACAAAAATGAAGACCACATTGTACATTGTGTATAATATAAGGATTATAAACAGGTGAATGATATCATTAGATTTACCCTTTAGAAATGTGACTCTGGTACAAAGGCAGTGAGGATTGAAGTGGGTTGTAAAGTATGGAATGATTACATTTGTTTACACTAAATGAAAACATTTTGAGTTTGATAGTGAGTGTACAGAGTTCAATTCAAGAGTTATCAGGACGGTAGAATTCACATGATACAGCGAATGCTTAGATGTTCTGGGTAAGTAGATAGAGAATTTTCTAGGTATCTGCTGTCCATTGGTGCCATTTTACTGTGCTAAGAAATAAAGAAAGGAAATAAGTTTCCTTTAGTTGGTGCGGGGCGCAAGAAGAGATTATGCCTGTAGAATGCAATGAGCCCGCAGAGCATCCAAGGGAACAGCAGTGAGGCAGTAGGAGCTGTCCCAGAGTTACAGAGCTATGGGCTGGCTCTTACAATATAATTCAGAAGAGTCTCTAGTAGTGATCCAAGAGTAACCAGTAACATAACACATTGGCATAAAATTTTATAAGGCTACATAAGTAAATGCTACTTCTGAATTTTTATTTTACTTGGCACACTAGTTAAAAGTACAGCTTTCTAAAGATCTGTTATCCAGACTAGTTGGACAAAAATCTCTTGAAGTATAATCTAGGAACTTCCTGTCAATGAGCTTTTTAGGTGATTCTGACGGGCTGTCAGGTTCATCCTCCGCTGGAGTGCGGCTGCTTTCCCCAAAATTTGATCTGCGAAACAAAAGCTTAAAAACATGTTTAACTGATGTTCCTATAACAAAGTGTTCTCCTGTCAAACAAACTTCTGAAATGACACACTCATAATCCCTTTCTTGGAAATACACAATAAACACTAACTTGGTAAATAAATAAGAAATCTATTCGATATGTTTAATGATTAATCTTCTTTTTAAAAAGGACAATTTTTTGTACCTATTAGTATCTCATGAATAGTTTGTTTTTTAAACTTTAACATAAATCTGGAAAATACTGTTTTAGATGTAACCTAATTTTTGTTGTATTTTATTGTTGTTAAAAATCAAGTCGACTGGAATAATCAATTGATATATTTACCTTCGTGAGTCACAATTCCAATTATAATAAAACATTTATATTTTCCTGGCACCAGGAAAAGCATTAAACGTATAAAATTTTACAGGTTTCTGAAAGATTAAATAAGAGCAGCATCTTTTGCCTATACCTACCTTAGGAATCTCTGTAAAGCATTTTTGTAAAGATTTGTTTAAATTAGATAATATATTTTTTCATTCCTTATAAAAGAAATGTAATTTATTTTTGTAACATTTAATTTTGAAATAATTTCAAATTCATATTCACTCATTTGCTCAGTCATAAATTACACCTATCTGGTCTTAGAATTGCTAACCCATATCACTGTAAACAACAAACTTATTAACTAGAATTCAATGTTTTTATGTGTTTGTTTATTTTTTACAGCTCATTTTGCTCTTAGACTGAGAGAATTGTCCTAGAAAATCAGAGCCAGACACTTACTGGTTAAAGGCGGAAGACAGATTTTATTCAGACTACTGTAGTGGAGGAAAGAGACTCCAGATAAACTGTGCTCAACTCCCACTAAGGCAAAGGTGACTGAGGTTTGTAAAGGGAGAACAGGCAGGGAACCAGACAGGGCCATGGGGAAGTGAAAAAGAGAGAACAAAGACAGGGAGCAGGGGACTATGCAACAAATGAGAAGTTCCAGAGGGGGCAGTTGGAGAATTTCGGAAATGGTTTGCAAGGTGGACTGGGCAGCGTACATTTTGCAGTTCTTTGTGCTGAGTGGGGGTTCTCGGTTCACAGTATATAGTTGCAATACTTTGTCTAAAAGATACCTAAGTTTTTTTTTTAAATTTATTTTTCTTTTCCCTGTAATGTAGTTACATTATTTATTTCAAACACGATTGGGTTTATTGATTTCTGATTTGATTACATTTTTGTTTTTATATCCCTGATTCTTGTTTTTGTCCTTTTTTTCACTGAGTATATTAACGATTAATGTAGTCTTAAAAGTCAAAATTAAACCAAAAAGTATACTCATAGAAATATTACTTTCTCAGACATCTTCCATCTGTTCCTATCCACCACTTAGTAGTAACTAATATTATGGTAATTAGTTAATTCTTCCCTTTTCCAAAAATAATATAATTATGTATACATATATATTAATTATATGTATATATGTGCATATGCATACACGCATATATGAAAATAAATTTTAAATTCTTATGCTTTGATTTTATCAATTAAAATATTATGAAAATAATTTTATATCAGTCCATAGATATATTCATTATTTTTTATTATTGCATAATAGTCAATTATGAGATTTCCCATAGTTTATTCTACTCTGCTATGAATACTACTCTAAAACTATTCTACTTTGTATGGGAAGTTAGATTGTCTCCAATATTTTGCAATTGTAAAATTTCTATAATGATTAACCTTGTTGATATATTTTATATTATTAAATGTATATATTTAGAGTAAATTTCTAGAATTGGGTTGTTGATTCAAAATGTAAATTCATACATGGCTTTCTTAGATGTTGCCAAATTCCTCTCTATAGAGGTTCTACCACTTAGCATTCCTGACAGTATAAGACTATGAAAATACCTATATAGAACTGCTTGTTTTCCCAACCTGTAGTTTTAGCAACTGAATATGTTTGAAGTTCTATAATATTTGCCAATCTAATATGTGAATACAGTATCTCAGCATAGATTAATTTGCATTTCCCTTGATATAAATACATGTTTAAAAAGTTCTTAAGTTTAAGGGCTGTTTTTACATCTTTTATATGAATTGCTTTTCCATATTTTCCATATTTTCCCCATTTTTCTATCAGGTTTTTTTTTTCTTTCAATTGGTAAGAGTTCTTCCTATATTACGTAGATTCACTATCCCTGTTCTATATGTTGCAAATAGTTTCTCTTTGTCATTTGTATTATGAATTGACCGATGCAGCATTTTGTCACATTAGTATGTAACCTAGCAAAATGTATCAATATTTTCTTTTTTTTTTGCATCTGAAATTTGAGTCACACACAAGTTATAGAGGTTTTCACTCATATTTCTTCTAGACCTGGCATGGTTTCATTGTTTACATTTAGATCTCTAACCCATTTAGAGATTGTTCTTGTGTATGCTTAGAGGTATAGATCTCGTTTACCTTTTTCCAAACAGGTCATCAATTGTTTCAACACCATTTATTTAAAAATCTATCTTTGCTCCAATATTTTTGCATTGGCATATTTATCATACACTAAACTTTCATGTATGCCTGCATATATTTTTGAACTTTATATCTGTCCCATTGCTCTATTTATTCTCCAACACCATACTGATTTAAATATAAATTTTATGTTATATTAACATCTGTTCGGTCTTCTCTATTGAGGGCTTTCCTTTTTTCTAGCTATTCCTTTTGAGCAATGGCTTTATTGGAGGTCTATTGACATACAATAAGTTACACATATCTAAAGTGAACAGTTTGATAAGTTTTGATGCATGTGTACATCTTGGAAAGCATGAACACAGTATTAAGATAATGAACATATCTATTATCCCCAGCAGTTTTCTTGTGCCCCTCTGAGATCTCTCTTTCTTACCCCTCACTGCTCTACCCACTTCATCCCCAGGCAGTAGCCATCACTGAGTTGCACTTTATAGAGTATTTGCATTTTCTAGAATTTTATATATTAAAAGCATCTTACAGTATGTACTCTTCTGCCTGGATTTTCACTCAGCAAAAATATTTTGATATTCATCAAAATTGTTGCATACATCAATAATTCATTCTACTTTAAGTAGCATTTTTGTAAGGTTATATCATGCTGTGTTTATTCATGAACTTGTTAGATATTTGAGTTATTTTTTAGCTCTTCATTATTACAAATAAAACTGTTATAAACATTTGGGAGCACATTTCTTTTGGGTAAATATCTAGGAGTAAAACGGCTCAATCATATGGCAGCTGCATGTTCAACATTTTAACTAAATGCCTATATCTTTTTCAAAGATTTTGCCTCCTCACCAGCAATGTATGAAGAGTTACAGTTGATAGATGAAGGGTAGCAGAATATGACACTGCAAAATATGCCACTTTGTCATACGAACTATTTTGAGCTAAAAGCACTTGAAAAATAGCAAATGCAAGAATGGCATTCTAATCTTCCCTCTTCTTCCTAAAAAAAGGAAACAAAATCTCCCATGCGAGAGATACCTTTCCCGTTCCATAAAAAAAGGAACGTTCTTGAATGGAGAGTCACAGCTTAGAGAATTCTGTACGAACAGACCTTGTTAGAATGATTCTTATCTTACTTCACCCTCTCCAAATAGTTGTTATTTTCCACTGTTGCCTTTCTTTGTTCAATCTAGTCTAAAAACATTTTGGCTTTGCCACTTCTCTGAGTCTTCATTTCCTTGTGAGGGCTCCTGTGTCATATAAAACTTATATCAAATAAATTTATATGCTTTTATCCTGTTAATATATCGATGTCAATTTAATTCTCTGTCCTGGCCAGGACCTTAAAAGAGTAGAGGTAAAGTTTTGCCTCTCCTACATCCTCACGTTTGCCAATATTTGGTATTACTGGTCTTTTAATTGTAGCTATTTCAATCAGTGTGTAATTATGCTTCATTGTATTTTAATTTACATTTTCCTAATGGTCACTTATGTTGAGCATTTTTTCCATTCACTTATTTACTACCCGCATATCTTCTTTGGTAAATTATCTATTCAAATCTTTTTCCAAGTATTTTTTAAGTTGTTTGTTTCCTTATTATTGATTTTTGAGAATTCTTTGTGTATTCTGCATATAATTCATTTATCAAATATACAATTTTTAAATATTTTCATGAATCCATGGCTAATCTCTTCATTCTTAAATGTGGCTTCTGAACACCTGAAGTT
The DNA here is from genome assembly GCA_004363605.1 of Indri indri. NCBI lineage: Eukaryota > Metazoa > Chordata > Mammalia > Primates > Indriidae > Indri > Indri indri. The sequence continues at coordinate 239,020 of RJWJ010000024.1, read as the reverse complement.
TCTAATTTTTCAAAATTCAATTTATCAATTACTTCTTTAGATAAAATTTTCCTATCATAAGGCAACAAATTTTTTTTAAAATGTCTTCTTAAAGTTTCATAGTTTTAAAATTTATACTTAGGTTTATAATCTATTTTGAGTTTATTTTTTATATGTTACCAAATATAGATCACATTCCTCACTTTGCATATATGTATCCAATTGTTCCAACATCACTTTTTGAAAACAAAGTGCTTTCTGTATTAAATCGCATTGCAGCTTTGAAAAAATCAGTTGTCAATACATGTGCAATTATTTTATTATTTATTAATATGGTATATTGTATTAATGGGTTTATTAATTGTGGACTAAACTTGCTTTTCTGAAATAACTCCCACCTTTATTACTTTATTAAAATATATTTGCATTCTGTTTGTTAATATTTTTTCATTAATATTCACGCATAGTATTGATCTGCACTTTAAATTTTGTACTGTATTTATCAATTAACTATCAGTGATAAATTTGATCCATAAAGGAATTTAGAAGTTTTTCTTAATTTTCAAGGCACTGAAAAATTTACATACAATTGGGAATATATATTCCTTTTGAAGGTTTGACAGATCCCTCATGTGAGGGCATATCAATCTAGTCCTTTTTTAGCAGGGTGATTGATTGATAATTGCTTTTTTAGTTTTCTATGGATTTTTAAATTTCTATTTCTAATTAGGATAATTGTGGTCAATTTGATTTTCCTGGTAAATACTCCAGTGATCTAGATCTTCAAATTTATTTTTATAGAGGTCTTCCACTTTTAAAAATTTTCTTCTACTTTCATGGACATTTCATGTTTATCATTCTTTATTTTAGGTAGTATGTCTTCTCCCTTTTTCTTGAATAAATTATCTGCTATGTTGTCTAGTTTTTTTTTTTTTTTTTTTGCTAATAGGATTTACTATTTCTTTTCTACTTTGATAATCTTTTTTTATCTTTAATATTTTCTTTCTTATGCTTTTGTTTGGTTTAGTTGTTTATTCTTTCATAGATAATTGAGTAGAGAATTAGAGTTGAGAAACTCTTTCTGTGTGATTGGTACACAGGTGTATAAAGAAAAAGAAAGAAAAATAGAGTCGAGAAATTCTTTTTATTTGATTAAGCATACTTTTACCCATTTGTTAATTTTAGCTTTATAAAGTAACTTTGTTTTAGATGCTTTTCTGCTATATAACATATAATTAAATCTTGTTTTTTGAGCTAAATTGATTTTTAGGGGGTTTGGGGGAGTAGAAGAGTTAATCCTTTACACAATTATTGCCATCATTTGTATTTTAGTTCTATTTTGCTTCATAATTTTATTTTACGTTATAATTAATATGTGGACTTTGTTTCCTTGGATATAGGTTTAAATATAAATTCTCTTCCATTGTTTCCTTTTCAGAGACTCTAATTACATAATGGGAGATTTTCTTTGCTTGTCTGTTTCATTGCTTTCTTTTTCTTTTTCAGGTACTCTAGTTTATATGTACATTAAATTTCAGCTCATTTTCCTTTTTATCAACTTTCTTTTCTTAATATTTTCTTTATCTCATTTTTCCTTTTGTTAATTCCTTTCTAACTTTTCTTCAATGTTTCTCACTTTAATTTAAATCTATATTCCCTTGAATATCTTGTAATTTGTTCTTCTGTATGCTATCAATGTATCTTTTTAGATATTTCTTTTTTGGCTCCAAATGTTTCCTGACTCCAACAACTCTCATCTTACTTTTCCTATGTTTTCTACCTATCTGTCCTTGGTTTATAAATTTTTAATTCTATGATTTCTATAGCTCCAAATTTTGCGGGTAGGGGAATTTTCATCAAATTTTCTTCTTGTAGTAGCTCTGTGTGTATAAACATTACTTGTTCCCCACCTTTCATTGACACAGTTGATGTTAGGTGTGATAGAACAGAGATTGACAAACTGTGATCCATGGTTCAAATCCAGCTAGCAACCATTTTTTTTCTTTAATCAGTTTGCAGTCTAAGATTATTTTTCACATTTTTAAATAGTTATCTTCTAAGTGGTTACATACAATCACATACGTAATATCCTTAATTTTGTGTGTTGGCTTGCAAAAGCTTAAGTATTCTCCAGTCCTTTAAGGAAAAGTTTGCCAACACATGCTATAAAGGATTTCTAGTTCAAAAGAGCTCTTTTTGTCAATGAATTAAAATGTAGTCTCTTTAACAATTTTTTAGGGGGTGTGGGTTGTACGGTGTAGAGTTGTGCATTAGTTTCCTAGGGCTGTTGTAACAAATTCCACAAAATTAATACAGTACCAAGGTACTATTGTGTTACTTTCCTACGGCTGCTGTAACCGTAGAAATTACCATGAATTCTGTGACTTAAAGCAACAGATATTTTTTATATTAATATTACAGTTCTGAAGGCTGAAAGTCTGAAATCAAGGTGTCAGCAGGACCATGCTGCCTCTGAGGGCTCAAGGGAAGAATCGTCCCTTGTATCTCCCTAGTTTCTGGCGGCTCTTGACAATCCTTGGTGCTCCTTGGCTTGTGGCTGTGTCGCTCCAGTCTCTGCGTCTGTCACCACATGACCACATGGCCTTCTTCCACATGTCTCTCTGTGTCCTTGACTTTATTACAGGCACCAGTCTTGCATTTAGGGCCCGCCCTAAATCCCGAATGCTTCTATCTTAAGATCCTTAAGTAATTACATCTGCCAAAACCCTATTTTCAAATAAGGCCATATCCTTAAATTGACCAAATAAAGTCTACATTCGAATAAGGGGGGTGGAATTTGGGGGGCACTATTCAACACACTACAGTTTCGAGGGCAAAAATATTTTCTTTTTTTTTTTTTAACAGGACCACAAAAATTTCCTCCTTGCATTCTTTCTATACCACCACAATCTCCAAAGGATGACTGTCCTTCCTTTTTGCCCTCTTCTCACTCCAAAAGCATTGTTCATTTTGTTTTGTTTTTTTGTTTATTTTTTCCCCAGACATAAATTATGTAATTACTTTTAAGACATTTCCTGTATCCAATGTTGGGATATATTGGGTCACACTTTAATTATTTTTTTTTTTTTACATGGGGAGAACTTTTCCTTTCTGAACGTGATTTTACCTTTTGCTTTAGACAGGGTCTCACTCTGTCACCCAGGCTGGAGTGCAGTGGTGTCATCATAGCTCATTGCAACCTCAAACTCCTGGCCTCAGGCTATCCTCAGGCTATCCTTCCACCTCAACCTCCCAAAGTTCTGGCATTACAGGTGTGAGCCACCACGGCCAGCCAACCTGTTAATTTTTCCAGGCAGTTTTTCATACCCACTTGGCTCTCTGGACTTGCTTGTATTTCTGGAGCTTGAGAAATTGTTCTGTCAGAGACATATAATTATTTTTCTATTTACAAGTAATTTGAAGTTTAGGCAACTACCATTTCCTCAGATACTTTCTTCAAGTCTGAATTTTAAATAAAAATTGAGTCTTCCTTTCTGACCATAAACTATAATTGATATTAATGATACTATTTGGAGACTTCCTTAAATATATAACTAGAAATGATTTCATTATGTTATGTTAAATTATTTGTTAAATTATACCCAGATGAAATAATACAATTGGCACACACTGGTTTCTGCTCATGCAGGAATTGCATTAATGAATTAATTACATTTAATTAATGAGTGCCTTCATAGAAGAAGTGACAAACAGATGTCTATAGGGTTGGAAACACAAAACACCTTCTTTCATAAAAAGTGGGAAAGACATACAGATATTTCTAAAATAAACATATTTCCCTATTAGCTTGATTGTAGAGTTTTGACTATGGTTTGTTGTAATCATTAATGATATTTTATTTCAATTAATAAAACCCATAGTATTAATAGTTTAAGCAAATTATAACAATTATAATAAAACGATAAACCATTGGCTCACTTAAAAAAAATCTAGAGTGAAATCCTACTTCAGACATAACTAAATTCAAATCAAATGGTGATGCCAGACTTTTTATACCTTACTTTAAATTTCAGAATTCTCACAGTATATGGTCACAACGGAATAAGAAATATCTTTCCAACCAACAGCTCTGAGAAAATGTACATAAATGATTCATATCTGGGTTCATTTGGCCAGCTTCAATCAATATCTGTGTACAAAAAGGGAAAAAGTACCATGATTGAGAAAGTCTTGATAATGTGCCTTCTCCTTGGCTCAGGGAGATAACACTGGCCCAACCTGAAACATTTTGGAAAAGCAAAATTGATATGGAATTAGGGAGATAGTGGTTTCCCAACAAAAGGAATGTCAACTTATGCTACTTCCCTCAACCCTTTAACTTCATACCGAAACACTAAAATTGATTTTCTATTGTTTGAAATTGTCACAAGTGAGCATGCATTACTTTTTAATAATAAAAACAATAAAAACATCACCATTTTGAAAATGTACTTCATTAGGTAAAATTAAAAATTAATTATAATACAATTCCACACTAGTATTCCTTTTTTGACCATGTTCAGAAGCTTGTTCGCTGGAATAATGTATTTCCCAATTACACTGTTGTCACCCTATCAATTCCTGGAAATGTGGCTCAGAGGAAGACTATCAGATCTCTATTAATCAAGTGGCATATAGGCTGACGCTTCTAATCTGACAACTTCAAAATAGACTCTCTTTATGAATAGATTTGTACAACCTGCTGACTTTGGCTCTGCCATACTCACCTTGATTATTAAGGCAGGTGCAACTGTCTTCTCTCTACATGCAGTCAGTTGGAAAGGAATTAGTGAAGTTCATCATTGGCTCCATCCATATGTAGCCTCAGAAATTGGAAAGTCCACTATTATTTCTTTTGAAAATCATAGGTAGTTTGAGAAGCAGATAAGCTTTAAGAGTTAGAATAATAGAAGTCACAATTACAACTATAATTTCATTTTGACTGAAATGTATGAAAGGTAAGAGGAAAGAAACAGAGGTTAATTAGGAGTTTAACTTCTGGAAGGAAAAAATGTTGTAAAGTGGAAAATAGTTATCAAATATCAGCCTTCCCCACTTTATATTTGTTGGTGGGAGTGAAGCCAAGTATTTCTCTAGTGCAGGGACCATATTTACTCACATGACTAAATGAGTAAGAGATACATGTGATTGCAAACACAACAGTGAAAGAGTTATTGATCCGTTACTTAACCAAAAGGCATAATTGAGACAACACATATATTTGTAATTTTTATCCTGCTCTTCTCAAGTTTTTATTTTGAGCATTTCCCAAAACCATTAATATGCTTCGCCCAAACATTTTTACCTCTTGCATAATATTTTGCTGAACAGCTTTATCACTATTTACTCAATGAGCTGTTCTTTCATGAATGTCCAGCTTTCACAAGAATCAAAAAAAGTCAAACCTTTTTCTTTACATAGAAATATTTTCAAAAGGTATATTTCAAGAAATGCAAGTTTATTAACATTTTGAACTCTTGATACATAGTGACAAGTTGTTCAAAACCTATGGGAACATATTATATTATTCTAAATGTTAAGTTATATACTAAAGCTATTCATAATGATTCAACAAAATTTTCTCAGTTTTTGATTTGTATTCTCATTCAACTTACACTATTATAATTTTTTCCTAACCAAGGCATGAACATTTAATCTTTTTAAAAAGTAATATTCTTTACATGATATTTTCTTAAAGTGCTTCATTGGATGCAAAATAGTAAGGCTCGTCATTTACATATGTAGGGTAATTATAAACATAAAACAAAGGAAAATTCACAACTTAAGTACTTAATTCCTTTTTGAGAATGAAAAGAAAGCATAATCTAATATCCTCAGAAGTTTATTACCTATCTAGCTGCTAGAAGGCTTCTTCTTTCATATCAAACAATTTATTCAGAATATATACTATTGTTTTATTTTTACTTTGTTTTATTTTTCTACAAAAAGTTGATGAATTTGGGGCAAAGATATAGGGAATACTCATTTTTTTCTGACATATTTTGGCATTAAAATAATCATTAATATCTATTGGAAATGAATGATTTAAAAATAAACATACTTCAAAATTATAAATCCAAATTGATCTTTACCAAGCTATCATGTCAAATATTCCAACGAAAATGAAGAACAAGGAGGAAGGGGAAGGGAGAAAAAAAGTCATCATTCCTGCTACCATCATGGGGGAAAAAAAAAAAAAAGTTTGAGAAAACAAAATGCTTCTAAAACAAAATTCCTTATTTGAGCAGTGTATAAAACAGCACAAATAAATTTCTGTTTTAATATCCTACAATAAGCTCTTACACTATTCTAGGCTAGATGTTAGCAATGCATTAAAAATTGTTGATATTGTATCTCATATGTAACACAACACAGAATTTATCTGTCAGCACCAAATGTGAAAATTAGTGCTTAGTTTCTATCTGTTTAAATAGTAAGAGTTTCACTTTTCCAATCTATGAAAATACAAGCCAAACATGAAAATTACCAAGTTAGTGAGGAAGGCTAGAGGAAATTAAAGTCACTTAAAGGTTCTTTGGTGTATTAGTTTGCTAGGTTGCCATAACAAAACACTACAGACTGGGTGACTTAAACAACAGAAATTTATTCTCTTACAGTTCTAGAGTACAGAAGTCCAAGATCAAAGTAGGGGTAGGTTTGATTTCTCTTGCCACCTCTCGTTGACTTACAGACAAACGCCTTCTTGCTGTGCCCTTGTGTGTTTTTTTCTCCGTGCATACGCATCCTGGTGTCTCTTTGTGTGTCCAAATTCCCTCTTCTTATAAAGACCACTCTAATGACTTCATTTTAACTTAATCAGTTCTTTACAGTCATATTGTGAGCACAGGAATTAGGGCTTCAAAACAGGAATTCTGGAGGGACACAATTCAGCCTATAACATATGGGAGTCTTAATTTCTATGGTCCATAGCTATCTTCATGTTTGTTTTCATCTAATAACGATGGTGAAATTACCATAGTTAAGTCATGCTTTTTCTTACAAAATATAAAGTTGTTTTTGTTTATTTATAACCTTTGGAAATATGGTAAATTATAAAGAGCATTCAAATCATTCAGAACTCTACCACCCAGAAATGTGTCATTAAAACATTGCTGCTTTTCTTTCAGAGATTTATATCCAATAGCACTTTTTTAAAAAATAAAATCAGGACCATTATAAATGTAATGTTTTCTTTAATCCTGCTTTTTTCATTTAACATTCTATTGGGTACCTTTTCCATGAAAGCATGGAAAACATGATTTATAAGTATTGTATATCTCACTCATGTTTCATAATTTATTTTACCTTTTCTCATTTTTATTAATGATGAGAATTTTCAAATTTTCACTTTTTAGCAACACTCTGCTAAACCTATTTCTATACAAAAATTTTATGTTATCTTTAATTTCAAGTTAATAAATTCCCAGAAATAGAACAGCTGCCTAGAATCTGAATCACATTGCCAAGTTTAAAAGGGGGAGCATCATACAGCAGAACGAACATGAGTTTTGCAGATGACAACAACTTTTTACTAGCTATGTAACATTTTGCAGGATTCTCAAACCTCAGTTTATGCATCTTTAAATTGGGAAATATTATCCTCTATGTTTTGAAGGAAGATTAAGATTAATGTAAGAAAAAATCCATACACACCATAAGGATTTAATAAACACAGCCATTATGATTATCTGCAAAAGCTCAAGAAAGTTACATACCCGAAATAGCTCCATGGGGTTGCCGCTGTGCCTTCCTAACTCCTTCTGCTTTGGTCTACTGGGTGCCTGATGCTTCTGCATTTGCCTCCGCACAGCAGAGCACAAACAGAAATTCTCCCATGTACCCAGTCAATGGTCCATGGACTGGTATTGTTTATTGTAACTTTTTCACACTTTTTGTTCTAGCTTATCATGCTGTCAAATGAAATTTCCAGAGAGAATTGTATTGTGTCAGATACTCACACCTTCTCTGATCTGTTCTAAAATCTGCATATGTATAATTACCCTTCTCCCCACTCAATTTGTACCCACATTTCCCATAATGCATCTGTTTTTTTATAGCTCACCTTGAAGTTGGAAGAACAGACCCTTTTTTGTACTTAGTCTCTGAACGGGGCCTCACTCTCAACCCTCCGCTGCCAGTCCTCACTCCCCATGTTACTCCTAATTACAGGAAATCCCCCCACCCTTTCCCTTTTTAGTTGTCTCCTCTTCAATATCCAGCAGGCTGTGCAGTCAGTACCCAGCGGTGCATCCTAGGAATAAGCATTGACAATAGCAGCCAGTGAGTGGCCTTTCCAGACACCAGCAACATGTGCCGTAGCCATAATAAGACCTAAAGTTAAAAGAAACATCTCAAAACAAACTTCACTCTCCCTATAGATTGCCTCAGGGTCATATCATCAGATCTTCCTGAGTTTGGGAACTCAATTGATTTTATATAATTTCAGAGCAAAATATAGGCAATCAGTGTCTTTTTTTAATGTTGAGTTGGCTAAGATGGATCTATCTTTCCCAGTTCCCTTCTGAGTTAGAAATGGCCAAAAGAGACACGTGCATGAGATGTAGACGTGGAAGTGAAATGGCACACGTTACCTTCAGAAGGTTAAGTTTAGTGAGAGACTGTGCAAAGTGGCTGCTTGTGCTGGCTCACCTCACTTCATGTCCAGCTTTTCTTCCTGACTTTCTGGCTCTGCTGACCAACAGTAATCCCAAGTTTACCACCAGACGGAGAGGCAATAGCCTGCCATAGACTCCTTCATCATTCCCCCTGCCTGGTCATGCCCTAGCAGCTAGACATGCCTGGCTTACCAGACTTCCCTGCCAGCCCTGACTTTTCTACCCACACCCATGTTTAGTAAGGCTTCTTAGGACTTTCCCCAGATAGTCCTGCTACCTTTGTGGCCCTGGCTGCCCAAACTGCTTGATGAATTCTGTTATGTGTAATTGCTATTATAGGCCCTTATTCTATAATATACAGAATGGTTCTGTTTCCCTGATCAAATCCTGACGGACACAGAAATTTTCTATTTTTCTTTATTCCCTACTTATAACTAAAGTTAATAGCTACTATTTGTTTTGTTTAAGATTACAAGGATTGTAGCTTCATGTAATTAATACTCATGGACACATTCAGGAAGCATTTTATTGGCATTAGTGGAATGTTAGGAATTAGGTTGTTAGTTTTATTTTTTAGGAGTAATGTCTGCACAAAATATAGCGCTTTACATTAAGGAAACAGTCAAGCCTTGCATACTTGTGTAAAGTACTCAAGAAGTAACTGGAAATATCAAACATTTGGGGTATTCCAAATATTTTACATTAAAATAATAAGCTGAGTAGAGAGGTCAAGAGTATGGCTTTGGAATCTAATACACTTGGTTTGAGTCACATCTTCTTCTCTTGCTATTTGTGTAATATTGTCTATTCACTTAAAGTGTCAATTTCTACACATGTAAAATTATAATACTAATGTTTATTTCATTAGAAATAAATGAAATATCATTAAAATTTATTTTAATTCTAAGAAGTTAGAATTCCTTAATATATTTAATAAAATCCCTGACACATGTTGGGTAACATTATGGTGACTATCATTAACTAACCTGTTATATTAATCATGTCACATAGAACATCTATAATCAACAGTACTCAATGTGGCAGTTTTTATAATCTTTAATTTCTTCATAGAAGAAATTCATTGAGGTTTTGGTCCTCTTCCCTAAAGACTGAATGTCTATATTGGCACATAAATATGTATGATAGGAAAAACCTCTTTTGTCCTTATGGAGTAAATATCAGGAAATAAATAGTAATTCTTATTCAGTAGACTAATTGAAGAGGGTAAAGACCTGAATAAACCAAAGAGGTTAAGTAACCCGAAATTATATCTACCTAATGTTCAAGCAGGTTCAAATCTCAGCCGCGTTATGCCAAGTGAAAGAAAACAGACTTGAGGTAAAACTATGGAGACAAAAACAAACAAACAAACAAACAAACAAAAATCAATGTTTGGCAAAGACTGAGGTCATGAGGAGAACTTGATTATTAAGAGGCATGGAGATGCCTCTTTGGGGGATGGTGATGGAACTGTTGGGGACTGTGATGGTGGGGACGGTTACGTTACTGTGTGATTGTGCCAACACTCAAAGAACTGTACACTGGGAAGAGTAGTTTTTACTCTATGTACATACAGCTTTGCCAGCAGATTTATTTCCTGATTCAAAGCGACGAACTTGTTTTTTACCTTCCAGTTAATATAACTGGTGCTGAACACTGAGCTAGGTTTAAAGAATGTTGACAAACAGAAGCAAGCTGAATTCGAATTCAAGAGTGTCTACTGATAATCGTCAATGAACATTATTTCTGTAAAGTCAGCTAGAAATTAATAGACTCTTGAATCTTTGTGAACACATTAGCTTCTGCAGAATGAGCATAGCAGCAAATAACTCTCACGGATTTTGTAGTTCTGCGTTCATGAGTGTCCAGTTCTGACACCTAATATCGGGCATCTTTGTACATGCTTTTAAGCCACACTGGGACTTAGTTTGCTGTTTTAAAATATTATTTTAATTGATAAATCATAATTGTATACATTCGTAGAGTATGAAGTGATATTTTGATATATGTGTACAATGTAGAATAATTAAATCAAACTAATTAACATATCCCTCACCTTGCTTACCTATCATTTTTTATGGTGGCATATTTGAAATTTTCCTTTTTTAGTTATTTTGAAATATACAATGCATTTTTATTGGCTATAGTCACTCTGCCTTGCAGTAGATCTCAAACCTTATTGCCCCTATCTATGTGAAAAGTTCATGCCCTGTTACCAACAATTCCCCATTTCCGCCCTCCCCGTCTACCCAGCCTCTGGTGACCATTACTCTACTCTCTACTTCATTCAGTTCTACTTTTTTAGATTACGTATATAAGTGAGATCATGCAGGTTTGAGGTTCAGTTTTGTTATCTGTAGTAGAATGGTAAATCTTACCTTATTAGAATGTTATGAATATTAAATGAAATAATTTAAAAAAGAGAGAGTTTCATGATATATGAGCAAAAGATGTGAACAGACACTTCACTAACGTAAAGATAAGATGGCAAATAAGCCACGAAAATGTGCTCAACATTTTTAGTCTTTAGGGAAATGTAAATTAAAACTACAATGAGCCACCACTACACACCTACTATAACGCCCAAAACCAAACAAAACAAGACAAAAGAAACAAATGTGTCAATACCAAGTGCTGGTGAGCATGTAGGACAACCAGAATCCTTATTCACTGAGGATCTGAATACTATTATATTTGGAAAAAAGTATTTTTTGTTTAATTTATATAGAGTTAAATACATACTTACCATATGATCTAGCAACCCTAGGTATTCACTCAGAGAAATTAAAAACTATGTTCCCACAATAATTTGTATGCCTGTGTTTACAGCAGATTTACTCATAATCATCGAAAGAGAAAATATCCAAATGTTCTTCACTGGTAAGTGTATCAACAAATTTTCATAAATCCGTACCATGAAATGCTATCCAGCAATAGAAGAAAACAGACTAGTTATGCACACAAGAGCATGAATAAATCTCAACTGCATTATGCTAAGTGAAAGAAAACAAGCTCGAGGTAAATGTATGGGGAGAAAAAAAATCAATGTTTGGCAAAGACTGAAGTCAAGAGAACTTGACTATGAAGAGGCATGAAGAATATTTTGGGGGGTGGTGATGGAACTGTTCTAGACCTTGATGGTGGTGACAGTTACATTACTGTGTGAATGTGTCAATACTCAAAGTACTGTACACTGAAAATAGTGTTTTTTACTCTATATAAATTATACCCCAGTATAGAGACAATCTCATATTTGTTCAGCCTATGATAATTTACAATGCATATTTCATACATCATCAATTTGATTTCCACACAATTTAGTTGGTAGACATTCTTCTTTCCTTTATTTCATAGGTAAAGAATGAATTTTGAATATAAAGAATCAAGATCAATTCCAGGTTTCATGATGCCTAACCAAGTATTCTCTCTGACAGAGAATAAGATGCTGAGGTTTGTTTCCCTGAATATAAGTTGCTTGATACTTTAAAAACACTCTTTTTTTCCCCATCGAATAGTTTTTCAATGAAAAATATTCCAAGGTGTTATACTTTAAATGTTATTTTATTTTCTTCTTATTAGGAAAGGGAGAAAATTTTCCTGGGATAATTGACTATCCCTTGAAGTTTCATATTTTATATCTTTATCGTATTGCTATGCTTTTCCTTTAAAAAAATGCCTAAAAAACATATCAACAAACCCCCTGCCAAACAACTACAAGGAAGCTGCTTTTAGAGAATCCAAGAATAGGTTAGTTTTGTTTCTAGCTATAAAGTTTCTCACCAGGGACAATAAATTAGACACGCTAGCAGGTCAGCATTGAAGGCACTCAAAACAGACATGTGGCACCATGCAGATTACTTTTCTTTAGTGAGCTAGGTATTTATCCTGCCTCTTATCTCTCTCTCACAGAGAAAGAAAGCCACATAAAGAAATCAAAACCTCATATAACAAGCAAAATAGCCCCTCACCCTCAATGTCGAGGAAATCCCTAAAGAGTAATAGCAGATCTCTTCTCCCCAGGGAGGAAGCCATCAGCTGAATCGAGAGGCCAAACTGGAACACTAACAATCTTATCTTGCAGATGTTCAGACTGGTGCCCCAAACGGTATCCCCCACCCCCCCACCCCCCAGCCTCCAGTGTAATTAAAGAACAATTGCTTCTTCTATGTTGCTAAAGAAAGTTAGGCTGATTTTTTACTGGAAACTGGATAGGCATCCTCACAGGAACCAAAATAGAATTGGTTTTGTTTCTTGTAACTGATGAACCACATTAACCAAAGGGTATGGATTAGTGGAGAACATGAAGAACCAGGGAGCCTGCAATGTTTTGGCATCAAACTAGGATTTGTGAGAAAGGGAGATAAGCAGGAAAGACGCTGAATTTGGAGTCACTTCCATATCTGCTGCTTATTATTGGTAGCTTTAAGCTAGGCCCATGGCTTTTGTTTGACGGTTAGTTAGAGCTCTTGGATCATTAGCTAATACAATTTAAAGGAAATCCTGTGTTTAGCATAATAATGCTAGGTGTCCTGTGGAGCCCAAAACAGGAAAAAAGGCAGGTTAAAAGGGTAAAATGAGGAGGTGGAGTTCCATCAAGACACTCTGTCCCCAGGCTGGCTTCTTTAACAAATTTGTTTCAAACGCCCCTATTCTAGCTAGACTCATAAATTATAATCAGAAGGATGGGTGAATATATTGACCAATATTGGGCAAATAAACTATGTGGAGATGGTGGGGGATAATTTCTATTATAGCATCTACATCTGCCACTCTGTATATAGGTGTGGGAGATGTTTCTAGTCAAGCAATGACGCATCACCATTCCAGCTACTCTTTAGTCCACTGTTTCTGAAAGTGCGGCACCCGAACACCAGGTCATCAGAGATGCTTTGTAAAATGTAGATTCCTGGGCACTATCCCAGATTTCTCAGATTGGAATTAAGAATTGGCATTATCGTATCCTCTGGGACATTCTTTTGCACACTAAAAATTGAGGCTCATTGCTTTATGCCTTTCCCATAAATTGAACACAATGAGTTCAATGCTTGCTAAAATTCTTTTCAGTCCTGGAAAGTGTTTGAGTACTGGTCAAATGTAGACTTTGCCAGGATACAGTCTTTGCCAATTTGTTCATTAATGTATTCCTGGCTCTTAGAGAAGTGACGAACACATAGTAGGCACTTAAACATTAGCTGTATCGTTAAATTTTTAATGGTTTTGTCAGGTTTCAGTCTGAAATGTCAGTTCTTTGTGTGCTCATGGCAAAAGAATGACCAGACACATCAAAGTAAGGCAGGCATGAAAATGAGGTTTATTGAGGAGAGAAAGCTAGGATTATAGGGTAAGAGCGAGATATAGGTTTACAGAGCGTGATACATACACCACAGATGATGACCAGACTTGTTGTTGCAGCAAAGGGAGAGTAAAAGGAAGGTTGCAAAAGGGACGTGGTTATGGTCTGTGTCTTGTTTAATAGTGCCCAGATTGGGATCTCCCTAGTGGCTTAGACGTCACCATGGAACCACTTTGATTGGACAGTTGGGGTTGCATGACTTGTCTTACTACACATGTGGGTTGTTCTCAATCACTTCCAGACCCCACAGTGCCTATGCTGCTTGGCTTGTGGGCTAGAGAAGCCTCTGCAGTCTTTTGTAGCTGGCACACTACGTTGATTGGCAGATTTGTAGGGTACTTCCTCCTCCCCAGGAATGGCAGTTGCTTGGGAAATTAGGATGGGGTAGGACCAAGATGGGGGCCTGGGGCTCACTCTTGTCCTTCTTTCCAGGTGGGGCAATTGCACCAAAGCAACAGCACCCAAGTTTGTCCCTAGGAGACCTGGAATCCCTGTTAAGAATTCTACTTAATAGTTTTATTTATATTATTGTGATGGATAATTTTGTATGTCAGTTTGATGCACTGGGTGCCTAGATTAAACATTTTTCCTGGGTATGTCTTTGAGAGCATTTCAGGATGAAATTAATGTTTGAATTAATGATCCTCTCCATATGGGTGAATGCCATGCAATCCACTGAGGGCCTGAATAGAACAAAAGGCAAAGGAAGGAGGAATTCACCCCTTTTTTTCTGCCTCACTGCTTAATCTGGGATATCTCACCTCATCTTCTGCCTTAGACTGTGATTTAAATCATCAGTTCCCTTTGTCCTCAGGCCTTCAGATTTGGACTGAATTACACTGCTGGCTTCCTGGGTCTCTAGACTACAGAGAGCAGATTGTGGGGCTTCTCAGTTCTCAGCCTCCATAATTATGCAGGCCAAGTCCTTATAATAAGTCTCTCTCTCTCTCTCTCTCTCTCTCTCTCTCTCTCTCTCTCTCTCTCTCTCTCTCTCTCTATTTCTCCCTCTCTCCTCAGCCCCCATCTCTCTCTTTCTTTCCATGTCTCTCAGCCATCTGTATCCATAGTTTCTGAATCCATGCATTCAACCAATCGCAAATTTTACAAACTGCTGATTGGAAAATACAACATTCTTGAGATACATGACCCACAATTACAGAGGGACAAGTTTTCACATTGACAGGCTCTTTAGGACTGATGGGGAGACTTGAGCATCTGCAGATTTTGGTACCTTCAGGGGGCCCTGTAGCCAATCCCAGCAGATACTGAGGGATGACTGTAAAAATATAGCATTTATATTATATAAATATATTGTATATTTATAATATACCTTGTAAATGTAATATATATACATACTGTTGGTTCTGTTTCTCTGGAGAACCCTGACAAATACAAGTAGCATTTAGTGGCAAAGTAATACAGGTACAAAAAAGCAATTTCTTTGTTCTCTAACAACAGACTCATGGTGGTGATAGAAAGTTAGCTGGATCCAGTGGCATATTGTTAATCCGCATTCATCTCAATTTGTTATTTTCATGTATTCTTCTCCTTAACCTTTAGCACTTTAAATACACCAGGCTACCAGTTTCCACCCCAAATTCATGTTCTTTTTACTTCAAGACATTCCTTCCTCATGGATGGACTTGTTTTGTTTTTAGTTTGTAAGTCTCATTAACTTGAATAACTTTGTTCCATAAAATAACATAAAAAAAGAAGAAAAAGAAGAAAGAAATGTTTTATCTTAGGAATGCAAGCCCCTTTGAACGATCAGGCTCAGAGAGACACTGGAATGAAAAAGCAGGCACATCAATCCCCCTTAAACTAAAAAATTATTCCTTGAAGCCACTTGCTGTAATACGAGGACACTAGACTAAATGATGGCAAGTAGCCATAAAATTTCATATATCCTATAGTTCAACAATGATGACCAATCACTGACTGATGTTATTTCTGTAAACCAATGTGAATTCTTAGGCCGGGCACAGTGGCTCATGCCTGTAATCCTAGCACTCTGGGAGGCTGAGGTGGGCGGATCGTTTGAGCTCAGGAGCTCGAGACCAGCCTGAGCAAGAGCGAGACCCCGTCTCTACTAAAAATAGAAAGAAATTAGCTGGACAACTAAAAATATATAGAAAAAATTAGCCGGGCATGGTGGTGCATGCCTGTAGTCCCAGCTACCTGGGAGGCTGAGGCAGGAGGATTGCTCGAGCCCAGGAGTTTGAGGTTGCTGTGAGCTAGGCTGACTCCACGGCACTCTAGCCTGGGCAACAGAGTGAGACTCTGTCTCAAAAAAAAAAAAAAAAAGGGAGAATTCTCTATGAACAATTTTTGTAATTTCCCCCTCTCCTGTTTCATCCTTTTTGCTTTAAAAACTTGAGCCTCTCCTTTGTTGGGCAAAAACTGTTTAAGTTTACCTTCTTTAGTCAGGCAAAGAATAATAGCAAATCCCTGTGGGCATTAGGACAGAACTTTGGAAAGGCAGCTATTGCTGTGACAGCATAGATGAGGTACTGAGAATCACGGCAATCTTGGCCAAACATCATTTTTTTTCATTTTTGATTTTTAATGTTAAATGCATTTTTAATTATTAAGTTACACGTGATCAGCAATACCCATGAAATGACGCAGCCATTATATAGAAAAGTATATTTACTTCCACCCATCACTTCATCTCCAAAAAAATCCTTTATAGTATAGCTAACATAAATTATGCATACACACGTAAGTCTTTTGATTGTTTTAGTTTTGTTTTTACTTAATAATGGGCTAGTATTATACACATTTTATTACAACTTATTTTTGTAAGTTAGTAGTATTTAAGGACATCCTTCCTGGTTATCAGGTTATCCAGTGCACTTTTGACCCATTCTTTTTAATATTTTAGCATTCAGATTTAATACAACTTATTTTACTTTTTTCCTGTAGATATTCAGATGGTCTCAAATGCTTTGCCAGTATAAACCATGCTACAGTGAAATTTTCCTTACATAAATTTTACATAGACTAATATTTAATTTGCTATAGATGATAATTTCAAAATTTGGGTAAAAAGGCATATAAGTTTTTCATTTTAATGGACTCTTCCAAATTAGGGTTTTTTGTAAAAGTTTACGTTCTCAGTAGTAATGACTGCCCATTTTGTAATATCTTTATCCATGTTAGATATTACTGTGCTATATCTTTCTAATTTTAAAAACATGTGTCTCACTGTAACTTTATCTTTATTTTCCTAAACTACTGATGAGATTGAGCAACTTTTCACAAGTCTATTAGTCATTTGCTGCAGTTCAGTTTCAAGGAACCTGAAACACTTAAGTCACTCTTTCAGAAGACTCTTCAGAAACACTCCCTTTATAACTTGAAAAATGCAAACATATTACTCGGTGTCGAGTATAAGGATGCTAACATTATGAGAGAATAGGACTTCGGGAAAGGAATGGGCCTCGGCCTTTCGGTTTGAGGAAGACCATAGGGTGTAGATTGAGGCCCTGGTGAAGGTGCTGAGCAGTCAGCATCAGGGGCACATGGCCCAGTGTCCTTCTGGAAGGACTCAGGGCATTTGTGAGCAGCAAGGTTGTGCTGTGACAGTGTGGAGAAAGAAGATTGTAAATAAGGTGGAAGGAAAGTCATAGAGAATCTTTGTCTTGTCAACCAGAAGCCAGGCCAGCCACAAACAAGAAAAGAACCTGTTGGCAGAGTTCAAATGAGAAGTTCTATGTTTTGATTATATAGCCCAAGCCTTCATATGTAAGTCAAAAGCAGAAACATTGGCAATAAGTGATAATTAATCTTTTGTCAATTCTGGCCCTATTTTCAAGGCTACGTTTTCTTCTGAGAAAACAGAAGAGTAACCTAACTCCCGAGCAGCATCCAAATGGCCAAGGGTGTGCTGACCCAGAAAAACATTGGCAATTTACTCAGGGAAGACTTTCACTTCTTCCTGGCCATCCTCAGGAAGGTCATGCCACTATGTGTTTATGATGGTGAAGGACAACATAGACAAAATGACTTCTGGAAATCTCTCATTCTTTGAAGCCATTCCCTACCCTATTCCCTGGATATCCACCTATTCTTTTGCAAGCTGGATGGATCTGGAATTCTCAAACCTATCGATATTGTTATTTCAGTGAGTCTCAACTTTAGCAGCAATCCCATTTTAAGCCTCTGAGCAAGCAGCCGCTTTTATTCTCCAGGGCCTCTCTCAACAGAGCTGTCACACTGCTGGAAGCCCTGGGGACAGCAGGCTAGCTAATGCTGTCTCCTCACCATGGAGGTGGGTCATCTTAGACTTGTCTGAGGTCTCCTTGAATGACCTCATGCAAAGCAAGCTAGTCATTCAATAGGGAGAGCCATGTTCCCGCAGGGAAGAACCGGTTCTCTGTAGGAAAATTACAAACACACATAAGGCTCTGCTGTCCTTTGAAGAAATTAAAATCTGCCCAAGATACTTGTATTTCTGTTCCACAAGAGATGTACTGACATAGTGGACACATTCCAATCAATTGAGCTATTTTGACTAGTTTAATTCCTAGGAGGATAAGCAAAGAGAAAAAGACTACCAGAATAAAATGTCACTTCTGATTTTTCCCCCTTCAACACCAATGGTCTGTCATCCAGATGAATCACTTGTCACACTGAATTACCTAATGGAGCAGACCAATGCCCCTAATTCAAAAAATTCCGTCTCCTTTTAAAAACAATTGTGACATAAACCCATTTACAATATAAGTAAGTGGCTGTCAGTTCTGAATGTGTTTATCCCTAAGTATAATGAGACTGAGCAAAAATGGCACAAGATGTAGGTCAACAGACCTGCCAAATACCAAGAGGGAAGGTTTCTTTCTGAAGATGTTGCCAGTGGGGCAAGTTATTGATAAATCAGGTTGTGGGAATCAAAGTATAAATTACAACAGCCTTACTGGGAAAGCTGAATCCTCTGAAATGATGGATAAATATCGCATGGTAGTATTCTTTTGGTATGTTCATCTGAGAGTCTTTAATGATATTTCATGTTTAATAATGATATAATGGTATTTTTATCTACTGTGCCATAAAACGAACACCATGTGACCTATCATATGTCTTGTGTACTCATGCATAGCAAATGGGAAAAAAGAAGACTAAATTGTATTATGTGGAGTGAATGTCAAAATGCTTTTATAAGTTAGGCTAGATTTTATTATGCATGTGGTAGGAAATTACAAGTCTATGTCAAGTTGATCATTTACAGTCTAATGTAGCAGATCAATGTTACCTTAATAGTATTTTTATGAAGTAAAATTCAAATAATCACTTTGGGAAATTTAAAGAACAAGAAATTCACATATTTAAGTCTTACTAATTTTCCATTTGGAAGTGAATTGAAAAGTACCAATTTTTCAAGTGGGCTACTAACTGTTAGACTCTTCTACCTCCTCATTTATACACCTACCCCTCTAAAGCTATTGAGTGGCTGCTGCCAGCCAGACCCTACGCAGATCAGGGAAGATATAAAGAGGCACAGCCCGTGCCTGTAAGATTCATATTGATGCATTCTAATTGAAGGCAGACTGCAAATGATGTCAAAAACATAAATTGCATGCAGTATTTCAAGCATAAACAAATGCAATAAGAGCATGTGAAAAAGAGCCTATAAATTAATCTGGAGGAATAAGACAAACCTTCAAAGAGAAAAATGAGGATTTCTAGAAAGTCCAAGAATTTGTAACTCTAAATCTTGGAAGGGCATTCTAGGTGTACATGAAAAATAATTGAGTATTAGGGTAAAAACAAGTAACATAATTTTTCAAAACAAAGAATGAGTCATACAAAAAGATGTTGACATATAGGAGGAGTTATATCATGATAGAGCTTTCACGTTAAGAATTTTTTTCCTAATAAATGATTGGAAGAAATTCAAGATTATGGAGTAGATACATGATCAGCTTTAAGAAGGATAGAGATTCTGTCTGTGTCAGTCACATACTGGAAAGTGGTAGGAGTCAGGTGAAATGAAAGTTATAGTGTCCAATAAGAAAAACATTGAAATTGTTAAGACTCATTTAACAAGACCTGAATTAGGTCTGTGACATTTTATCTAAGTCATCACATTGATGTGTGCAAAATTGTTTGTGGTATTCCCTTATTATCCTCTCATTATCTGTGAGGTTGGCAGTGAATATCTTGTCTTTCATTCCTAATATTGACAATTGCTCTCTTTTGCTTTTTTTCTGTCTTTCTAGAGTTTTATGAACTTTGCCCATCTTTTTGAAAAAACTTTTTTTTTTGTTTGTTTTGATTTTTTCTCTAATGTTTTTCTGTTTTCAATTTCTGGATTTCTGCTATTTTTCTTGTTATTTTATTCCCTCTGCTTGACTTGGGTTATTTCTCTACTTCCTTTCTTGTTTCTTTAGGTGGAATCTTAGGTTGTTATATAAAACCTTTCTTCTTTACCAATATAAGCATTTAATGCTATTAATTTCCCTCTAGGTATTGTTTTAGCTTCATCCTATAAATTTTTCATATTTATTCAGTTAAAAGTATTTTCTAAATTATATTAAGACTACCTCTTTGACTAATAGATGATTTGGGTATGTATTTTTTGGATATATATTGTTTAATTGCCTTTGCACCACCCAACAAGCATGTCCATACCCCACACATCGTGTACCGCATCCGTTCGGTATGGATTTACCCATCCCCTGATTTAAATCTTTTTAATTTATTAAGGTTTGACTTACAGCAAAGGGCATGATCTATTTGGGTTGGTATTTCAAGTGCATTTTGGTGGAGTGTCTCATGCATATCAATTAGATCTAATTAGTCGATGGTATTCTTAGTTCTTCCATATTCTCACTGATTTTCTATCCACCAAGTCTATAACATTACTAAAAAAAGAAGCACTGAAATTAAGTATAATTGTGGATTTATCTCTATCTTCTTTCAGTTGTTAGTTTTTGCTTCATGTATTTTGAGTCTCTGTTGTTAGGTGCATATGTGTTTAGAATTTTTAAGTTTTCTTCTTGAATTATTCCTTTTATCAATACTCTGTTGGACATAGAATTCATGATTATTTTCTTTTGGTACTTGAAAAATATTTTGCCACTTCCTTCTGAACCCAGTGATTAATTATGAGAATTTTATAGTCTTTTAAATACTTGTTTATCTACAGGTAATGCATAATTTTTCTCTGGCTGCTTTCAAGATTATTTTTTCTTCACTTGTTTGTGTTTGACTAGATTTTCTGTTTGGGGCTTGCTCAGCTTCTTGAATATGTAGCTTTATGTTTTGTGTTAAATGTAGGAAGTTTTCAGTCATCATTTGCTTCCAGTACTTTTTTAGCCTCACTCTCTTTGTCCTTTCTTTCTGGGACTCTGAGAAAACAAATGTTAGACCTTTTGTTATATTCTCACAGATCCCTCATCTCTGTTCTTTTTCTTGAAATAAATTTTTTCTCTCAAGCTCAGATTGAATAATTTTTATTACTCTATCTGCAAATTTACTCTCTGTTTTATTTTCCATCTCTATTCTGCTTTTAAGTCCATCCAATGAGGTTTTGTTTTTAATGATAAGTGTATTTTTATTTCCAAAATTTTATTTTGGCTCTTCTTTGTATATTATTTTTTCCTAATACTTTCTATTTGAACACTTTTTTCAAGGGTGTTTATAACTGTTAGCTGGAGCATTTCTATCATAGCTGCTTTAATTCCATCAGGTAATTCCAGTACCCAGATAATCATCATGTTAACATCTATTGATTGTCTTCTCCCATGAGAGTCAAAATTTTTATTCTCTGAACACTTTATGATTTTGGATTATATCCTTCACATTTTAAGTATTATGTTTCAAAATCCTAGATTTGTTTAAATCCTATGTAAATGTTTTTGTTTTAGCAGGTCATTGAACTGATTAAGTTCAGAGACTAGTGACAACCTGCCTTCTGAGGGCTGTGGTTCTAACATATGTATTTTCAAAACCTTTGTGGTGGTGTTCAGATTTTTCCATGTCCCATCTTATGTAATGGTCACTCCGAGATCTAGATGGCATGGCCTATATTTGAATTTATTTCTCAAAAGTTTTTGGAATGCTTATTAGGACTAATCCTCATATGCAGAACATAGAGGTGAGCCCTGGAGTTCATAAAAATTTTTATTAGGTATCTTTTCTTAGCTCCTTCCTCTACATGATCTCCTTGGTATTTTATGGTTCCTTCGAATTCCTTTTTCAGTCCGCTGGACAGAAATGTGGGTCTGTAGCTTACCTGTTCTGTTATGTATTATCACAGTTGTGCCTGCAATTCAGCCACATATGCTTGGTCTACTAGATAGTCCAGAATAATGTTCTCGTCTTGAGGTATTTAACCTCAATCACAACTGTAAAGAACTTTTTCCATGTTAAAAAGAAAAAACAAAAACAGGTTCAAGGTGATAGGGCATGGTCATCTTTGGGGGTGTAATTATTCTGCCTATCATAGCCCATCTTCCAGCCTCCAAATAATTCAAATCTGTCTGACATACAAAAGACATTCATGACATCCTAAGGTCCTCAAAAGTCTCAACACATTAAGCAACAACTCTAAATCCAAAATTACATCTAAATTTCATCAGATCGAAATCCCAAATATTATCTAAATTAGGTATGCATGACAGTCTAATTCATTCTCAGACATGAGTCTTCATCATCTGTGGACTTGTGAAACTTAGCAAATAAATCATTGACTCCAAAAATATAATGCAGGGCAGCCATAGGAAAATAATTATAGACATTCTAGCTCTAAAATGGAGAAAATGAAAGGAAAAAAGGAGTCATTGGTACCAAGCAATTTAGAAATCAAGCTAAGTGAAGTACCTTTGCTTTCCAGTCCTGGAAACAATCTTCTCTTACTCATGGGCCCACCTTCTGGGCACACACTCTCCTCCCTGGGCTTGCACTTCTGCTCTGAGAAGAGAAAAGAAATGTTGCACGTATGTGTTTGTAACTGAGTAGTTTGGTTATCCTGTTTCCTGTTAGGAGAGTTTTTGGGGTCTTTCATTTTGTATTCTTCCTGCCCCTTTTAGTCCAAACTGTCATTGGTTCTGCTGTATAAAATTCTTAAGAACCATGTGGGTCTCCTGTGTGGGTTAATTTGGCTTTACTCCATTAAGTAAGAGGCTTATCTACAGATCTTTCCTAGAAAAGTCTTATCTATTTTTGGCTTCTACTGATATAGTTGAGGGAACAAATCCTTTAGTTTCCAAGATGCTCTCTGGATCAGATCTATGAGTCACACCTTTAATCTCTCCAAGGAGTCTTTGTGTGATTTAATACTCTGATGTTTTCTTCTTTCTGAGTTATTGGCAAAAGGTTCCCTAGCCACATCCTCAGCCTTATCTTTAGAGATGCTTTGCTGACAGGAAATCTGTTCATTTTAGAAGGTTTGCCATCTTAATGGAATGAAAACTTCCAAAATCATCAAATCCTATTTTCTTTTGTTTAAACAGTTCTTTCCTCAAGTTAGTGCTTTCACATCCTATTTTACTATAAGCAGCAAGGACAAAACAGGTCACATCTCTAACATTTTGCTTGGACATATCCTCAACTAAATGTCCAATTTTATCATTTACGAGTTCTATTTTTCATGTAATTACAGGGTGCAATTGCACTGAACTTACTGCCACTATGTAACAAGGGTCCCTTCTTCCACTTTCCAATAATGTTCATTTCCCTCTAAGCTCTCACCAACGTCAATTAAGGCCCATTCATTAACGGTCTGTTCACAACCATTTAGGTGTTCTTTAAGAGCACATGTTTTTCTACCTTGCTTCTAACTTTCATCTGAGACCTCACTGGCTGAATCATCTACAATCTGCTAACAGTCTGTGCAAGGCAATCTAGATATTTTACATCATGCTACTCAAAATTCTTCCAGCCTCTGCCCAATGCCCAATTCCTAAGCCATTTCTGCAATTTTAGGTATTTGTTACATCATCAGTCCACTTTCAGTTACCAAAATCTTTGTTTCCAATTCCTGCTATAACACAATTTCACAAACTTAGTGTTTTAAAATAACAAAATAGGTCCTATGTCCAATATGTATTTCACTAGGATAAAATCTAGGTATCTACAGGGCTGTATCTCTTTATGGAAGCTCTAGGGGAGAAACCATTGTCTTGCCTTTTCCACCTTCTAGATGCCATCCACACCTCTTGGCTCATGACCCCATTGTCCATCATCGTCAAAGCCAGCAACAATGTGATCTCTCTGATCCCTTTGCAGTTTTCACATCTTTTGCTGACTACAGCTGGGAAAGTGCTTTTAAGAACGCATATGATTAGATTGGACTCACCTGGATAATTCCCATCTGAAGGCCCTCAATCTTAATCATATCTACAAAGTCCCTTTTGCTATATGAGAAAACATATTTATAGGTTCCATGGATTAGGTTATGGACATCTTTTTTTGGAGGGGTCCATTATTCTATCACATTATGAAAATTATACGTTAATCAGATAAGTGGAGAAAATGTTCTGCTCATGAGGAATCAGGAAAGAAAGCAACCTGAAAATACCATATCTTTTTATTTAGTGGGTTAAGATATAAAACAAATCTAGACAGATCTTGGTCGAATCAGTGATTAAACTCATCTATAATAACATTTATGCATAAACTGCACGAATTCTCTACCTTGGCATACAGCAGCTAGTTGATAATTTCAGATGTGAGAGAAGATTGAATAAAATTTTAAGGCCAATTTTATGAAGCTATTTCAAGGAGAAAATAGATTTGAAATTCAGTTTTTATCTAATCTATCCTCCATGTGTAGATGTGCAGAGAATACTAGAGTTGAGATGTCAATTACAAAAGAATACTTTATACTCAAACTAACAAAAATAAGATTAATAATTCAGAAAATTAAAAGAAGAGAATAAGATTTATTCAAAGTCCAGGAGGAAATTATGAACAGTAAAAATCAAAGTTATTTCATTAAAATCTCTGGAAACTTGAAAATGAATTCTTAATTATATAAAGAAATAACTTTAATATAAATGAAAATAAATTATGCTATAAGCAAATTGTTAAGTAGCTACTGTGATTGACTTTCCAAAAGTTATTCTGAACCTATTTCTCCCCTGTTGTCTTTAACTTCGGAGGCTTGAAATCTAAAACCCTGCATTGCCTAGCCTGCCTTGCAGCTCTGCAGAGTCAAGAAATCCAGTTTGGGCCTAAAAGAAAAGGTTTAATTCATCCATAATTTTATCTGGATAATGCTTTTTTTTTTTTTTTCTTTTTCTCCCTTTAGTAGAAGTGGCTGGTTTAGTTATAACCCTGCATAACCCTACCATCTCTCCCTTTTACCTGCCTTAGATGGGAAAATGATGCTTAGCACTGAGGCAGCCAGCCACCTTGCTACCGTAATGGCATGGTGAGCAGACCTGCAGAGGGGCTGACCCAGACACCACCCAGCCAACAAAAGCTGCATACTGAGTAAGCCACTGCAAATCTAACCTTCTTCGGGTCTAATTTTAAAATATTTCTAATTTTAAAAGTCAGTGAAAGACCTGTAGTAATTTTAGTTTCATAAAAATATTGGGAGATTGAATAAATGCTGGAGATCTGAATTAGGGGTATACTGAATGCATTGGATCATTGAATGTCACTCTTGCACCTGAATGCAGGACCTCTGTCAGGTACAGAGAGATGCCTAAGCAAGCAGCCACAAGGCAGGCTCAACTCATGCTAGCGTGAGAAAGATGTAATTACCAACATCAAAGTGAATAGAAAAAAGGGAAATTAAGAAAAAAACTATGTAATTAGAGAGAAGAAGGCATAGTCTTGGGGAATAGTGATCTTAGAGATAAATAATTAATTTTTTAATCTAATTTTCATCAAACATGCTTGAATTTTACAACTTTCATATTTTCAGTAGCTGCACTTTCACTGAGGATGCCAAACTCACGGAAAGAATTTTGAAAGCTCCCTATTTCCCTATTTTCATGAGAGCTCAGCATCTGTACTTTGAATGTGTCAGCCGTCTGCCTGGCTCTTATGACATCTTACTCATGTCAACTAGACAATAAGATAAATAGCAAAGACAAGGACAAATGCCAGGTTGAGGGTTCTTGATTTGGGAAAGGTATAAACAATAAAGCTGCATATTCTACAAAATAAGTTGCTTCCCAACTGTGGCATCTGATAAGTCTTAAAATATCTCTGCAATGATCCAGATTTTGCACTCAGATGTCCTCCGACTACTTTGCATGCAACTCAAAGAAAAATTGGCACTGTTCTAGTTTATAGAGAAGGAATAGATTCTGCTTATATTGGACCATTAATTTGTTTAATGGTTGTGAACAGCTTCCGCCCCTCCTTAAGAACCATCACCACTAAAACTCTACGGCCTCCATTTGGGTGTTTGATTTGGGCAATTCCACATGCTCCGTAAGAAATAATTTAGCAGGTCTGTGAGATAGATGACGGGGTTTGGATCTTTTCTCCTGAGAGATTTAATCTGGAGATTCTTTTTAATGCTAATGGCAGTTATTCATGTCAAGGCTGGCATATTGATGGAGGAATGCACTACTAAATCTGTTTTTACAGTTTGTGTATACTTCAAAGAATTTTACCACCATATGGTTTAAAGATTTGTTATCAGTCAATCCACACTGGTTACAAAGTCAGATGTGTATCGTTTGTACAGGTACTCCACATCTCCATTTTGGGAAAGAAACCTAAAATAAAGATTTTTATCTGCTGAAGGAAAGTGAAGAGATGTAACCAGTGTGATAAGACAGATTCTCATTTGTTTTTACACTCCCCGTACAAGAGCAACATGGTGAGATGTAGAGGCCATTGGCTGAGTGACGTACACATTTTCCCTTATTTTGTGTCTGCAAAGTTAAGAGAGATATAAAGGTCACCAGAAACTGTTGCTCTCTAGAATGAAAGCTCGGCTAGAATTGGCATACAGCATTCCAATTAAGAAAACATATTACCAGGGTTCATGTTCTAGCTGTGTCTCTTTCTAGCTGCATCATCTTAGCAAAGTTATTTGACTTGTAGTTGCCTCAGTTTCCTCATATATAAAGTGGGAAAATAGTAATATGTCCACCTCTGAATTAAAATAAGTTCATATATTTAAAATCCTTAAAGCAGGGGTTGGCATAGGGTAAGCATTGAATTATTTTAGCTTTTATTTTTGGTTAGCTCACTCTGGTACTAAGTAGATCTGCATCTTCAGAGAATTATTTAGAATCTTCTACATGTTTTAAGAAGATAATTATTCTTGCTTCACATACTTTTTTTTCTGAGAAGAAAATGTGACAATATATGTGAAGGTGTTTCGAAGCATAAATAATAATGTAAACATAAGTGAAGATTACTATCCTTATAGTCACTCATCTATGGGATAACAAATTTAAAGTCAAAGACGTTATGTCTGGAAAGTCTCACTCATGTCTTCCCTTAAACCCAACTTCTGCATATGCAATAGTGACTGTAAACCGGTGAGACCCATTTTGGACATCTGACCTCCAGAACTGTAATATGATAAATTTATGTTGTTTTAAGCCTCTGAATTGGTGGCAACTTATTACAGCAACAATGGAATACTGATAGTTTGACACATAGTATGAACTATATGTGTTTATTATTTTTGTTATTTTGCTAATTATCTAATTACTAATTATTAATTTAGTGCAATTATGTGATAATAACGATGATTTTTGGCCCTTGATTTACATAGGCAGTCCATCCCTGTGGATTGATATGTGAGCTCTGCTCTATGTATTGGCATTTGGATACTCACAGAAGCAATGATTAGCTTAAAGATAAATTAATTCTTTGAGAAAATAAGCAGGAGAATGGGAACTAATCCTGGAGCAAGTGAATATTTGGGGCTGTGGGTAACTTCAGTCCCTAGCCAAAGACAACTGTGAGCCAGCTTAGACAAAGCTATCAAGACTATTTATTTTAGAAAACTCTAGAGGGTTCTCAAAAATTGGATTTCTTGAGAAATTTGGTCCCTTGAAAAAGCTAATTAATTCTAAAGTTGGAGTTAGAAGACTCATCAAGAACGTCATTCTCAACTGCTTTTAGGTCCACGACAGCATTTAAATCGGTCCCTGAAATACCACTTCAGTAATTTCTCAGTGCTTCATATTGAGCACGCAGGGATGTGATGTGCCCAGGAAACTGAGCACTGGCCCTTGCAAGGCACTGGTGAGGACTTTTCTAGTCGCCCTATCTAAATTGAGACTTTCTCAAAACTACTGATTTTCCTGCCTTACTACATTTCTTTTTCTCCTTAGCACATGCCACAATATAACATAAGTGTAATGAGGAATCTGACCCCATTTTTTGATGTCTGACAGGTTTTAAGTCTTACTCTTCCCTCTTTCCCTTGTGCCCAACACCTGGGCAAGCTGATAAGAAAACCTGGGCACTCCCTCCTTTGGAGGCAGCAGATTTAAATCATGCAGGCCCCTGCCCACAGGTGAAAACTCTCACTTGGCTCTAACCCCAACCCTGTGCTCTCTTAAGCCATGTCAGACCTGCTTGAAAGTCCTGCCCTGCCTGCCCCAGAAATCTCAGCCGTGCGAGAGACCTTTTCAGGCCCTCTTTGCATGTCTGTGGAGCCATCAGTCTCGGCCTCCCAGCCAAATTTAAAGTGGAGATTCCTCTCAATTTTTCAAGGTAACTATATAACAAAATTCGTTTCCTAATATATCTTCTTATTTGTCTGTATTTCACATTAGAATATGAACTCTTTGAGGGAAAATATTCTGTGTTGTTCACTGTACCCAGAACAGTCGTATACCACATTTAAGGCACTCGATCAGTGGGGAGTGTGTGTGTGTGTGTGTGTGTGTGTGCGCGCGCACATGTGTGTGCACGCACATGCATGTATAAATTATTTCTTTCTTAGTATAGTAGCTATTCAGGGTGCAAAAATGATCACCTTAACCATTTGCTTATTTTTACTTTTGCAATGAAATACAGTAAAAAAATAAATAAAATTACTTCAAAAAATCCCATCCCCCAAAAAACGTATTGAAAGTCAACTATATACTCTAAGAACTAGAGTATAATACCAAATAAGAGAAAGTTGGTCTCTATCTTATGTCTTTATTCAGTTAAGAATTATTTATTAAACATCATGTATTAGGCAGTATTATAAGTACCAAGGTCCCTGTGATGAATAAGACAGCCTTGTTCTTATGGAGCTTACTGACATAATAACTATATTGCTAATACACTTTTCTGTTTTGAAAAGTGAAGATGGTAGATACTACCTTCTACCTGCCTAAGAGCCCATTTTTAGATATTAAAAATTAATACCTTGCTCAGTTTCCTGAAAAGTAATATTTGCTTTTTAATCAATTGTCCAATGTTGTCAACTGATGAGGCAGAGACAATACTATGTTTAACACAGCTTTTCCTCTTCCCGGACATGCAAGAAGACGGCATTTCCTGTACTTAGTTTGAGGGCTGTATGATTGAGTTTTGTCCAATTATAGATGGAAGAAATTAATCGTAAGCCACTTCTTTCCTGGCTTTAAAAATTACCCATATAACACCCTTAGCCTTCAATGGAGACTTCAGAAACCATGTGTTTCAGATGATTTCACAATAAAGTACAAGCTGTCTGGGCCAACGGCTCACCTTTTGGAGAAGAGCCATTCAGAATAGCTCTCACGAATGACTGTCTTATGATCAAGAAACAAAAATTTTTTGTGCTAAGGCTTTGAGATATAGAGGTTGATTGTTATTGCAGCAGAGCCTGGATTATCCAGACACGTCAGGAAAATGGGATTTTACTTACCTGTTTATCACTACGCCTAACACAAGTGTTGGTCACACTGTCTCTAATGATGTCTCTCAACATCAGTAACCCTATTTGCCACTCACCACTTTTAAGAACATTGTTAAGAGTAATTGGTGTTAATATAAAAGGAATTTTTCAATCTTTGCCCATTTTTAGACTGTGATATTAACAGATCTACTCGTTATTGACTGGATTGGCTGCTTAATTTGAGTAAATCAAACGTTTGATATTTCCAAGAATTAAAACCTGGCACGTGGTATTTCACAGCTGTTACAGAGAGGTGAAAATAAAGGCACTGCCTTAAATATTTCTATTGCTCAGTTGACTTTCTTCTCATTTTCATTAGCTGTGGGAATTGCCCTCTAAATGACTAATAACGACTGGTGTCCTGAGGTACCCAGCACTCCTAAGTGATAATTACTTGAGATTAAAAGCCAAAGACCAGGCTTTCAAGGGTTTAATGGGGAAGAGTAACAAGGCTGATATATGGACTTCCTTGGATTTGTAGTTGAGTGGCCTGGGAAACACAGATGAAGCTAGTTTACTGGGAGGAGTCTGAATTTAAACTTACGCTGCTCATGTACTGAGATGCTCAGGGAGTTGGTGAATCAACATTTTTATTCCAGAAGCAGCTGTCGAAGAAAAGTGAAAAGGGCTTGAAGTAGGCAGTTCTTAGAAATGTGTCAATGGACATTTTTTCATCAATTTTACTTTTAATCCATAACATCGCCATGAGTTCAGGGGCTGTCTTGAAGGTTACATGAGTTGTATTAACATTACACACACACCTTTGGAATAGTCTCTGCACCATGTTTGAGCTCCAAGTCCTGATCTTTTAGCGATAGCCTGATTGACACATTCAACTATTAGGAAGCAGTTTCCCTCAGAAATTAGGAATTGACATTTAGAGGTTCTAATGAGTTTAAGTTGAGATACGTGTGCACTCTTGGTGGGCATCTCCTTCTACGTGCCTGGAGAAGAAGGATCACTGATCTACAGTGACAGAACCCTGAAGAGACATCAGGGAGGAGTGGAAATGATGGATTACACCATCTCAGAGAAAAGGACAGAAAATACAGCTTTTTTGTTTTGGTTTCTAATAGCTAGATCCATCTGGCACTAAATATAGTGGTAGTATGATGTCTATGCAATTTTATAATATGATCTGTTTTTTGTCTAAGGTATTGAACAGCAACAAAACACTAAGAAATGTGTGTATTTAGAATGAGCTTAAACACTATATCTAAGATTACCTCATATTAGCTTTCTGACTTAACATAACCATTTAGTTTCACCTACTATTTAATACCTGGTCTTAGACACCAAAGGAGCACCTAGTCCGTGGTAAATTCCATGAAAAAACAAATATATCATGACTATTGATGATAGGTTCCATTGGCTGTTTGTGTGACTTGGTTTGATTGGGGTCACTGGAAACTGGAAACTGAGAGATGCACCATAGATCTTCCTCCCAGTTCTTACTCTTTGATTCGTTGCAGTGGATTTCTCTGGCAAAGGGAAAAGAAGCAACGGATGTTAAGATTTGGGAAGCTGCTTTCTAATTTCAGTGTTCAGCAACCACAGCACTCACTGAGATTTATTTGCAGCAAGGAAATAGTTTGGGGAGCATAATTTTTACAGGACATAACAGTGCTATATGCTTTTCACAGATTCCACTGATAACATTTGTGACACTTCAGGGGAAAGTGCAAACTTTTATAAAGCTACAAAACAGGCCTCTAAGGGGACTGATTTTAGCTCAGTTAATAAAAGGTCTCAGAGTATTTCAAGCTTAAAAAAAGGCAAAGAATGGAGCCCAAGGCATCAGGACAATTCTACTCTCAAAATAAATTACCCTGGGTCCCAAAAGAAGGGAGAGTTGAAAAGTGGCATACTACATAAGGAACTCATGTAGGTCTCATGACATATTTTCTCCAACCTACTTTCCATTTAATTTTATGTCGGAGTGATATAGAGAATATTGGAAAGATTTTTTTTCAGGCTTCTTGCTGTTTAGGTTAGAGCGATATAGAAGAAAAGATAAAAGAAGGAAGGCAAAAGAAAAGGAGACAATATAAGAATAGGTACTTGAAATGCCATTTAAGTATTTCTCTGAAGGAGGAGGTTAGTTGCCATGAAAGCTCATAAAGGTAAAATTTTGAGTTACACTTTTTCACTTTTGCCCTGTGGGCATTATAATTCATAAATGTAATTTTGTATTTGAATAAGAAGAAATTTAAATTGGAAATCATATAAGTAGCTGTGAAAAATTTTACAAGTTAAATAACTTACCTGTTTTTTAGTTTTCATAACTGTCAGATGAAAAACAGAAAACTCTAACTGCTTCACTTGAGTTCTACCTATTTACCTATTATATGCAACAAAAATGCTGTATCTCTCTTTGAGCATGGTAGGTACCCCCCGCCAGATACTTTATATAAAGTATTCTAGAGTTATACAAATATTCTAGAGTTGATAATAACAGCTTTGGAGTATTTTTGAAGATTAAATAAGTGCTTGGAAGCATGTAACACAGTCCTAGGGTTAGAATTAGAATTCAAAATATTGAACCTCTTCTATATATAACTCAAGTGAACAATTAAGTTGCACCCATTTCCTTTAATATATAATTAAAAGTGAATAGTCTCAAAATATATCTTCGAAATAGAAATATGTAAGGGCATGTTCAAGGATTCACAGATAGTAAGAGGGAGGGTGAAAATTCAAACCCAGTATGCATGAAGTAGCTTCAGTACTGTCTCTACTTCACCGATTTTCTCACAATCTGATAAAATAATGTTTGTGAAAGTGTTTTCTTAGATGAAAATAGTACAAAATGTATATCTATTCATTAATTCAAGAATGACTTGATAATTCATTCTTTCAACCAATTATTATTCTACTTACACTCATAGGCTAAGCACTATGGTAGGGGACAGGATATATACAGTAACAAGACAAAAGGCCTTCACTTAAATGTTTCATTTTTCAGAATAATGCATGAATAAGTAAATGAACAAAACAATGCCAAAATAGTACAGCTTATATAACTAAATACCATCTATTTAATATCAAGATATGTAAAACATACTTCCTACTTGTACACTATTAAAATGCTAACATAAATATCTTGTAAATTTATTGAGTTCCTTAGAATAAATTACTACAAGTGGAATCACTATATCAAGTTTACAGATTTGTAAAGGTTTTGGTATTGGTTGTCTAAAAGATTTTATATGTTTTATTTACTGCTATACTATACAAGAGTATTGATTTCCCTATACCCCAACTAATAATGGTATTATTATCTTTAAATCTTGCAATCGACTAGTCAAACACTGGCATCTTTGTTTACTATTCATTGATTTTTATTACTAGTAAGATTGAAAAAAATAATATGTTATTGAATTGCCATTTGTATTTATTCTTTTGTTAATTGTTTCCTTTTGCTATTTCTTATCTGTTTGCAAGAAAAATTACTATGAACATAGTCCCAAAGTCCAAAGCAGCCATATTGATTATTTAAGCAGAATGAAGGATATGACATCTATTCAAGCTTCCTCAAGGATGAAGTCCATGCTCCTTGATTAATTTAGAAAAAAAATGCTACTAGTGAACTGATGAAGACTTTAGCCTCCAGATCGCTCTGCTTAGAAGCTGCCTTAGCTGATATATCTAGGAGGGTAGGGGGAGTCTTGATGTAGGATCAAAAAGCAGGATGTTCCTTCCACATGTAAGCTGTATCTGGATAGGATATGGGGGAGGTGATGATAAAGGTACATTTTCTCTGGGGTATGGCCTGAGGAGTAACATTCAGGGGAAGTACTCAAACTCCTCTGTTAAATGTATTAGATAATAGTTTTATGCAAATAAATTGTTCCTCCACATTATCAATCTCGGGATTTTTTTTTCCTAAATAACTGATCTCTACACCAAAGGACACAATCAACAGAGTGAAAAGGCAACCCATGGAATAGGCAAAAATATTTGCAAATCACATATCTGAGGAGTGAATAGCCAGACTATAAACAGAACTCAACACCAACACCAACAATAAATAAACTGTTTAAAAAAATGGACAGAGGACTTGAATGACATTTCTCCAAAGAAGATACATAGATAGCCAATAAAAACATGGCAAAAAGGCTCAAAACAAATCAAATAAGATGAAAATCAAAACCACAATGAAATATGACCTCACATCCATTAGGACGGCACCATGGCTTGGACATTTGCCCCCTCCGAAACTCAGGTCAAAAGTTAGTCACCACTGAAACAATATTAAGAGAGTGGGAAATCAGACTACAGTATTTGAGAGGTGGGGACTTTGGTAAGTAATTGGTGTTAGATGAAATCATGAAGGTGGGGCATTA
Organism: Indri indri; assembly: GCA_004363605.1. Taxonomy (NCBI): domain Eukaryota; kingdom Metazoa; phylum Chordata; class Mammalia; order Primates; family Indriidae; genus Indri; species Indri indri. The sequence goes on along the minus strand of RJWJ010000024.1, from coordinate 204,919 downwards.
GTGGCTTTATACGAATAAGAAGAGACACCTGAGGAAGCAAGCATCATGCCATGTGATGCCCTGTGCTGCCTCTGGACTCTGCAGAGAGTTCTCACCACCAAGGTGCTCACCAGATGCACCCCCTCAACCTTGAACTTTCAGCCTCCAGAAGTGTAATAAATAAAGTCCTTTTATTTATAAATTAGCCAACCTTAAATATCCAGTTATAGCAGCAGAAAATGGACCACAACAGATAGCAATTGCCGTAAGAACAGAAAATAACAACTGTTGTTGAGGATGAGGAGAAATTGGAACCCCTGTTCTCTGTTGGTGGGATATAAAATGGTGAAGCCCCCATGGAAAACTGTATGGCAGTTTCTCAAAACAGTAAGCATAGAAATTACCATAAGATTCCACTTAAGGGTATATATCCAAAATAATTAAAAAAAAAAAATCTAAAGAGATGTTTGTACACTTATGTTCGTAGCAGCATTATTCATAGTAGCCAAAAGATGGAAGCAATCCAAGTGTCCGTTGATGGATGAATGGATAAACAAACTGGGGTATATACATTACAATAGCATATTATTAAACCTTAAAAAGGAAGGAAATTATGACACATGCTACAACATGAATGAACCTTGGGGACGTTATGCTAAGTGAAAGAAGCCAATCACGGAAAAACAAAAACAAACCCACAAATACTACATGATTCTTCTTATATGAGGTAGCTAGAGTAGTCACATTAATAGAGGCAGAAAGTGGAACGGTGATTGCCAAGGGCTGGAGAAAGAGGATAATGGGGAGTTGTTTAATGAGCATAGAATTTCAGTTTTAAAAGCTGAAAAGAATTCTGGAGATTGGTTGCACAGCAATGTGAATGAACTTACCATTACTGAACTATACACTTAAAAATGGTTAATAGGATTTAAATTAAAGAGAGCCCGGTCTGCAATGCCAAGGAAATTGAACTTTTTCCTCTAGTCAGTGGACAGTTAGCCACTTAAAGTATGTAAGAAGAGAGCTGTAGTTTAGAATTATCTGCCTACCAATATGTAGTGGGAATATTGGCAGTAACTAGGGATGTATCCAACACAGATGAACCTAGAAAACATTATGCTAAGTGAAAGAAGTCAGTCGCAAAAGACCACATACTATATGAGCCCATCCATATAAAATTTCCAGAGTAGGCAAATCTAAAGAGACCGCAAGTATATTAGTGTTTCCCTAGGGCTGGGGGAATGGAGAGCCTGAGAGGAGACAGCTAAAGGGTATGGGGTTTCTTTATGACATGACGAAAATAGTCTAAAATTGATTGTAGTGATAACTTGCACAATTCTGTGAATATACTGAAAAAAACATTGAATTGCGCATCTTAAATGGGTGAATTACAGGTTACGTGCATTATATCTTAGTTAAGTTGTTAGCAGTATAAATGAACTTTTAAAATTCTTTCACAGGGTTACATATATTCAAGACTATAGACTTATAATCAGAAAAGCCTTATAGAGAAGCACCTGCTTGGGCCTCATGAGCCTAAAATCAAACTATCAGAGGATAGTTTAAAGACTGTGTTCTGTAGGCAAAAGATTTGGGGCTGGATAAGGGAGAAGTGGCAATATTTGCTCCTAGAAAATTAAGATAATACTGAGAATAAAGGAATATTAGATAAAATTTGCACTCTAGAGAAATTACCTGATTCTCTCACCCTTGCCTATCACATCCTCTATTATGAGGAAGTGAGCCTGGGGAGCAGAGAGGAGAGGAGGAAGGGGCGCAGAAGGAAAAAGTAGATCGTATGGCACCAAAACAGTTTGTATTCAATCAAAGTTGATGGAGATACATAAACTAATAAAAGAAGATATCAATGCTTCCTCCAACAGCAGAAGCCAAGGAAGATGAACCATCATTGTTCCTGTAGAACTGGGCTAGGGAAAAACCACAATACCAGAGATGAGATTGTGGCTAGAATCCCTTTCATATTAGAGCTATGTTCCAGAGGGACACTTGAGAAATATCAGGATTTAGAAGCTGGAGGCTATCTTGATGCTTTAAGCTCCTTTGAATCATAATCTCAAGGCTTATCACATGTTATTTTATAAAGACGTGCTTCTTCTAATTGCCCGATACTTTGTGAAGTCAGTAAGGATAGTTAAACATTGACATTATTAGATCAATGCAGGAAAAAAAAGTCATGGCAGGTAAGAATGTAGAATATTTTTTGCCATGAATTAATGAAGAAGGAAAAAAAATAATTCCATGGCCTTCTCTAAGCTAACAATTCAGTTGGCAAGAACAAGCCTGAGGTGTTTAGCAGTAGAATTTTTCTCTCAGCCTTCATTACCATTACTTCAAATCAAGATTGAGGTCTCAGGAGAAAAGTGTTGAGAAAGATATGAAGACTTTATCGTTTGGTTTGTGTTTGCAAGAAAAAAAAATACAGTTGCTGTTACAAATTAAAAATTTTCCCTCCATTAGAACAAAACAATGGCTTAAACAAACAAACAAACAAACAAACAAACAAAAAAAAACTGAGAGGTTTCTGAGAAGTCCTCCATTTCTTTCTACACTGATCTAGATTCTTTTTCTGTCAAGAAGTCCAGCACGTGATTCCATTTCCTGTGAAGCCTACCAGGATCAGCTCTAATTAGCCTTCGTTTTCTTCCAACATCTTAATGTTTGCACTAAATATCCAATACATGATGTATATCCTTTTCTTTTTTATATCATTTTAAAAATTTATTATAAAATATTAAGGGGATACAAGTGTTTTTGTTATATGGATGAATTGAAGTCAGGATTTTAGTGTGGCCCCCACCAGAGTAGTGTACATTGTATCTGGTAGGTATATTTTTATACCTCTTTCCCTTGCACCCTCCCTGCTTCTCAGTTTCCATTGTCCTTGACACCAATATATGACTGTATATACCCATCGTTTACTTTCAACTTATTAGTGAGAACATCTGGTGTTTGTTTTTTCTATTCCTGAGATATTTCACTTAGAATAATGTTCTCTCGTTCCATCCAAGTTGCTGCAGAAGACATTATTTCATTCCTTTTTGTGGCTGAGTAGTACTCCATGGCATATAGACCACATTTTTTTATCCATTCATCAGTTGCTGGGCACTTAGTTTGATTCCATATTTTTGCAATTGCAAATTGTGCTGTGATAAACATTTGAGCATAGGTATTTTCTTGACATAATTACTTCTTTTCCTTTTCATAGATACCCAGTAGTAAGATTGCTGGATTGAATGGTATGTCTACTTTTAGCTCTTTGAGGACTTTCCCTATGTTCTCCATAGATGTTGTACTAATTTAAAGTCCTACCAAAAGTCTGTTTTAGTTACTATAACCATGTTGTATAATTTGAAGTCAAGTAATATGATCCCTCCAGATTTGTTCTTTTTTTTTTTTTTTTTTTTTTTTTGAGACAGAGTCTCACTCTTTTGCCCGGGCTAGAGTGCCGTGGCATCAGCCTAGCTCACAGCAACCTCAAACTCCTCGGCTCAAGTGATCCTTCTGCCTCAGCCTCTCGAGTAGCTGAGACTACAGGCATGCACCACCATGCCCGGCTAATTTTTTCTATATATTTTTAGTTGTCCGGTTAATTTCTTTCTAATTTTTAGTAGAGACGGGGTCTCGCTCTTGCTCAGGCTGGTCTCGAACTCCTGAGCTCAAACAATCCGCCCACCTCGGCCTCCCAGAGTGCTAGGATTACAGGCGTCAGCCACTGCGCCCGGCCCACATTCGTTCTTTTTGCATAAGATTGCCTTGGCTATTAGGGCTTTTTTTTTTTTGGTTTTATATAAAGCTTAGGATTAATTTACCTAGATATGTGAAAAATGACATTGGTATTTTGATGGGAATGGCATTGAATCTATAAATCACTTTGGGCAGTATGGGCATTTTAACAGTATTTATTCTTCCAATCCATGAGCATGGGATGTTTTTCCAATTGTTTTTGTCATCACTGATTTCTTTTATCAGTGTTTTGTATTTCTCTCTGTAGAGATTTTTCATCTCCTTTTTAAGTATATTCCTAGGTATTATATTTTCTTTGTAGCTATTATAAATGAAACTGAGTTCTTAAATTCACTCTCAGCTTAACTGTTATTCATATATAGAAATGCTCCTGACTTGCGTACTTGATTTTGTAACCTGAGACTTCGTTGAATTTATTTATCAATTCTAGGAGCCTTTTGGTGGAGTCTTAGGGTTTTCTAAATACAAAATCATATTACTGGAAAACAGGAATAGTTTGACCTCCTCTTCCCTGATTTAGATGCCCTTTATTTCTTGCTCTTGCCTGATTGCTCTGGCTAGAACTTTCAGTACTATGTTGAAAGTGGGAACACTTGTCTTGTTCCAGTTCTTAGGGAGAATGCTTTCAACTTTTCCTCATTTGGTATAATGTTGGCTGTGGGTTTGTCATGCATGGCTTTTATAATTTTGAGATTTGCTCCTTCTATTCCTAGTTTGTTGAGAATTTTAATCATAGAGTGCTACTGAATTTTATTGAATGCATTTTGCACATCTTTTGAGATGATCATTTGGTTTTTGTTTTTACTTCTGTTTATGTAGTGAATCACATTTATTGATTTGCATTTATTGAACCGTCCTTGCATCTCTGGGCTGAAGTACACTTGATCATGCTGAACTATCTTTTTGATGTTCTGTTTAATTCGGTTTGCTAGTATTTTTCTGGGGATTTTTGCATCTATGTTCATAGGGGGTATTGGTCTATAGTTTTCTTTTTTTGTGTGTGTGTCCTTCCCTGGCTTTGGTATCAAGGTGATACTAGCTTAGTAGAATGAGATAGGGAGGGTTCACTCCCTCTTGATGTTATAGAACAGTTACAGTAGAATAGGGGTTCGTCCTTCTTTGTAGGTCTGGTAGAATTTAGCTGTGAATCCATCCAGTCCTTGGTTTTTTTTTTTTTTTTTTTTTTTTTTTTTTTTTTTTTTTTTTTTTTTTTTTTTTTTTTTTTTTTTTTTTGAGAGTTTTTTTTATTACTGTTTCAATCTCACTACACATTATTGATCTGTTTAGAATTTTTATTTCTCCCTGATTCAGGCAAGGGAGTTTGTGTGTTTCCAAAAACTTATCCATTTCCTCTAGGTTTTCTAGTTTGTGTGCATAGGGGTTTTCTTAGCAGCCATATATGATATTTTGTATTTTTGCATTATTAGTTGTAATGTAATGTAATGTCTCCTTTTTCATTTCTGATTGAGCTTATTTGAGTCCTTTATTTTCTAGTTCTCATTAATCTAACTAGTGGTTTATGGATTTTGTTTATCTTTTCAAAGAATCAACTTTGACCTGCAGTGGCTCGGTGGGTCATGGGGCTACCCCTGGTGGTAGGGTAGCTCAGGAGTTGGGTGGCCTGTGGCTAGATGGGTGGGGAAATGCACAGCACACTGCTAGTGAGTTCGTGGCTGGGGGTCTCCCTCTGCCTGGGTATAACTGTGACAGCTGCAGCAGTGCTACTCAGGTGGCAGTGGTTGCAGGGCTATCAGGATGGTGAGACTGTGGTGGTGGATGCTGAGGGCTTTGGGGCATATGCTCTGCTTGAATCCCTCAGTGACAGTAGGAGGGTTGGGTGGGAGCCCACAGTACCCAGTCATGGTGTGTGTGAGAATATCTACTCTCCTTAATCCCTGCCCAGCAGAAATAATGGAGAGGTAGCTGTAGTGGGACTAACCTCTATGTAAACCAGGTGCCCTGGGTTTCTTTTTTTGTTGTGTCCTTCCCTGGCTTTGGTATCAAGGTGATGCTAGCTTAGTAGAATGAGTTAAGGAGGGTTCACTCCGTCTTGATGTTATAGAACAGTTACAGTAGAATGGGGGTTCATCCTTCTTTGTAGGTCTGGTAGAATTTGGCTGTGAATCCATCTGGTCCTGGGTTTTTTTTTTTCTTTTGCAACAGGATGACATCCGTTGCAATGACAAGGTATCAGAAGCCAGCAGGTCCCCACTGTGCCCACTCTCAGGTGCAATGCTGCTACATAGTCTCTAAGATGTTTTCTTTCAGAGGTCTGCTGTGGTAGGAGAGCCCCCTTGCATCTCAGGTTGCAATGTCCATGGGTAGAGTATGGACTCCCAGAGTTCTCTCCCCTGACCATATGTAGGTGCTTCCCCCAGGTGGATCACTCTCCTTCAGTGGATCATCCCACCTCTCTCTCAACACTTTGGGTGTCCCAGTTGCTTCTCTGATGATTCACAATGCTCTCTCCAAGACAGTCTATCTGTAGATGAACTTCTACCTGAACTTTCAGTCATCCCCTTGAGACTGGTGAGTGCGGGCTGCTTCTAGTCCACCATCATGGCCCATTCTCCCAATGTCTGTCTTTTTCTAACGACACCATCTTCATAAGTCTTTCTGTATTTCCATTGCAAAAGCATTTCCCTCTTTTTAAAGATCTAGGTCACCTGATGCACAAATCAGAGCACTAGAATTTTATGAGAGGACAACGTGTAAACCCATTAATATGTAGAAGAAAACTATAGTGTTCTATTGTTCACAATTTTTGTTGTACTTCACTTCCATCTCAATGTCTCTATTAACCAAGTTTTGAACTTTGAGCTTAATCACGTTTCAAGATCCTTGAAACACCTCTTAGATACAATCATAAATGACTGATTTGACTTTCCAGTTTTGTTTTCACTCTGCCCTTTGTCATAGACAGAGTTGTTCCTTGAAGTCTTCATTCTGATTTTTCTTAGCTACCACCTAACCTATCAGGCCCTGGTTCCCAGGTGCCAGTGTCAAGATTGGATGAACTCACTGGTTTCAAACATACTTTGACCTGTTGTAGAAAAGTTTTTCTTCTATTATATGCATAACTTTCATGCTGCCAGCCATAATTTAGGGTCTATAATAGTATTTTTAAAATATTTTGTTTAGTTAGATTATTAAAACTCAACAAACCATATAAGAAAACCAAACAGTTTTGTTTATTAGACTCCAAAAATAAGCAAATGGGCATAATGGATTCTTATTCTTCTATTGAGTTGACTGAAATGATTAGCGGTCCTGGCCTTGTATAGACACAACCTATATGAACCCTGGTAGATAGTGGATCATTGCCATGGAAAAGCCTCCTTTGTCTCTTAAGTATACACAAAGAGCAAGGACACAACAATGGAATAATTCTATTCCATATCACATCTATTATTGTAATTATAGGTTGTCATGGCTGCTGCTGGTTTCTTAAGCTTCCGAAAAACTAGATATAAAGAATAAGCATGTCTTCAAACTTGATGAGTGCTAAGAAACAAGGTCTTCCTTCCTTCTCTGAAGATTATCTGTTTTTTGTTTTTTTTTTTTTTTTGTCAGTTTCTATCAAGCATTTTGTATTTCTTTGAGGCAGCTATTGTCATTGTTTGTTTTGCACTTACAGGCTCAACGATAAAACAAGATCCCAGCCAGGTATCCTAGCAACTCAGTGCCTTTTTATTTCTCTCAGGTGTTTATTTATTAGCTGCTCTGGAGCCTTTTCTCAAGCTATTAAGGGACACATATGGCTAATCTAGAGCAACACACTTTATCTTGGTCTAACTTACTGGAAATCAATATTCATTATCATGGATTATTCACCTCAAAAAGGGACACTCTTGGTCCTGAAAGATTTCAAGAGGCTGTGAATAACTTCAAAATAGCATTAAAGGAGATACCTAAAGGAAAGCAAGGCCTCAGACCGGGAAGGAGTGACAGAGGAGCGATGTCTCATTCTCCCGCAGGGCTCCAGCTCTCATCACCCTGGTTGCAGGCTGTACTCCTTGGCCTGAGGATGCAGGAGTTAGCAGATTTAAATGTGGCCCCAGTTCTGTCATTAATAAATTGTATGATTTTTAATAGGCCATTTAAACTCAGAGTTATCCATTATCTAATCCAAGAGAAGGCAGTGCCAATGATCTGGGAAGACTGCACCCCCTGGCACTCTGTGTATCCTCAGAGATGTTGACTAAAATTTCAAGACAAAAAGAGCTAATGGTGGAGGACATCCATATAGAGCCAAGTAAAAATGAAAATGTGAAAATTATGGCTTTGTTTGAGTAAACAAGTTTGGGAAAGGAGCTACTAGAAAGGCAGAAAAAAGAAGAGGCATTCTTGGTCTCCTGGGAAGGGATGGAGTGGACTGGCTACATCTGTCATGTGAGAGACAATTATTAATTTTTTAGGAATTTTTCTAACCAGTTGTAACATATGTCATTATCACAAAGTAAATTATATAAACTTACACTAAAAGTACATTAGAAACCAAGACAAAATATGCAAAACTCATCACTCCCTTATTATTTTATTAATATTATATTTCAATAGTATCTATGAATTGGTATTGTTTACACTATTGGAACTGAAAAATGCCACAAATCAGGGCTTTTTTAGGGGAAGCGGGTAGAGGAATTAATGTATTGGCTTTCAGAGCACTTTTCACATATCTGGTAAGGAAGTTAATGTAATCACCATCATCATCAAATAGAATATCTGAAACTGGGCAATTTATGAAGAAAAGAAACTTATTTCTTACAGTTATAGAAGCTGAGAATTCCACAGTTGCAGAGCTACATCTGGTGAGGGCCTTCTTGCTGGCAGGGACTCTGCAGAGCCCTGAGGTGGCACACGGCATCACGTGGCCAGGGGGCTGAACACACTAAAATGCTAACTCAGTTATCTCCTTCTCTTCTAATAAAATCACTGGGTCCCTTCCCATGATAATCCATTAACTCATTGATCCATTGAACATATTAATCCATTCATTAAGGCAGAACCCTCATGATCCAATCACCTCTTAAAGGCCTCACCTCTCAATACTGCCACATTGGAGAGATTGCATTTAAATGTGAGTTTTGGAAGGAATAAATATTCAAACCATAGCACACTTTACTTATGTTTTTATAGGGGGCCAGAGAACAAACTTTTGGTGATTTTATGTAGGCTGTTGAGCATTCTTAGTGGAGCACTGTGTTATGTCTCTGACACATTGACTTCCCTGTTACTCCCTAAGCCATACATGCCACTTTCCTCAAGGGTAATACCACCAACTCCCCTGCTTACTTTATAGATTTGTGGTAAGAAGTGAGAAATTACTAGGAAAGTGCTTTGAAACAAATAGAATACAGAGCTGTTAAAATTTTGTGGAGTATTTTTTTTATTAAATACTTAATTTTTAATCATCATCTCCATCAATGGTGATAATTAAGTTAATAGTGAAAGGTCAATCTGTGTTTGTTGTTAGGAGTTAAAAGGAAACAAGTAAATTGCAGACGCGAATTTTCTGTTACATTTTGCTCTCTCTTCAGTCAACTATTTAGACTCATTTTATAGCTGTGTTAAGTTTCTGACTCAAGTGAAAGGAAGTGTTAAATGTTGTTGCTCCAAACATTGCTATATTAGAGACAGAAATGATTTCAGGAGTTTTGCAGGGTTTTGCCCTGAAGGAATATATGAATGTGTTAGTTCACATATCAAAAGCTGCCTTGCCTCAGGAGGGCATCTCAGAGGTCAGTGGCAGCTGCTTTCCAAGGTGACACTGCAGTCTCAAACCTGTGGTTTTCACCTGCTTTGTTACAGGCTCAATGTAACAAAGCCTGGAGACACGGGATGAGAGCTGATCAAAGAGTGCCCTCCTGACAGACAGACACCTGTCGCTAAAAGCAATTAGCCCAAGGGACAGTTCCTGCTTGACTCCTGATACCTGTCTCCATCCACAATAACTAGATAAAGAAATATGGAGTCACTGCATCTCCGTTTAACCCTTCTGCTAAGTGATAGCTTTATCTTCGAACTTAGAAGTTTGTCTTTGAAAGATTTTGTAACCATTTGCTCACGTAGATAGGGTTAATTAAGGGATCTATAGATGCCTTTTGGGAGACTTTTAAACTAAAATGAACTACCCGTTATTATGTAAATCTGTTACCCCTGGCAACCGTTCACTGTACCTATAAATACTGGTGTGAAACTTCACTTGTGGCCTCACAGTTCACGGGAATACTGTGGGGTGTTCCGAGTCCCCCCTTTTTATAAATCTATAAAACTGTACTTTCATCTCTGTGTATTATTTTGCTATTCTATTATTTTCTATTTTCTATTATTTCCTTATCCTTTGTGACGACCCCTGCCTAAGGGACCTGATTTTTTGCTGGGAGTGTAGCTAACTCCCTGCAAACAGTAAAGAAAAAAGGGAATGATTTAGTACTTTTTATTAAATTTCTATAAGTAACTTAATAGAACATTGTGGAAGTAAAAAAGAAATTAAGCTGTGGTCAATAGAGAAGGAGAATGCATTTTAGCAATATAAAGTGTTGTTTGCTGGAGGGAGAAAGTTGAGAAAGATTATGGTGTAAGTTATCTGTGATTTGTTAAACTCAAAATTGATCTCCATTAATCTTAAATTCTATAAGAAGCAGATGTCCTACATACCTAGAAGACAGAATTATTGTGTCTGGTAAGGCTATTATAGGTAACAGTTGGAAAATGTAAATTTAGGCAGAAAGTAACCCTTACATCTTACAACCTTCACAAAATTATGTATCTGACATTATGGAGGAAAAAAATCTCCTGATTTTTCCAGTATAGGAGGAGCATTTTTATATTTCCTTATTAAGTTTTAATTTTTATTTTCTCTCTCCATTTTTGTGGTACTTTGTACAGTGTTTTATTTTATTAATATATTTGGCTGCGTATAAATGTTAGACACCCAGAAGGACATGAGACCTGTGAATTACTTTATATTCTTATACATGGTTCAGAAAAAAAAAAAAACTTGAAGATGTAATGGCCAAGAATTCTCCAAAGTTAATAAAAGTTAACAAAATACATATCCAAGAAGCTTAAAAGGTGAATCAGGATTAACATAAAAGCACACTCAAAAATACACACACATACCTAGAAACTTCATAGCCAATTGGCAAAAATGAAAGGTAAAGGGAAATTCTTCAACAGAGATACAGGTGGGGAAAAAAGACATAGCCTGTATAGAACAAAATTAAGAATTGCTGGTATTCCTATAATAAATAAATGCTAAAATTAATATCATTACATCTTTAAATTCTTAAAGAAGAATGAAAAACTATTTTTAGAATAACATTCTAAACTGAGCAAACATATCTTTGGTAAATGAAGATGAAATAATGACTTCTTCAGAAAAACAAAGGCTGAGAGAATTCATTCTTATCAGAACATTTCTATGCAGAAAGAATGATACTAAATAGAAATACACCAGAAAATAAAGACCACAAGATTTCGTGAAAATGAAGGTTAATAAACAAAACTTTAGTGTTTCTATTATTATATTTAATAATTTAAAAGACCATTCAAAGCAAATATAGTAACAATATAATGAGGGTTTCTAATATAGTAATCTTCACTTATCTGTGGTTTTGTTTTCCATCATTTCAGTTACTTGCAGTTAAATATGGTCCAAAAATACTAAATGGAAAATTCCAGAAATAATATGAATTTAAAATTCACAATTTTTAAATTACGCACCACTCTGAGTAGTCTCACACTGTCCTGCTCCATCTCACCTGTGAAGCAAAGCATCCTTTTGTTCAGCACATCCATTGTATACACTATCTGCTTATTAGCCATGGACATCATCTTCTCTTAACATCCAACTGTCAATAACATAGTGGCTCGATCCACGGTCACCTGAAGCAGATGATCCTCCTCTGACATATTGTCAAAAGGTGAGTAGTAGCCCAACACTACATCACAATGCTTAAGGCATTCACCTCACTTTATTCATTTTATCATGTAGGCATTTCATTGTCTCACAACATCATGAGAAGAAGAAAGGTGAGTACAGTACAGTAAGATATTTTGGAAGAGAGAAAGACCACATTCATATAATTTTACTATAGTATATTATTATAACTGTTCTATTTTGTTATTAGTTGTTAATCTCTTATTGTGCCTAATTTATAAATTAAATTTTGTCATAGGTAGGTACGTATAGGAAAAACATAGCATTTTTAGGATTTGGTACTACCTATGGTTTCTTGTATCCACTAGAGATCTTGGAACATATTCCCCATGAATAGGGGAGGACTACTGTATACATAGAAGTAAAATGTATAAGAACAATAGTGAAAAAAAAAGAAAGGAGGAAATGGAAGTCTATTGTTTTAAGAAGCTTATACTGTATTTGAATTAAAAGAAATAAAAAATACATGAAATTTAAAGGTAGACTATAACTGAAAGATGTGTATTGTAAAGCATAGAGCAACTACTACAAATAATTACAAACAGGTGAAACTCAAATGATAATAGTGTAGCTAAAATGAAATAAATAACAAATCCTCAGAGACTAGGTTCAAAATATAGAGGAAACAGAAAAAAAGCACAAATGAAACAAATAAAAAGAATTACCACGATAGTAGATTTGAATCTAAATATATAAATAACTACAACAAATGTAAGTGATCTAAATACTCCAAATAAACCAGAGCTTGTCAGATTTGACAAGGAAAGAAATACCACATTATATGCTTTTTGTAAGAAACTGATTTTAAATATAAAAACAGGTTAAAAGTAAAAACATGGAAATATATAAGCCCAGAAAACAATCATCAAAATAGCTGAATTGGTTGTCAAAGAAAATATACTTCAAAACAAGGAAAATCACCAGGGTTAAAGAGGGATATATCATACTAATAAAAGGGTCAATTCAGCCAGGAGATATAACAATCCTAACAATATATGCACCAAACAGTAGAATTTCAAAATACATGAAACAAAAAATGAATAATAGAAAAAAGAAATGAATAAATATATAAATTAATGGAAACTTCAACAATTTTCTCTCAGTAAACAATAGGACAAGTATATTGCAAATTAGTAAGAATATATAGAACATTTGAACAGTACTATCAATTGAGATAAAAAACACTTAAAGGACACTTCACTCAAAATTTATATAGGAAATGAAAAGGCCTAAAGAAGCAAAAACAATTTTTTTTCATAAGATTAGACATATAGATCAGAGGAACAGAAAATCAAACAGAAAATAAAATAGGAAATCAAAAAAGAGGCCCACATGTATATTGCCAATTGATTTTTGACAAAAATACCAACAAAATACTTTAGAACATTTGAGATTTTTTATGTAAAGAAAAGACAAAACAGAACCTTAATCCATATCTTGCACTACACACAAAAATCAACTCAAAATGGATCTTAGACTTATGAAAAAGCAAATTTATAAAAACTTCTAGAATAAAACTTATGAGGAAAAATTTTGTGACTTTGCTTTAGGTATGGATTTCTTAGGATAGAAAAAATATGAATAATAAGAGTGTATAATTGATAAATTACTCTTCATCAAAATTAAAAATCTCTGCTCTTTAAAAGCTATTGCTAAGAATTGTTTTTTAAAAAGCTGTGAACTGGAAGAAAATATTTGCAAAATATCTGTATAACTTATACAAGAAACTTTTCCTAAATATATAATAAACTCTTCCAATTCTGTAATTACATAACAACCAATTAAACATTTTGACAAAGTTTTGAACAGAAACTATTAATACATAAAAGAACAGATATACATCATTAGCTTTTGGGGGAAGGCAAATTAATGTCACAATAAAATACCACTACACTTAAATGTTGGTCAGTTCAGTCAGATAATGTTGATTTAATGGTGAGTACATGTGGTGCTTGTTTTTCCGTTCTTGTGATACTTCACTTAGTAGACTGGGCTCGCTCGGGCTCTATCTGGGATAACGCATTTGTACCCCCATAATATGCTGAAATAAAAATAAATTACAGTAGAAAAAACAAACAAAACAAAACAAACAAAAAAAGATACCACTACACACTTATCAGAATGGTAAAAACAAACAAAAACAAAACAAAATAGTTAAGAGGACATACAAAGTACTGGGGTGGGTACAAAACAACTGGAATTCTCACATATTGCTAATGAAAATAAATATTATGTGGCTTCTTTAAAAACAATGTGTCAGTTTTTTACCTCAAGTATATCCTTGCTTTACAACTCATTCATTGCACTCATAGGTATATGAGGGCTACATGGAAAGTATCCAGCCATGTGGCCATTCTTATTATATTAACAATGACTTGATACTTTCTGGACAGCCCTCGTATATCCAAGAGACAAGAAAACATATGCCATACAAATTTTTATAGCAGCTTTATCCCTAATAGCACCAAGTGGGAAATACCCAAAATGTCCATCAACTGGTGGCTTGATAAACAAATTGTGGTATACTCACATAAAGGGACACACTCAGCAATAAAATAAAAGAACTACTGTTACTTGCAACAAGATAAATGAATCTTGAAATTATTGAAAGAAGTGAAAGAAGACAGAATGCAAAGGTCTATATTCTGTGATTTTATTTTTATAACATTTTGGAAAAGGTAAACCTGTAGGGAAAGAAATGAGATCAGTGTTTGCAGGGGGCTGAAGATGGTAGTAGGACATTGATTACAAAGGGAGAGGAGTGAACATTTTGGGTATGATCTTGATTGTTGTGTTTACATAATTATGTACATTTATGAAAACTCCTTGAAGTGTGTGCCTATAAAGGATGACTTTCACTGTATTGTAATTATACATCAGTGAAACTGCATTAAAGAATGCCAAAGGAGGATAAGGAACAGAAATAAACATACTATTAAAAGAATCCTGGTCTCCTTTATAGGCTCTGCTAGGGGTTACAAAACAGCCTTACAACTTCAGTTTCGAAGTTAACCTAGGATGGCTGTTCTTATCCATGTCTACACATTAGAATCACCCGATGAACTTTTCAAAATCAATGTTGTCTATTTCCAATGCAGACCAATTAAATAATCTTTGTGGGTGACACCAGCAGTTTAAAAAAGAAAAAAGAAACAACTTCCCCAGAGATTTTGATGTGAAAGCAGGGTTTGAGCTAATAAGGAAGCTGTGATTTTCAGAATTTGAATGCTTCAGAATCGCAGGAGGGGTATTTAAAGTCAGTGGTGCCGCTGGGCTAGGGAGCACCTTGAGAACCACTGATTGAGTCAAAGTCTGCCCACAGAGATTTTTGTATCTTCAAAGCAGCAGTGTGAAAACTAGAATTTATTCCTAATGAAATCTTTAAAAGAGGTTAATACAATAAATTTGTTTTAAAGATACCCATTGAGATCTTTCTGGATTTATGTTAAATTCTATCAACTAATTTGCAAAGGTGTTATATCCTGCATATAAGTCTTTCATTTTGTAAGAACAGATGTCCAAGGAAATTGGAAATCTTAGAATGAGTGATTTATATAATTAAAAATATCTTAGTTACTGAAAACAAATAGCACGGCAGCATATCTAAACATATCTCCTTTACTGCCTGTTTTTGTTCATATCATTCTAAGGACTCAGTGATGTAAAAGAAAGCAGATATTGGATGATTAACCAATATTGTGATAGTTCCCTATCAACCACCATGGTGGTTGTGATTATTTTGTTCTAGGGTATGTAAATGAGTCATTTATTTTTTATAGAACAAATTGGGCTCTATTCTAAGTCAAAAAGACTTTACTGGGATCCGAGGTAGCATATTAGGAAAAATCAAAAAGCCATAGCCTTTACTTCAAGGAGCTTGCAATTAAATGGAAAGATAAGACCTACATTTAAGAACCAATTTAAATATAAAAAAATGCACAGTGCAATTAGATATCAAGCATGCAACAGAATACCTACTGTCAGAGTTCACAGAAGGGAGAGAGCAAAATGAGCTGGAGTCACTAGGAAAGTTGCACTAATAGTGACCGTCAGACAAAGTTCATTTGCTAAAGAAGACTCACAGGACTCAAAATATCGGTGTTAACAAACATACGTTTTTGCTGCAAAAGGATATACTCTAGCAACAGCACTAAAGTAAGGATATGCATCCCAGCCAAAGACTGTCTCCCAGGAGGGAGTCAGAGAGGCCAGGCTGGAGCTCCAGTTGTCCTCCTAGGTGAGGGCCTTACCAGACAGTTTCTCTCTGTATCAGAGCAACCAACTAGGGTGTGCAACATCTCAGATCTAGGAAATGGAACACAGACTCTTGATCTGGGTTTCTTATACCCCCGGTAGTCATGGGGAGTAGGAGAAAATAAAGCCAGATGGGTAAAGTGCATCAAATCACAGATGGCCAGTTATAACAGATGCCATCTGGACTTGAAATGCACTTCAAATTGATGAGAAGTGACCAAGAGTGACGTTGAACTTATCAATAGCAGATAAAGTAAAAAAGAATATTCTAGAGCCAGAGATACTATGAGAAGAAAACTTTCAGTTCATCGTTCATTAATGTATGTATTCAGTGAGTCTATGGAGATGAAATAAGCACTATTCTAGATTCCAGAAATACAAGATTAATACAACATAGACTTAGTCTTTGAGATTCAGGAATTACATTACCGTGGTTATATATTTATGAAAATTGATTAAAATAAAGGCTATCATTAAATCTAAATTGATTAAGCTCCAAATAAGATTGCCTACCAAAGGCTATTTTCATCAAGAGTCTAGGTTGATGGATGTTGTTGAAATATTTTTTTTCCATGAATTCTATTATAGAATTGGATTTTGGCATCTAACCCTTTCTTTCCACAGCAGACCTTGGAAAAGATCTCCGGCTTCAAATGAGACAAATAGATGTGGCATGCAAAATAATTGTTGCCCCCAGGGTGATTTTGTCATAAAGATGAAAAAGAACAGCTCTATTCCTATTCTCTGTTCCTGGGAACACTCCTGATACAGTCACCCCTTTTGCTGTCCCACCATGACAGTCAGTATGAAATGTCTGTTTAGAAGCCAAATTACATTTTATTGATATACTGTAAATTTAAAACATTTCCCCACAAATATGTTAATAAAAATCCATTCTTTTAAATAAGTAGGAAAAGACTCTTTCCCCCACTAGATTGAGCCACCTGACAAAAAGAATTCCATTTAAAAAGTCATATTTAATACTTAAGATGAAAAATTAGGACTAGAACCAGTGAACTAATGTCATCAAATGGAAACCATGTAAGACATGCAGTAGTTTGCACAGTGGGATAATTAAACGCTCACACACAAAGGGCTTCTAGCTGCTGAGCCTTGCTTTGATCCTGGTTAGGCATTTTCCTCAAGCCTTCATGTGAAGTAGTCCAGCCAAGCTTTTAGGATGATTTAAACACATGCACACAGAGAAACAGACACACACAAACAGAGATACACACACACAAACACACACACACAGAGGTGGGGGGGAGGAAACCTGAGAACATGTCCGTGGGACCTGTGGTGGAGAGCAGATAGATTATCAAGAAAGCTCCTTATCAAAGAAAGCTCATAAGTAAATAAAAAAATCTCATTTATCCACAACTAGGAGAAACTCACTAAAATTATGGAGAAGTTAGAATTCAATCCTATTCTTTCTTTTTGTCAACACTCACCCAAATTCTTCACCCAATTTCTGCCACCCTAAACCTTTCGAGACTTGGGCACTGCTTGGATGATCAACGGCCCCTTCAGTGACATGTTTTCTTAACTTGTTCCACACTAAAAAGTGACCTCTTCCACCCTCCTGCTGAAATTATCATAACCCAGTAGAACTCATTTCATCTGATAAGACCAGTTGAGACAATTGGCAAATTATTGTAAACTGCTGATATCTGGTACTGATACTATATCTGCCCTATTTCCATGTTTACAAGGAGATATTAAATCCAAAGCAATTTGTTTTTACTTTTCATTGAAGCGAATTCACATAACATAAAATCAATTATTTTAATATGGTTAAAGGAATGTTATTAAAGGCAGAGGCATTTAGTACATTTGCAATGTTATGCAAACACCATGCCTATCTGGTTCCAAACATTTTCATCACTGCATCACTACGAAAGGAAACCCCACACCTGTTAAGTAGTTGCTCTGCATTCTCCCCTCCACTCTGATCCTGTCAATCACCAATCTGTATTCCATCTCCATAGGTTAACCTATTATGAATGTTTCATATAAATGAAATCATAAAATATGTAACTTTTCATGTCTGGCTTCATTCACTTACCATAATGTTTTGAGGTTCATCCATGTTGTAGCATGTGTCAAGCCCTCATTCCTCTCTATGGCTGCTTAATATTCCAATGTATCTATTTACCATAATTTATCCATGCATCAATTGATGGATATTTGAGTTGCTTTTCTATCTTTTGGATCTTGTGAATAGTGCTGCTATAAACATGTGTACATGTTATTTTTTAATACCAGTTTTTAATTCTTTGGGGTACATACTTAAGAGTTAATCCTGTGTCATATAGTAATTCTATGTTTACCTTTTAAAGAACCCCCAAACTGTTTTCCATGACAGCTCAACCATCTTACATTTGCATTAACAATATACAAAATTTCCATTTTTTCCACATCCTTGACACTTGTCATTTTCCTTTAAAGAATTTAGTCATCTCACAGGTGTAAAGTGCTATCTCACTGTGGTTTTGAATTGCATTTCCCTAATGATTAATGATGTTGAGCATCTTTTTATGTGCTTGTTGACCGTTTGTATACCTTTTTTGGAAAAATCTGTATTCAAGTGTTTTATCTATTTTTTTTATTGATACTTGGGAGCAATCAATTGTTAATGGCAAGAATTTAGTGAGGTACTTAGAAACAAGGGAGGAGAAAAGAAGCAAGGAATGGAATCCCTCCTGCTGCCTTGCTGCTGCTCCTCCTGACTGCCCCCCACCCCCATAGGAGGCTGTTTATTTTTTCACATGCCAGGTAGCTTCAAAGGATGGGACTTATATCCAACTTGGTACGCAATAGCACTTCTAATCCTTTGAAATAATTGCAATCTACCCACCTGTCACAAACAAACCAAAAAGAAAAAAATACAAAAACAAGGATGAACCATCTTACCCCATGAGGCTCCTGATGTTTGAGAATATGCTGATGCCCCTCAGCAGTTGCACATCTCGTAAGAATGATAACATTGAAGTCAGGCTGCCCAGTTCATTCAAATTCTGGCGCTGCCACTTTCTAGCTGTGTGATTTGGGTAAAGCTGTCATGGCCTACATTATAAAATTATTGTGAATCTAGGAGAGTCTGTGTATGGTGACTATGAGAGAGTGTCCGACATGGTACATTCTCTCTCTGTTAATTAATTGAACAGATTGGTACTGGGCTCACAGCGCCCTTTCAATTCAAAACCCAGCTGGTGTCCTTATTTCTGTTTCTTCCCCATCTCTCTTTATCTTTCACTAGCCATTGTATACATACTCTCAACTGACATTCACACTTTAGCGTACTCTAATATAGCCTTCTTCTCCACCTAGATTGCTCCTTTTCCAGCTATTATATACAAATAACACATTTCAGTCACATCTGACTCCACCACTCCTCAGCACATTCGAACTATTGTCCACACTCTTTCTGTAATAGGCCCTTCACTTGGTTCCTTAAAAAGAACTCTACTGGTTTTTTAGCCTCTTTAAAAACTGCTCCTTCTCTTTTTACTTTGAAGATTTATGCCCTCTACCTGGGTGTTAAAGTTTGGCATTTTAAGTCTTATGCATAGAACCACTTTCCTCTACTCTCTCTTTCTAGACAATAATAATTTATGAATCAATGTATGAATGATTATGTAAATGCCAATTTGTTACATGTGTTCTAGGGAATGAACCAACATAATGTTCCTTGAAAGCCTTCAGTTTATAAATACGTTGTCTTCTTTCTTTGGTAAGGTTTTTATTGCTTTGCCTTACTTCATACTGACGGTACTGAGGGTATGGGATCAAATCTACTGCCTAAAGTGACTTATTATCCCTGAACCTCTAATGGACCCTCTATAATAGTTCAATAACTCCCATTTATTTTGCATAAACTGTGCCAGGCACTTTATGTGTTTCTCATTTAATTATCACCACAACCTGTTCAGTATGTATTAGCAACACCAATCTGAAGATGAAGATGTAAGTTCCGGAGGTTAAGGCAGCTGCACAAAGTGAACACATCTAGTTAATGTTTGAATAAGTATCAATACAGTAGTCAGTTATACTCTAAAACCACCACTCTTTCCAGTGTCTCAATCTTCCCCTTCATAAAATTAGATCAGTCACATTTGTGTATATACATAAAAATGGGCTGAGGAAAAGGATGATTGAATCGAACATCCACTTCTTTGGAAAATAAAAAGAAATGGCCAGATTTTGTAAAAGTATGTTTCTGTGTGTCAATGGAGCTGGCAATTTGCCTCAAATCAACAGACTCAGTCTAGGACACCCTGAGAAATTGACAAATGATAACAGGGAAACACAGAAAATAAAAATTTCTTTTAATATATAAATCATATTATTGAAAAATTGCTACATTGCACTAAACTACTTTAAACTATATTAAATCAGAACGTGGAATATAAGCTATAAAGGAATGTGTATTTAAAAAATGTGCAGGTAATTTTGGAATAAAAAATATCTAGGACTCTCTACAGAACAACTCTACAATTTGTAACAGTAGATGCATCAGTGCCAAGCTATCAAATGGAGGGCATATCACCCAATAAAAGAACTAAGAATATAGTATTAAAATGCTTATTTTTATGAGTCTGAATATACTAGACATACTAAATAATACCTGTACAAATAGTAAAATTAAGTTTCTTATATTCTTTATATTTGCATATGCAATTGCTTCTGGGCCAAAAAGGTAGTCTTGTCTTCACTGATAGAGATAAAAATTGAGTTTGTATTATTTCCAAACTTGATAGTACTTGGATAACTTTACACACAAATAATTTGAATTTTGATTTTTCCCCAGTTCTATGTAACAGTTCTAACTTCTGTTCTGTATGTATATTGAAGGGAATGCACCAAAAATAAATAAATAAATAAAAGGATATTCAAAATGAGTTCAAATGAGGTATGTTTGGTTGATTGGATTAGAAGGTAGTGCTTTCATGAAATATTTGGATGAATTTGGAAGGGTGACATTTAATAACATAGCTTGTGTCTTAGTTTACATCCCACTTAGATTTCTTCAATAACCAAGGGGCATATTTTCAAGAGTTTGTCTGTAGTTCATATAATAGCCAGGTAGTTCTACAAAGTTAGCTATTTGTGGTCAGCTGAGGCTAAGCCATCAGAACAGCAGGAACAGTGGGCAGTAGGTCCTAAGACATAAAATGTAATACAGATGGAGACATAATCTGAAAATCTAAAATACTACAAAACCTCAAACTTTTAAAGTGCTAACATGACACCACAAGTAAATTCCACACCTGACCTCATATCACAGGTTGCAGTCAAAACATAGTCAGAACTTTGTTTCATGTACAAAATTACTAAAAATATTGTTTAAAGTTACCTTCAGGCTATGTGTATAAGGCATATATGAAACATAAATAAATTTCATGTTTAGACTTGGGTCCCATCTGTAAGATATCTCATTATGTATATGCAAATATTCCAAAATCTGAAAAAATCCAAAATCTGAAACATTTCTGGTCCCAAGCATTTCAGATAAGGAATAGTCAACCTGTAGTTCTAGCTCTCTGATAAGAAAACACTGCAGCCTTGCCTACAGAGTGTTCCCATAGAGGGCAGAGGCAAAGAAAACAGTGATATAAAGCAAAAAATCGATAGCAGTTAGAAAATAGTAGACTCTAGTCTATAGCAATGTGTGGCCCTTCTGAGGGGATTGGTTTGAGTTTGGGGAAACTATCTAGTTACATGGCATCACTGAGATATAAAACAGTGCTTATCATTGCCATATGTAAATAAGGTAACAGAATGTGGATAGATGTGCACATGGGAATAGCAGCATAGTAGAGTGAGAAGAGAATTTGAGGAGTACTGTGTCTAACTCATTCATTAAATATGCAGCTCACATGGAAAATGTCAGAAGCCAAATACTTACTTGGCAACATGACATTTGTTCCATTTAAGCAGTAGTATCTCAACACAGTAAATCACTTGGTAAGTAAAATCTCCTAAATACCTTTCTGCACCTAAAGTCTTAGAATTTCTGCAGAAAGAATTTGAAAAACTATATTTTAAAGAGCCCTCTAGTTCATGCTGACATGTGACCACTTATGAACCCGCCCCGAAACTTAACCATTAAATCTCCATACAATCTGATTGGCTCTTATACTCTCAACAGGCAAACATTTTTGTATTTATAAACCAGAAAGGAGTTTCTTCCTCCCTTTTTCAACTCATGAGTTACAAATTTCTACTTGTTATTCGATAATTATAACCACAACAATAGCCTAACCCATGTTAACTACTTACCAACACAAGCCTATGGAAACACTTTACGTATGCTACCTAATTTTATTTGCACCACAACCAAAGGGCTAGGTACCATTATTATTTTATTATTTAACATAAGAGGGAATGAAATTCAAGAGATTAAATACTTGCCTAAGATAAAATCTGATAAATTGTACAGCCTTGATTCATTGTCCACTGTGGCAGGCAAAGGAGATGCCCTCCCCACACCCTCCTTCATAGAAAGATTTGTTTCCTCCTTCATAGAAATTGCTGAGAGTATGGTCAGCAGACAGTCTCCAGCTGACAGCTTCTTCAGAGGTTGTCTCAGCTGCAAACAGCCTTGCCCAAGGACACATTCATCCTGGAGCTGCCCACATCCAGGGCAATTAATGGCTAATTAAGGCAAGTGTATAACAGAGGGACCATTCCAGTAAAGGTGGGACAACTTTGATGGGCTAAATATGCTCCAGGCATTCCAGTAGAGTTGACCAAGCTGTTGATCCTTAATAAATATCATACATGCTAAATTTAATCTCAGCATCTGCTTTGAAGGTGACAATTTGCAACATCGGGCAGATCTGATTCCTGAATCCATTGTTTCAGGCATCATGTTCTTTTTACTCTCTTTCACCCTTTTCCTATTTTCCAATGGGACATACAGCACATTATTAGGAAACAAACTCTGAGACACAGACTTGTATGTAGAAGATTTGCTTGAAAGTGTTCTTGAGATCAACACCTGTGTCCTTAAGAGGAAACGGGATCTGGTAGAGACAGCAGTGAGTTACAATACAATCACAACAAAGATTTCAACTAATCCCACAGAGCTCTGGAGCTAAGATGACCATTCAGAGCATTCAGAGTCATCCTGCGATGGGGCAAAAGGGCCAGGCTATTATGCCCCTGCATTACCACCAGTTTTAGGCTGTGCCTGGGAAGGAAGTAGAAGTAGCTCAGTTCAATTGAGGATAATTTCCAGAGAGCGGGTAAGCTGAGAGCTGTCGATCACCAAGAATGCTAGCTGCTGGTGGAATACAAGCTTCAGAGCTGCAAGTGGAAAGTATCTGGGTGGTCCACCTAAAGCATCCTCTATAATCCACCCCTCACTCCATGTGGGTCTATTAGCCATGCTTCGTAGTTTTTAGGAGCAACTACTTCAGGAGTCTGGTTGACTTCTTTTCATAGCAAAACTTTAAAAAGGAAGCTTACTTGATGAACAATAACCCGTTCCCATTGCAATATATTTTTTTATCTACTATTTTGTCTGAAGGGGAGGAGTGTAGTTTCAGAGCTTTTCAGTCCTTGGCTGATACTCAATGTACCCTTTCTTTTCTACCAATTTTTTATTACCCTCACCATCAGATAGGCATTCTAATGAGGGGATCCAGAGCCTCAGCCATTAGGGTTCTAAGCCCCTGGTCACCATACTTTCTCAGGCCATGGCCATATTACTTGTTCATTTATCATTTAAATTGGGCAAGAGAGCATCAAGGCACACCAACATGTATTATATGGGTGCCAAACATGTTCCTCCCTGCACCCACTAGGTAACAACAGTGCTACTTCTTCCTGATGACAAAGGATAATTATACCTACAGAATGCTGATTCCTTTCCTTGCTGACAGTCTCTTGGGATGAAGAACCCAACATGACAGAGTGGGAGCTATATTACTCAAGGTTTAATCAAATTTTTTTGTTAGAAGAAATTTCCTTCTGGAAACTAAGACCTCTAAACCCACAGAGTTTAGAATCGAGGTTGGAAAAGAGCACAAATTCCCCAAGAGGGTCACTAGGAGTGATGGTAAGCGAGTCATCCCCATTTTAACTCTTTAGTCCCTTGACCAATCTATTTTGCCTGTTGAGGACACAGTATCACACAATGATTATTGATTTAAGGTGTATGCAGAATTCTGGAATATGGCACTTCATTTATGCAAGGCATCATCCCCAAGTTGAGTTTTTAGCCGTATCTCTAACAGGCTGTTGCATATCTCAGTCAAGCTGTTAGCTTCTGAATAATGTAGTACGATATAAGATCAGTGGACCCTACAGTCTTGTACCTGCTTCCACAACTCCTTGCTGTAAAGTGGGTTCCTTGATTTGGTGCAATATCATTCAGGATCTTTTATTAATGGATCAAACATCTGTCAGCCTTTAGATATTGGTGCTGAATGAAGCTATGCAAATAAAAAAGCAAAACTCATAATTGGGACATGTGCTGATAAGACAAGATAAATTTTTGTCTGAGGGTAGAAGGAATCCAATGTAATCAGCTTAATGTCAAATAACAGAACTGGTTAGTGTCCTTTAGAATCCTCTGATGCTTGTGGATTGGACACTTGACAGCAGTGAAAGCTAGATTAGCCTTGGTGTCTGAGAGTTCTGACCACTGGGCCCATGCATAGTTTCCACCCCTACCACCATATTCTCTTTCTTCATCACTGACAGGACTGATGACAGAGGCTGGGTGACATCAACTAGCAAAGTTATTCTATTCACTTGATTGTTTAAAGTCTCATCTGTAGGTGATGTTCTTTGGTATGTGTTAAATATGTGATGTACACTTTATACCAAATCTCCATAAGTTCAGCAAATTACGTGTCTTTCTCAAACTTCTTTTACCCTGATTTTTCAAGCTTTCTCCTTGCCTCCTTACAGGCTATGACTAATGAGTAAAGCCATTCGCCACCACCTATGATCCTGCATGTGTGTGTATGTTTGTGTAGGTCTACATGTACATACAGGCATACTCACAGACATTGGGGGTTTGGTTCCAGACCACTGCAATAAAGCTGATATTGCAATAAAGCAAGCCACATAACTTTTTGGTTTCTCAGTGTGTGAAAGTTATGTTTATACTATACTGTAGCCTATTAAGTGTGTAATACTATTAGGTCTAAAAATTCAATGTGTGTGTGTATATATATATATATTTATAAAAATACATTATTGCTAAATAGACTAATGATTATCTGAGCCTTCAGTGTCTTGTAATCTTTTTGTTGGTAGAGGGTCTTGCCTCAATGTTCATGGCTGCTGACTCATCAAGATGTTGGTTGCTGAAGCTTGGGGTGGCTGTGGCAATTTTTTAAAATAAAACAACGGTGAAGTTTGCTACACCTTCCTTTCATGACAGATTTCTCTGTAGCATGTGATACTGTTCAAAACCTTTTACTCACAGTAGAACTTCTTTCCAGATTCGAGTCAACACATTCAACCCTGCCACTGCTTTATCAACTAAGTTTACGTAATAGTCTAAATCCTTTGTTGTCATTCAACGGTGTTCATAGCATCTGGAGTCGATTCCATATCAATAAACCGCTTTCTTTGCTCATTCATATGATGCAACTTCTCATCCATTAAAGTTTAATCATGAGATTGCAACAGTTCAGTCACATCTTCAAGATCCACTTCTAATTCTAGTTCTCTTGCTATTTCTACCCTAACGGCAGTTACTTTCCCCACAGAAGCCTTGAACCCCTCAAAGTTACCTGTGAAGGTTGGACTTCTTTCAAACTCCTCTTAATGTTGAATTTAACCTCTTCCCATGAATTATGAATGTTCTTAATGGCATTTAAAATGGTGACAGCTTTCCAGAAGATTTTCAGTTTTATTTGCCCAGATTTAGCAGAGGAATCACACTATCTGTGGCAGCTATAGTCTTACAAAATGTATTTTTTAAATAATAGGACCTAAAAGTCAAAAATTATTCCTTGAATCATGGGCTGCAGAATGAATATTGCATTATCAGGCAGGAAAACTGAAAGTGGGTCGCTTTGCAAAAATAACGGGAAAATACCTAATCCTACAATTTCCCCAGGAGCAGTTAAAGATCAATCCTATGAGTTCTTCTAACAGGCACCCTACAGGAGTTCTGTTTTACACAACTTTTGAAGAGCTGAACGAACAGAAAAGAGATGTAAATCTCTCTTTCAAAATTGTGTTTTGAGAATCTGCTTTTACAGAGTTCCTGAATAAACAGCAGGAGAACAAGCTGCAGCCTCAACCATATCTGGAGGACAGAGTCACATCTTCTGTGATGATCCCTCCTCCAAGGAAGGCAGGAAACAAACTCTTGAACTTTAACATCCTCGCAGTTTTTGTTATCTACCTGCTGCTGCTTTTGTTATCAACTGACAGCCATCGCTATTTCTTTCTCTTTGTCCCCATAAAAACAGCAAGCCACTTGGCCTCGCTGCTGGCACCCCTTCTCTTTCTTTGGGATTCCACGCCATCTCCCTGCTCTCTCCACCCACGCACCCACCCCTGTGCTTTCCCTTCTCTCTTTCTATATATCTTAATCTCCGTGTGAGAGACCTTTCTCCACCCACGCCGTGAGCACCTACTAGACTTTCCACCCTAACAAACACTACATGAATTTTTTATACACCTTCATCAGAGCTCTTGGGTAACCAGGTGCATTGTCAATGAGGAGTAATATTTTAAGAAATCTTTTATTTTGAGTCGCAGGTCTCAATGGTGGGCTTAATATATTGAATAAACACATGCTATAAATAGATGCACTACCATTCAGTCTTTATTGTTCCATTTCTAGATTTAGCATAATTATTAAAGGCTCTAGGATTTTGGAATGGTAAATGTGCTTTGCCTTCAACTTAAAGTCCCTAGCTGCATTAGTCCCTAAAAAGAGAGTCAGGCACTGACTTCTCCTGTCTAGCTATGAAAGTCGTAAATGGCATCTTCTTTCAATATAATACTGTTTCATCTACATTGAAAGTCTGTTGTTTAGCATAGTCACCGTCAGTAATTATCTTAGCTAGATCTTCTAGATAACTTGCTGCAGCTTCTACATCAAGACTTGCTGCTTCCTTTTGTACTTTGATGTTATAGAGACAGTTTCTTTCCTTAAACCTCATGAACCAACCTCTGCTAGCTTCAGAGTTTTCTTCTGCCGCTTCCTCACCTTTCTCAGCCTTCATAGAATTGAAGAAAGTGAGGTCCTTGCTCTGGGTTAGGCTTTGGCTTAAGGGCCTGTTGTGGCTTGGTAGATCTATTCAGACCACTAACCTTTCTCCATATCGGCAATAAGGCTGTTTTGCTTTCTTATCTTCTGTGTGTTCACTGGAGTAGCACGTTTAACTTCCTTCAGGAACTTTTCTTTTGCACTCACACCTTGGTTAACTGTTTGGTGCAAGAGGCCTAGCTTTTGGCCTGTCTCAGCTTTTGACCAAGCTTAATAATTTGAAGCTTTAGTTTTAAAGTGAGAGGTGTGTAACCCTTCTTTTCACCTGAACACTTAAAATCCATTGCAGGGTTATTAATTCACTTAATTTCAATACTGTTATTTCTCAGGAAATAAGGAGGCCCAAGAAGAGGGAGAGAGGTGGGGGAATGGCCAGTTGGTGAATTAGTCAGAGCACACACAACATTTATTGATTAAATTTGCCATCTTATGTGGTCATGGTTTATGGCACCCAAAAACAATTATAACAATAATATCAAAGGTATTATGGAGCACCATGACAGATATAATAATAAAAAAGTTTTAAATATTGCAAGAGTTATCAAAATGTGACAGAGACATGAAATCAGCACAAACTGTTAGGAAAATGGCATTGATAGACTTGCTTAACATAGCATTGTCACATCCTTCAATTTGTAAAAGATGCAATATATGCAAAATGCAATAAGGCAAAGTACAATAAAACAAAGTATCCCTGTGTAAATATACACACCCCTCAGGCCACTTCTTTTTACACACACAGTGGCTGGCCAGCTACACAGACTAAACGCCTCCTAATTTCTACCTCACTGCCGTCTTTCTGCCATCCTCAAGTGAGGCTTTAGTGCAGCTAAAGGGCACTTTTCACTTACGCCCAAAATTCAAGCTGAGATATCCATGATACAATCATATTTGTTGTCTGTCCTCCTCCATCAGCTTGTGATGGTGATGACCCCTGAAGCCATAGGTGGCAGCTCAGGAAGTGTTACTGGAGCAAAAGTGGTAGATGACATGGGGGTCTGGGCCTCAGCTCGTGTGGTTCACTTGTAACCTCCCACACTGCTCCTGTGTGATCCTGGATATATTATCTTACGTCATGTCAATGTGCTCTAACGAAGATGTCATATGTGTCATAATAACTGCAAATGGGACTACTATAAAGGTGAGTTTTCAGAATTCCACTGTGATTCTCCATGATCATTTAATTCTTATAGGAGCCAGGTAAATGCAAATGGAAATATTAGAAACACTATACATGTATCTTTTATGTTGTTAAAGTCATCACTAATTTCTGCCATTCCACCTGGCATGTTTTATACATAAATGTATACACACAGACAGACACACACACACACACACACACACACACACACACACACACGAATACACTTTTTTTAAAATTTACTCTCTAGGCTGAGCAAGGGTCAATTTCAGAGCGAGGCTTCTATTTGGCTTTCCCCACCAAAATTGCACAATAGTCACGCTTACCACATCTTGTATTAGTAAGGATTCAAGAGACACAGAAACACTAGAGGATTATATTGTATATACACTCTACACAGGAAGTATGTAAATCCTGTATTCCTTTGACTATTTTAAATTTACTCATTCTCAAATCCATTTTTTACTTCTGTGATACCTAGAACAGAGGAGGGAAACTGAATTGTTATAAATAAATAAATAAGTTTTCGATACCAAGCCATATCTATATATTAACTTATTATCTTCAGGTCTTTAACTTGGCATCAAAACACCCACAATTGCTTACAGCAAGAAGTAATTATACCACTGGGCTTTCATATGCTCAGAACACAACTGATTCTAATTATTTTTTAGACCTTTCCTTGAAAGGAGAACTAAAACACTAGAGTTAATTATGAAGGTGTTGACGAGAATGGTATAAATTTATATATTTTAACCAGAGGAAAGCAATAGTGGCTCTTTAGCATGAAAATATTACATGTTATTGGGCATGAGAGGGCATGAAAAAAGATGTATTGGCATCTTTAGAGAGATTCCTTCATGTGTTGGTAAGAGAGTAAAACTAGGCTCAAGGGGAAGCTGTAGAGAAGGCTTGAAGTTTAGTAGGGGACAAATATTTTAAGAAACAGAGCTGTGCATAAAATATTAATGGAATGACTGGCTCATGCCTCATTCCCTCGTTTGCTCATTTTTAAGCAATTTGTATTGACTGCATACTTTGTACTAAGACTTTACGAGGTAGATGGGATACAGAAATAAATCAGGTATGGCTGATTTCTACTTTTTAAAAAATCATGGTCTTTGGGGAAAAAAATTTGAAGACAAATAACCGAAATCAAGTGTTCTATATTTAATGACAGGGAATACTAGGATCCAAAAGTGGGGAATGCACATTACACATGGGCAGGGGACACGAGCTAGGGGCAACATGCCCACTGAGGAGAAGTTTCAGCGGGTAGAAGGTGTGCAAGTTTAGGCAAAATTATCACCCTTTAGCATCGCTGAATAAAAGTTGGAACTATCCACTCTTCTCTACTCATCTCTATCCTACGAATCCTTTTAATTTTCTTTATAGGGTTTGAAACTAATTGAAATGACTCCGTCCACCTATTTATTAATATCCTTCTTGTCTTTCCTCAACCCTACTGGAAAGGGAGAACACTGTTCGCAGTTCTATCACTGCCTGGTACAGAATAGGTGCTTAATAAACAGCTTTTGGGTGAAAGAAGAAAAATCATTCCAGATTTCTCTATGACTCTAATATCTGACATTTCTATGGTCCTTTGAATAAGATACATCCATTAATTTTCTTATACTTCATGTAGCAATACTCAGGGTGGCAAATATAAAAATCTTCTTTTGAAGAATGGTCACATCCAGGTGTCCATTGAAATTTTCCATGTGCTTTAACCTAATGGCAGTTAGATTTAAAGCTTGACTATATTGATTGAAGGGCAACAAACTGCAGCTCTCTGCTCAGAGTTATTAAGCTTTTGAGCCAAGGACTTGTGATTAATTGAGAAACAGTAGCATGTAGGCCTATATGTCCCCAGGCTCAGCTACATAAACATGAATGTAGATTTTTCGCCAGGAGGCAAGCTTTTCTCATTCTTTGGATTCTCAACGCCTAGGATTTCATTTTCATACCAAGAGGATATGCTTGAATTACTGAACAACAAATTAGGTATTTAAAAGGCACAAATAGAAGATCTTTCAGACTAATCCACTTCACGGAAAGGTGTAAAACTATGCAAGTAAACAAATAAGCAACTTGTGAATTTGGGAAAAGTGGGGTTACAGAATAGGTATCCAGTACAACCTATGCTTCCCTGAATTCTCTAACATATTCAGAAGCAGCCCTGAAAGTTAGCTCATCACATTTTTTTTTCTTTTTTAAAATTTCTTTTTTTTTCAACAAGTGATGGAGATGGGGGAGGAGAGTGATATAGGAGGTTCTGATACATACTTATGTTGTGAGTCTGTGTTGTGTGTTTTAATTTACAACGTTAAATTATAGGACCTTAGAAATTAGTATTTCCAAGCATGCAACAAAGATGGGTGACCTCTCTGGCTTAGGTCCATGCTGCAGATTATTTGGCTCTAAGAAGCAGCAGGAAACTGCCACCCAATGAGGCTGATGCCCAAGGAGGGGGCATTTGAAGACATTACTCACACCATAAGAGATATAGTTCCATAGTTACTCTCCCACTGATCTGAAGGGAAAAATACCTGACAAAGATTCAACTCAAACATTTTATTCTTTCTAAAACATATTTTCTTAGGGCCAGAAATGTTTCTGAGCGTAGGTACCAGTACATGCCTGACTTATTGAAGTAAATATGTTTCACAGGCTACGATATCTGTGACTTTGGTCCCTCTTTCTACAACTCTGAGTAAGTTATGGCTTTCCTCTTCTATAACTTCTATAATTCATTGTGGTCTTCCTCTTTTGCAAGGTGACAAAACACTCCTGGCAACCTCCTTTTGTCTCCTCACGTATTGCTTGATTCAGCCTTCCATGGCTTCCCACTGTGATGGCAGCTCATTTCTGTTACCTTTTTGCTGTGTCCCGGATGAGTATATCAGATCCACAAGGTCTCCAGGAAAGAGGCTCAGGGGTGAGAATTTTAGCTATCCATACATTTTTAGTATTTAATTTTTGACAGCAGCACATTTTAGTGAAAATATTGTTGGATTTAGTATCCCAAAGACTCTGGATTTAATTTCTAATTCTGTCCTTTACTAAAAATACAATTGGTGATTTACTTAACCAGTTAAGATTCATTTCCCAATATAAATTATTATATTCCATGGAAAGCATGAGATACACAAACATGAATCATGTATGGCTCTTCCTTTCAAAAGGTCCATGATTTAGTGAAGGAAAAAGACACAAAAATAGACTATTTTAATATACTCAAACTCTAAAATGTAGGTAAGTATTAAGGTTTCTTAGAAACACTGAGGGTGGGAAGAATTTTATCCTAAGTAAGTGCAGTTCTTAATTCATATAATAATAATGAACTAGCCATAATTTCTCTACATATATTTTCTTTGAACAATATATAGTTCTCAATTCTTCAAGATTAGAATATATGTGTTTCTTCCTTCAAAATGCAAATCCAGTTTAACCTTCACTATAAATTCTACTTGGCTGCTTCTTTCTGCATTGCTTTTTTTTTTTCTCAAAGCTCTTAACACTATTAACTTCAGTAGCTCACATTTTCTTTTTTATTCCTAGACTGGGTTTGAATTTATTTTAATTGCTTCATCTGTTTTTTACCCATAATGAGACAAAAGTTTCTAGAAAGCATAGGTACACATAGACTCATTTTATTTCCTTTCACTATACCACATATAACGTCCTAGGACATGTTCAATAAGTAGTGAGTGGGTACACTTTAATGGGATATCTTTTGTCGCTTATGTTCCTGTTTATGAAAGGAATGCTATAGGCTCCCAGGATTGACTGGGGTTAATTAGCTTCTTGACTAAAATACTTATCCCCCTATTTTCTTGAGGGCTTCTTTTACTGGTAAGATTCAAGTGAACTTTAACAGAACTATATGTTTCAAACTTATCTAGATCTCAGTTCTATGTACACATTGAATAGTAACAGGAATACTAAAGTTCAGATCTTATAAAAATTGTATTCTTTACTATGAAGTGCATGATTTAGGACTTCCAGAGAAATAAATGTTCTAGTAGACTTCTTACATTGAAATTACTTTGAGAGAAATTTGAGTCTTTGTAATATGTAATATTATCATAACGGTCTTTTCTTTTTGTTTTTTGGGGTTTTTTATATATATAAAAGTAAAAAGGTTTATTTTATCCTTTTAGAGGTAGAGAGAGAATGAGAGAGTGAGAGAGAAAGGAAAGGGAGGGGTCTTTTCTTTTTGAAAGAAAGTATGAAATGTGAAAAACTGATTATTTTTAAAAGTAGACTAGAGTTTCTCTTAAAATCAAACCACCGCTATTCAATATAGCTCCATAATGGATGTATTCACTCTGAGGTAGCTTTCTCTTTTTTTCTTTTCAGCATAATAGACCTACTTTTATAAAAGACTATGTCATAAATACTTCTTGGGGAATTTGTGTTGTGTAAGAATGAGCCGTTGGATATATTAAACCTATTTTTAAAATAGAAACTAAAAAGCAAAGAGTTATAGCATGCTAGCAATTTGGTGGAGACATGGATGGTGGAATGGAGATAAGACTTAGTTTCTTGTTTGCTAAATAAGCATGAATTTCACTAAGTCAAATAGTATTAATGTGAACAAACCTCTCTGGGCATGATGGATGTTGAGTACTTGTTATTTGTTCAAAACTATGCCAGATTCTTTACACTCATTTTCTGATTTAATTCTTAGAACTCTGTGAGGAAATATTCTTATTTCTTGTCTACTCTTCCAGTTATCTCTTCCTGAGTAACCAGGTGTCCTTCTTTAGTGGCTTAAAGTAACCACGTTTTATGATGCTCATTTATTCTGTGGATCAGAAATTTTAACAGTGGATATAGCTTGTCTCTTCCCATGCCTTAGCTGAGAGGACTCAAAGGTTAGGGAGCAGGAATCATTTGCATGCTTCTTCACTCAGACATCTGATATACATATAGGATACTCCTTGTCTGGGCTCAGGTGAAACTATCAACCAAAGTGCCCACATGTGTCATCTCTAGGTAGCCTGTGTTTCTCATAGCATATAGGAATAAAGCATAAACTGTGTGACCTCCACCACACATACCTGAAAAATTGTAGGTCAATTCTTAGTCCAGAAAGACTCTTTCAAAATTTTTTTGTTTTTGTTTTTTTTCTTTTCTCTTAAAAATCATTCTAAGTATTAAGGGTGGTGCAAATGTAATTGTGGTTTTGGACCATGAATTTTAAATCATTATAACTAGGCTCAAACACATCTTTATTAATCAAAATAGGAACCATTACAATTGACACATTTTTGCCAATAAGAAATAATTTTGTTTATTCCTTAGCATAAAAATCCATGCTTTGGGATTCAGTGAACACTTGGAAAGCATTTTCCTTCTGCATCCTGCTGGTTGCGGAAGTGTTTTCCATGCAAAAAGTTGTCAAGATGCTTGAAGAAATGGTGATCAGTTGGTGAGAAGTCAGGTAAATATGGTAGATGAGGCAAAACTTAGTAGCCCAATTCATTCAACTTTTGAAGTGTTGGTCATGTGATGTGCAGTTAGGCATTGTCGTGGACAAGAATTGGGCCCCTTCTGTTAACCAATTCTGGCTGCAGGCATTACAGTTTTGGGCGCATCTCATCGATTTGCTGAGCACACTTCTCAGATGTAATGGTTTCTCTGTGATTCAGAAAGCCGTAGTGGATCAGACTGACAGTAGAGCACTAAACAGTGACCATGACCTTTTTCTGGTGCAAGTTTGGCTTTGGGAAGTGTGTTGGAACTTCTTCTCAGTCGAACCACTGAGCTGGTCATCTCTGTTTGTCGTTTAAAATCCACTTTTTCTTGCACATCACAATGCGATTGAGAAATGATTCATTGTTGTTGTGTACAATAAGAGAAGACACTTCAAAACGATGATTTTATTTTGATTTTTGGTCAGCTCATGAGGCACCCACTTATCAAGCTTTTTCACCTTTCCAATTTGCTTCAAGTGTCCAATGACCATGGAATGGTTGACTTTGAGTTCATTGGCAACTTCTTGTGCAGTTGTAAGAGGATCAGCTTTGATGATCACTCTCAGTTGGTCATTGTCAACTTCTGATGGGTGGCCACTGCGCTCTTCATCTTCAAGGCTCTCATCTCCTTTGCAGAACTTTTTGCATCACCACTGCACTCTGTGTTCATTAGCAGTTCCTGGGCCAAATGCATTGTGGATGTTGTGAGTTGTCTCCACTGCTTTATGACCCATTTTGAACTCGAATAAGAAAATCATTTGAATTTGCTTTTTGTCTAACATCATTTCCATAGTCTGAAATAAATATAAAATAGACAGCAAGTAATAAGTCATTAGCAAAAAAACATAAAGCAAGAAATGTGCATTAAAATGATGTACAACATAATCACTTTTATTTAAGAATGTATTCCAATATCAAACAGCAAAGTTCAACAATGCTAAAACTGCAATTACTTTCACAGCAACCTAATAAGTAGTAGATTCCACTGTCAAATTTTTACAATATACCAGGAGGCATTATACTTCATGTATGTTTACACAATATTTATGCTTATGAAAATAAAAACTCTAATGTTGTGTAACAAGAAGGAAAGACTTTTTTTCTCTCAGATGTTTTAAGAAATATTTTCAGGATACAAAAGGTCTCCTCATAAACTAAAGGAATTTGTTATCCACTGAGTTGATTTTTGTGAGAGGTGAGAGGTGCAGATCCAGTTTCAGTGGAAAAAACAAGCACAACATGTACTCACCATCAAATTGGTACTAACTGATCAACACTTAGGTGCACACATGGAAGTAATATTCATCAGGTGCCAGGCAGGTGGGAAGCTGGTGGTGGGGATGGTTATATTCATAACTACTGGGTGTGGAGTGCACTGTCTGGTGGGCATGCTTATAGCTCTGGCTTGAGTGATGCAAAGGCAATATATGTAAAAAAAAAAATGTGACCACATAATATCCTGAAATTTTAAAATTAATAATTTAAAATTTTAAAAATTAAAAAAATAATAATAAAACAAAGGAATCAACATACATTTTCTTTTGACTCTGATATAAAGGAAAAAAAATCCTATTCAATTGTTTAAAATTGTCTCTTCCCATGCCTTAGCTGAGAGGACTCAAAGGTTAAGGAGCAGGAATCATCCGAATGCATCTTCACTCCTTTAAAATCTCCTTTGAAATGTATACAGAGATAAATCTTTTTTGTTTGTTTCATTTTTTTTCATTTGTTTGTTTTTGGAGTGTTCAAGACTGAGAGAGAAGAAAGGTATCAAAATCAACTATTTCTATGCCTGTGAAAAAAGTGACTGCAAGGGCTTGTCCCTCCATAGAAAGACTGAATTCTCAAATACTCAATGGAAACAGCCAGAACATACTTTGTCATAATTCTGGTAAAGAGCAAAATGTTTGTAGCAATAAGCAAACACTGAATCAGAAAGAAAAAAAAAAAGCAACTCAAAATGGATTTTACTTTCTGCACCCATTTTCTACACAGTGGCTATATTAAAGATGGCAGCCTTTATTCCTCGTGTTGTGTACTAGTCTTTGGTTCCAGATGAAGGAATCACCAAAAAAAAAAAAAAAAAAAAAAAAAAATCCTTCACAAACAATTGTTTTTGCCTGTTCTAACCTGTCTGAAGTCTACCTGAAGTACAGATACAACATGCTTGTCTTTGTTTCACCTAATTCAGAACACAGAGTATAAAAGTCATAGACATTCTTCAAAAACACCATAAGGCAAATAACCCACAGCCACAAAAGCAAAATATTATAATTGAATAGATACAATAGATCTACTAACTTGTAAGATACAACAGAGCATTGAAATTATGAATTAAAAAATTAGAAAGAGTTTATTTAGGAAATTAAGGCTTTCAAAAGTGTTCATGTATACTGGGAATTTTGGAAAGTAGCACACATACCCAAAGCTCAACCCATGCTCAGAAAAGTACTGAGAAGACCCTAGGCTTTGTCATCTGACTTATCATAGTGATCTACACAAGCACTAAGTAAAAAATATGACAGAGTTGTAAAAATCCTGGCTAAGCATTGAAAAAAATGCCCCAGCACAAAACTAATCTGCACAGATATAAATAGATTTTTTTCTTCTTGTTCTCCTCTCCTCCTACTCTTTCTTTTCTCTCACTCTTTCTCTCTCTCTTCTGATGTTCAAGTAAATATATGCCAAAACACTAGTTAAACACAAGTGAAAAAAAACAGAGACTTCAGAAAAAAACACACAAGACAAAGAATATAGACTTTATAAAAATATATTTTAAAAGTTACTAAACAATCAGTAACAAAATAGCACTCTGGAGGGGAAAGTATATGATCTCAAGAGTTACCACATTAGAATGTTCAAAATGTCCAAATTTAAACAAAAAAAGTTATAAATCATGCAAAAAAATGAAAGTCTGATTCATCCACAAAAGAAATTTACAGAAACTGTTCGTGAGAAAGTACAGATACTAGATTTAGTATATAAAAACCTTAAATAACTGTCAAATATGTCCTTAAGGAACTAAAGAAAACCATGCAAAGTCACTAAAGGAAATGAAGAGAATGATGTATGAATGAATAGAAAATGTCAATATGGAGCTAGAAATCATAAAAAAGGGGGAAAACAGAATTTTTGTAGCTAAAAAGTGCAGTAACAAATAAAAAAATGAGAGGGTTTATGTAGCAGATTTGAGCAGGCAGAAGACAGAATAAACAAACTTGAAGAAAGGTCAGTTGAAATTATCCAGAATGGGAAACAGAAAGAAAAAAAAAAAAAAATCAAGAAACCTAAGAGACCAGTGGAATATCATCAAGGTCACCAATTTATTCACTGTGGGAATCCCAGAAGAAGAGTAAAGAGAAAAGAAGACAAAGAATATTTGAAAAAACAGTGGTGAAAGACTTCTCAAATTTGATAAGTGACACTAATCTACACATTTAAGAAGTATAATGTATTCCAGTAGATGACCACAAAGAGCTTTACACTGAGACACAGTGTAACTAAATTATTCAAAGCCAAAGACAAAATGAAATACTTGAAAGAAGCAAGAGAGAAATGACTTATTACTTGTAAGACATCTTCAATAAGATCAATAGCAGATTTCATATCAGAAGGTATGGAGGCTAAAGGGGAATGAGATGGCACTTTTTAAGTGCGTAAAGAAAAAGTGTACCAAACAAGAATTCCATCAAGCAAAACTACCCATTACACATGATGGAGAAATTAAGACATCTTCAGATCTAAAACAACAATAACAACAAAACCTTAAAAAAGTTTGTCACTACTAGACCTGCCCTAAAGGATATACTAAAGAAAGTTCTTCATGCTGAAATGAAAAGAACCTGGACAAAAAGGTGAAGTAATAAATAACTCCAATAAAGGTAACTAAATAGGAACATATAAAAGACACTATGATTGTAGTTTTGATTTGTAATACCTTTTAAATTTTCTGAATGATTTAAATATCAAATCAATAAAAATAATTATAAATGTATGTTAATCGACATGAAATGTATAAAAATATAGTTTTTGATAATAATAGCGTGAAGGGAGGGTAGAACAGTATAGAAACAGAGTTTTGAATGCTATTAAAGTTAGTATCAATTCAGACTACATGATTATAAATTTAGAACGTTTATTATAATTTCTTGGTAACCACTAAGATTATATCAGAAAATAAACACAAAAAGTATACAAGAAGAAAATCAAAATAGCACATTGCAAATAATCAACTAAAAATAAAAGAAAGCATCAATGAAAGAAATAAGCAACACACAAGCAGAATGCATGCAGCAAATTGTAAGAAGTTCTTCCATACCATTAATTACTTTATATATAAGTGGATTCAACTGTCTAGTTATGATGTAGAGATTGGCAGAATGGATTTAAAAACAAAAACAACTTGATACCATGACATGGTACATATAAGAGACTTATATTAGATCCAAAGACACATATAGGTGAAATATGAAAGGACAGAAAAAGATATCCCAAGTGAATATTAGCAAAAATAATGGAGTAGGTATGCTGATATCAGACAACATACACTTGAAGTAAAAAACTGTTACAAGAGAAAAAAGATAGCACATATTGATAACAGAGTCAATTTATCAAGAAAATTTAATAATTATATTCCTATATATGCGATAAAACATACTCCCAAAATACATGAAGCAAACATTGACAGATTGAAGAGACAGAGTTTTACAATGATACTTGGAGTTATCAATTCCCTGCTTTCAATAGTAGATAAAACAACTAGACAGAAAATCAAAAAGAAAATAGAGAAATTGAAAAACATGAAAAACCAACTAGACCTAACAGACATATAAAGAACACTCCACCCAATAATAGAATAATATACTTTCCACTCAAGTGTACACAGAACATCACCCAG
This sequence comes from Indri indri, assembly GCA_004363605.1. Classification (NCBI taxonomy): domain Eukaryota; kingdom Metazoa; phylum Chordata; class Mammalia; order Primates; family Indriidae; genus Indri; species Indri indri. The sequence continues at coordinate 166,207 of RJWJ010000024.1, read as the reverse complement.
GATAGACTATATGTTAGGCCACAAAATAAGTCTCAACAAATTTAGAAAAATTGAAATAATATAAATCAATTTCTTGGGTTCAATAAAGCTAGAAATCAATAACATAAGGAAAACTGGAAAATTTACAAATATGTAGAAATTAAACAAGATACTGTTTTTTTAAGTTTATTTTATTCTTATTTCATAATATCATGGACATACAATTGTTTGGGTTACATAAATTGCTTTTGTACAGTTTCAGTCAGAGTTATAAGTGTGTCAGTCACCCGGATAGTGTGCATTGTACCCATTAGGTGTGAATTTACTCATCCCCTCCTCCCCCTCCCACCTGCTTGATTTCTGATAAGTTTTATTTCCATATATGCACATAAGTGTCATTCGATTAGTTTCAGTCTAATGGTGAGTACATGTGGTGTTTGTTTTTTTCATTCTTGTGACACTTCACTTAGAAGAATGATCTCCAGCTCAATTCCAGGTTAAAACAAGAGGTATTAGTTCACCACTTTTTATGGCTGAGTAGTACTCCATAATATACATATACCACATTTTATTAATCCACTTATGTATTGATGGGTACTTGGGTTATTTCTACATCTTTGCAATTGTGAACTGTGCTGCTATAAATATTCAGGTGCAGGTGTCTTCTTTACAAAGTGTGATTTTTTTCCTTTGGGTAAATACCCACTAGTGGGATTACTGTATCAAATGGTAGGTCTACTTTCGTTCTCTGAAGTGTCTCCATATTACTTTCCACAGAGGTCGTACTATTTTGCAGTCCCACCAACAGTGTATAAGTGTTCCTATCTCTCCACATCCATGCTAGCTTTTGTTCTTTGGGGATTTTTTGATAAAAGCCATTCTCACTGGAGTTAGGTGATATCTCATTGAGGTTTTTATTTGAATTTTCCTGATGAGTATAGATGTTGAGCATTTTTTCATATGTTTGTTGGCCATTAGGCTATCTTTTGAAAAGTTTGCGTTCATGTCCTTTGCCCACTTTATAATGGGATGTCTAATTTTTTTCTTGCTAATTTGCTTGAGTTCTTTGTAGATTCTTATTATTAGCCCTTTATCAGATGTATGCATTGCAAATATTTTCTCCCATTCTGTAGATTGTCTGTTTACTCTATTGTTTCCTTGGCTGTGCAAAAGTTTTTTAATTTTATCCAGTCTCATTTATTTATTTTTGTTGTTTCTGTGATTGCTATTGGAGTCTTCTTCATAAATTTTTTGCCTAGGCTGATGTCTGTAAGAGTTTCCAACATTTTTTTTTTATGGAATACTTACAGTTTCATGCCTTAGGTTTAAGTCTGTTATTCATCATGAATTAATTTTTGTGAGAGGTTAGAGATGCAGACACTGTTTCAGTCTTCTACCTGTGGCTATCCAATTTTCCCATCACCATTTATTGAATAGGGATTGTTTTCTCCAGTGTACATTTTTTTCTGCTTTGTCAAAGATCAGACAGCAAGATGAGGATGGTTTTATATTTGAGTTCTCTGTTCTGAGCCATTGGTTTATACCTCTGTTCTTATGTTAGTACCATGATGTTTTGGTTATTGTAGCTTTGTAACTTGAAGTCTGGTAAAGTGACACCTCCCAATTTGTTCTTTTTGCTTAAGGTTGTCCTGGCTATTTGGGCTCTTTTATGGCTCCAAATGAAGGATAGAATTATTTTTTCTAGATCTGCAAAAAAATTACATTGGTATTTTAATGGGGATTGTATTGAATCTGTAAATCACTTTGGGTAGTTTAGACATTTTAACAATGTTGATTTCGCCAGTCTACGAGCATGATGTTTTTTCATTTATGTACATCTTCTGTGATTTTCTTCCACAGTGTTTTGTAATTCTCCCTGTAGAGGTCTTTCACTTCCTTGGTTAAATATATTCCTAGGTATTTTATTTTCTTTATTACTATTGTGAAAGGTATTGAGTCTTTGATTTGACTCTCAGCTTGACTGTTGTGGGCATATAGGAACGCTATACATTTTTGTACACTGATTTTCTAACCTGACACTTTGCCAAATTTATTTATCAATTCCAGGAGTCTCTTGGCAGAATCTTTGGAGTTTTCTAAATGTGAGATCATATCATCAGCAAAGAGTAATAGCTTGGCTTCTTTCCCCATTTGGATACCCTTGATTTCCTTCTCGTACCTGACTGCTCTGGCTAGGAATTCCAGCACTATGATGAATAGAAGTGGTGACAGTGGACAATCTTGTCTGGTTCCAGTTCTAAGAGGAAATGTTTTCAATTTTTCCCCATTCAGTGTGATGTTGGCTGTGGGTTTGTCATGTATGGATTTTATAATTTTGAGATATGTCACATCTATGCCTATTACGTTAAGTGTTATCAGAAAAGGGTGCTGAATTTTGTGAAATGCTTTTTCTGCCTGTATTGAGAGGATCACATAGTGTTTGTTTTTGCTTCTATTTATATCATGAATCACATTTATAGATTCACGTATGTTGAAACATCCCTGCGTCTCTGGGATGAAGCCCACCTGGTTGTGGTGGATTATATTTTTGATGTGTAAGTGATTTCAGTTTGTGAGGATTTTATTGAGTATTTTTGCATCTATATTCATAATGGATACTGGTCTGTAATTTTCTTTTTTTGTTGTGTCCTTTCCTTGCTTTGGTATCAAGGTAATATTCACTTCATAGAATGAGTTGGGGAGGATTCCTTCCTTCTAGATGTTATGGAATTAATTTCTGCAGTATAGGTACCAGTTCTTCTTTGTAGGTCTGGCCAAATTCGGCTGTAAAACCATCACTGTTAAACAATCAATGGGTCAAAGAAAAAATCACAATGAAAATTACAAAATATGTGTGATGAATAAAATATAACATAACATATAATATGCTGCAAAATTAGTGCTAAGAGGGAAATTTGCAGCAGTAAAATCTATGTTAAAAAAGAAGAATAATCTCACATCAGCACTTAAAGGAATAAGAGGAAGAGCAAATTAAACTAAAAGCCAGAAGAATAAGAGAAATAATAAAGATTAGGGTTGAGCAAGCACAATAGACAATATTGACACAATGGAGAGACTCAAAAAATCAAAAGTTAATTCTTTGAAAACATTAACAGAATTGTCATATCTTTAGCTAGATTGACGACACAAAATGTGAGAAGATAGAAAAAAGCTTACATCAGAAATGAAAGCTAGGATACTACTATCAACTTTACAGAAATTTTAAAAAAGGATTATAAGAGAAAACCATGAACAATAGTACACCAACAAATTAGATAAACTAGATAAAATGGACAAATTCTTAAATGTGCACAATTACCAAAACTAATTCAAGAAGAAATAGAAAATTTGAACAAACCAATAATGAGAAGATTGAATTAGTAACCAAACATTTCCTAACAAGAACAACAACAAAAAACTTCAAAACCAGGTGCATTCACTGCTAAATTTTACCAAAAAATTTTATTTATATATATGTATGTGTGTGTGTATATATATATATATATATAAGAATTAATACTTATCCTTCTCAAATTAAAAAAAATGGAATAGGAAGGAATACTTTTCAACTCATTCTGTGACACTGGTATTACCCTGATACCAAAGTAGAAAGCAAAAGCACAAGAAAAGTATAGACCAATATTACTTTTGAATATACATGCAAAAATCCTCAATGAAATATTAGTGAAATGAATCCAGCAGCATATTAAAAGATTGTACATCATGATCAAGTGGGATTCATCCAAGTAGTACAGTGTTTCAACATAGCAGAATAAATCAATATAATACATATAAATAAAACAATGGGTAAAAAACATATGATTATATGAGTTAATGAAGAAAAGCATTTGACAAAAATACAACCTCAGTTTATAATTTAAAAGAAAACAAGACAAACAAAAAGCTCTGAGACCTAGGAATAGAAAAGAAATTCCTTAACATGATAAAGTACATTCATGAAAAACTCACATCTAAAATCATGCTCAGATGATGTCAGCAATATTACAGAGGAGATAGCAGCCTTCATCCCCTCACAAAAGACAACAAATAGGCAGCTAACACAAATGAAAATAGTCTTAGGGGAGGTGGAGAGTCCAATTAGGAACATGCAGCAACACAATGGAGTAAAAAAAAAAAAAAATATATATATATATATATATATATGTATGTGTGTGTGTGTGTGTGCGCGCGCGTGTGTGTGTATGTATATATATATATATGTATATATATATATGTATATATATATATATATAGGATAACCTCAGAGAAAAGGTAGTTGGGGAAATGGACATACCAAAGATGACTGGAGATGGCTAAAACAAAGGGCAGGAGCTATTAGCATCAGCCATGCAGTGGGTGCCACTGTGATCTCCAGTGGCCTGCTCTACAAAGGAAGTTGATATCTTTTGCCACTGAGGTAACTAACAGTCATTACTACTACCGACCCCTTGGAGAAGGATAAACTGCTGCACCTACCACCCACAATAATAAACCACTGTTTTGTTGCCCGTGACCAAGGCCACCACCCCTTCCAACACTACATGTGGCAGCTCCACACATGCCTGTATTCTAGACAGTTGCATTGTGCACATCTGCACCTCAAACACTAAAGCCACTAACATTTATAACTAGTCCCACATCTGAACTTGGAGCCTTGGTTGCTCTACATACACCAATGCTACAGACTCTGGATCTACGGTCAGTTCATGAGTGCCTACATAACAGACATCTGAGCCACTGAAACTGCACTCCAGGCCCTTCTTCTGTGGCTACATTGCTCATGTGCTTATGCCTCAGACACTAGAGCCATTGCCTCTGTGGGCTAGTGCATTCCCCAGGCCCTGGAGAAGTGGTCTCTCTACATGCTTCAGATACCAGCTCTACTACTTCTTTGGGAGGGACCACACCTCCACACACCTAGTGGCTCTCAGACATCAGAGCCACTATAAAAGTAGGCTACCCCAGACCCCATAGGTGCTGTGACTACCCACCTTCCCATGGTTCAGTACCCAGTTTCTTCACAAGCACTTGCACCATGCACACCATTACCAACATGGCAGCAGAAGCCACCTGTGACCCAAGCACTGAAATTCCCATTACCCTAGACCTGATGGTCATGGTCCTTCTATACATGTCTGTGCCCCAGAACCAGTCTTTAATGCCTCTCCCCAGACATCATGCACCAGACACTAGTATCACTGTCACTGTTAGCATGACCACAAGCCAGACCCAGTACCAACAGGATCCTTCAGTTTTAACTTTCCTGGGAGAAGAACAAGAGATCAGGGGAACCCCAGTAGCATTCACCACCAAAGACTTCAGCAGCCTTGCTGTGGCTATGGATAGCCACAGCCCTGACAACTAAAGATCCTTGTAATCTTCACCTTTGAGAATTGCAGCTTACAGAGCTTCACAGAGACCACACCACTGCACTGTGATCTGAGCCAGAATTTTCACACCCATTCAGCTGGTTCCTTCACACCCACCCATAGGTGAAGGTCCTTCCCCATTGAAATGAGTCTTTAAAGCATGGAAGAAGTGATTGCTCCTTTGAATTCACAGCTGTCAACACAGCAACAAGAATCATGAAAAACCAAGGAAACGTAACACCACCAAAGAAATACAGTAATTTTCCAGTAACCTATCCCAAAGATATGGAGATCTGTGAATTGCCTGACAAGGAATTCAAAATAATTATATTAAGGAAGCTCAGTGAACTACAAGAGAATACAGAGGAGATAAAAAAAAAACACAGAGACAAAATGAGAAGTTTAACAGAAAGATTGAAATCACAAAAAAGTACCAAACAGAAAGACTATAAAGACTATAAAAAACTATAAAGACTATAAAAATGAATGAAATAAAAAGGTATGCAATAAAGAGGGTCAACAGAGGAATTCATCAAGAAGAAGAAAAAATATATGAATTCAAAGACAGGTTTTTTGAAAATAACAAGAGAAAGGAGAAAAAGAAAAATAAAAAGGAATAAAAAAAGCTTATGGGATTTATGTAACGTCATCAAGACTGTTAACATTTTCATTACAGTAATTAAACTTAAGAGACACCAAAAGGAATTAAAAAATTATTTAAAGCAATAATGACTGAAAACATCCAAAGTCTGAAGAAATATAAACATCCAGTACATGAGGTTTCTAATCAGATCCAAGCCAAAGAAGACCGCACTATAATACATTATAATATAATCAAATTTTCAAAGGTAAAGACAGAAAATCTTGAAAGCAGCAAAAGAACAGAAGATCCTCCCACATACAAGAATGTCCATAACGGTATCAGTGGACTTCTCAGCAGACACTGTGTAGTCAAAGGGAAAGAGAGATGATATATTCAAGGCACTGAAAGAAAAAAAAAGTCAATGAAGAAACTTTACCTGGCAAAGTTATGCTTGTTCTTTAGAATTAAAGAAAAGATAAAGACTTTCCAAGATAAACAAAAGCTGAGGAAGTTCATCTAGTAGATATATTGGACTTTATCAAAATTAAAATATTTTGTGCATCAAAGGACGTTATCAATAGAGTGAAAAGACAAACTACATAGTGGGAGAAAATCCTTGCAATTCACATATGTTATAAAGGTCTGTTACCCAGATTATATAAGAGGCCCTTAAAACACAACCAGAAAAAGACAAACGATAAGCTGAGAACTTGAATAGACATTTCTCCAAAGAAAATATACAAATGGCCAACACATACGCGAAAAGATACTCAACATCACCAGTGATTAGAGAAAAGCAAATCAAAATCACAGTGAGGTACCACTTTATACCCAGTAGCATGTAGGATGGATATAACCAAAAAAAGAGAAAAGAAAAGAAAGGAAAAAAAAAAAGGAAAGGAAAGGAAAGGAAAGGAAAGGAAAGGAAAGGAAAGGAAAGGAAAGGAAAGGAAAGGAAAGGAAAGGAAAGGAAAGGAAAGGAAAGGAATTGAGGAAGGAAGGAAGGAAGGAAGGAAGGAAGGAAGGAAGGAAGGAAGGAAGGAAGGAAAAGAAAGAAAGAAAGAAAGAAAGAAAGAAAGAAAGAAGGAAAGAAAGAAAGAGAAAGAAAGAAAGAGAAAGAAAGAAAGGAAGGAAGGAAAGAAAAAAGAAAAAGAAAAGAAGGAAAATAAGTATTCATAAGAATTTAGAAAAATTAAAATGCTTTTACATTGGTAGGGGGAATATTAAAAGGTCCAGCCACTTTGAAAAATTATTTGGTTGTTTCACAAAAAGCTAACAACAGAATTACCATATAACTCCACTATTACAATCCTAGACCTATACCCCCAAAAATTGAAAACAGGGACTCAAACAAGTACATGTGCATTTAAGTTCATAGCAGCACTATTCACAATAGCCAAAAAGTAGGAACACTGGAAATGTTCATCGGTAAATGAGTGAATAATTAAAATGTGATATATGCATGCAACGGAATATTATTCAGCCATAAAAATGATGAAGTACTGATACATGCTATAATATGGATGAATCTTGAAAACATTATGCTAAGTAAAGGAGGCCAGACACAAGATGTCACATATTGTAGGATTCTATTTACATGAAATAGCCAGAATAGATAAATCCATAGACACAGAGAGCAGATTGGGGATTGACAGGGCCTCAGGAGATGGGAGAAATGGAGAATAACTACTTCCGGATACGGGGTTTCCTTTTGGGGTGATGGAAATATTTTAGAACTAGATAGAGGTACAATGCTATAAATGTACTAAATGCTATGAAATTATTTAGTTGGAAATAATTAATTTCATGTTACATAAATTTCACCTCGGAAAAATTTAAAAGGATGAAAAGTCCAGGGAGAAAAACCCAAAGAAAACCTAGGTTTTTCATGATCCATATGGGAATCTAGATGTGCTTGAGTCTTTACCCTTACACATCTATACGTTCCATTTCTTTGAGAATATCTCATAAACATCAGAAGTCTTCAGGAATATATTTAATCTGTAATGTATAGCCGTTCATTAAATTCAGACTTTTTGGGGAAAAGTAGTATGCCATTGGTTACATCTTGAAGAATTGTAATGTGTTTCTCCCATGTTTATCTGCATTCATTAGCCCTTTCTTTATTGCATTTGTGCATGATATTTAATAGCATTTTGACAATAAAAATTAAAACTACATAAGAAAATGTTAATGTTTAGCATTTTCAGATGTTGTTTATTACTTGAACTATGAATAGTGTCAGAATGGAGATCTTCCTTTATATTTTGATTGTGGTTCCATAACAAGGGGGCTAACTGGATGAATTCACCAGTAAGTTTACTAACGATATACGCTGAGTTATTATTAGATGACCTGTTAAAGTCAGTGCAACCTCTAGCACTTACAGAACGCAGAGAAAACATTACAATCAAAAATAAGACATGCCATTTTCTATATCTGTAAGTCTAGAGAGACAATACACATTATATTTCCCATCAATGCAGTCAGCCCGTGTAGATATGTGCATGTGTTTTCTTACCAGAAAAGTTCTAAAAATGAGGATATTTAAGTACATATGGTAATATTGCTAAGAATTAAATATTCCATTGAATTCTATTAGAATGTCTAATCTTTTCCACAAATTAATCATTCATCTATTCACTCTTTTGTTTTTTTCTTTTTTAATAAATTTATTTTTAATTGACAAAGAAAAATTATAAATGTGTATGGTGTAATGACATGATATTTTGATATATGTATACATTGTGAAATGGCTAAATCAAGTTTATTAACGTATTTGTTACCTCACATACTTATTTGTGTGTGTGCATATGTGTGGAGAAGGCATAAAAAATCTACTCTCTAAACAATGTTGATCAATACACTACATTGTTATAATGACATGTTTTGCAATACATCTCCTGAACTTATTTCTTCTATCAAACTGAAATTTTGTACCTTCGCCCAACATATCCTCAATTTCCCCCCACCCACTGATAAGCCCCGGATAACCACCATTATGCTCTCTGCTTCTATGAATTTAAATCTACTTTCAAATGCAATGGATTGCTTCTCCGTCTCTTAAAGTATTAAGACATCCAGTAGAGTGCAAGTAAATATTTTCAGTTTAAATACAATCACTTTAAAACTAAAAGGAATCACAATAAAACTGTCATTATTTTTCTAAATCCTGACTTAAGTTTAATTATCCCCATATTTGATTCTTATGGTTGGAAGGGGCCTTACATCCACTATGCTCAAGATATGTCTACTGTAAAAGCAAGGATCAAGATCTAAAAAAGTTACATGGCTTTTCTGTGACAATATAGATTATTAGTAACAGAAGCAAGATTAGAACTTGGGTTGCCTGACTTTTTTCAAAGCACTGAAAAATTACTTTTAATCATTTCTACCCTAAAATAATTATCTCAATCTTTCAAACCTAAGGCAGAGAATATTTAAGTGATGTGAGTAAGGTCATGCAAGTTATTTGGAGACATTTGAACTGAGATATAGGCACTCAGATTATAAATATATTTGATATTCTCTTTAAACTGATGTTATTTGTAAATATTTTAAGTCTAAAGAGGGCATCAAATAAAACGTTTAGAAATCAAACAACATTATGATACATAGTACTGGTCTTTCTTCCAATTGCTGAAGAAGCAGAGATAAAATTTAACTTATAGAATACATTATTCCAATAATAAGAAATGTATCAGGAGTTACCTGATAATGATATGAGATGAAAGTATTTCCACATTCAACTGTGGAGCTGAAGGGCAAAATGACTCCATTTGTGAAGTTTGATGAACCCTAAAAGTGAGTAATTTCCCTTTATCTATGAAGAGTGCTGTGGAAATTCCAACCTTAGTCTAGTTTCCATTTGGTCCTCCTGTCAATATGATTAACATTATTGTGATGTCCAATAAGGAGTTTGCGGGTGAAAAGTACAGTCTATTAGAGGAACACTCTGCTTACTGAGTTCTGAAGCCAACATTACAAGGCAACAAACAGACTGCAAGTGAAAGACAGTGGTTTTCCAAGAGATTACAATCCACTTCTTGAACTTAGATGTATTACTAAGAAGGTAAAGCCTTTTATATGTAAGTTTTCTACTTGATTAGAATCGAGATATACATAAGCAGCTGAAATCTCAAAAACCCCAATGTCCACTTGGACTATAATGATTCTTCAAGTTCCACATGATGCTTCCGTAAACGAACACTCAAAGCCTGCACTGTGTCTTGCTAAGTTTGCGTCTATTATTACCAGATGCAGACCCAGTAGGATACAATGCAGGCTTTGGGAATTAGTTTCTGGAGTTATTGAAAATAATTGAAAAATAACAAGGAATTAATGAAAAATCCAAACTCTAGTTTGGCAAACCATGGAAGCCTTATGCGTATCCCACTTTCTGAATCTAAATTTCTTACTTGAAAATAATCAAATATTAATTCACTATCTTTAAGGGTTTTTTAACTACTTTAACCAAAACCAATGGTTTCAGTATCTGTTCAACATAATGACTTAATTTCCTTTAAATATATACACAGTAGTGGGATTGCTAGATCATATAGTAGTTCTATTTTAGTTTTTTGTAGACTCTTCATACTCTTTTCCATAATGGCTGTACCAGTTCACATTTCCACCAATACTGTATAAGGGTCCTCTTTTCTCCTCATCCTCACTGACACTTGTTATATTTTGTCTTTTGATAATAACCATTCTAACTGGGGAGAAATGATAATTCATTATGTTTTGATTTGCATTTCTCTGATGATTGATGATGTTGAATATTTTTTCCTACACCTAATCGCCATTTGTGTGTCTTTGTCTTGTTTATTGCAGCACTATTCACAATAGTCAAGATTTGGAATAATTCTAACTGTCCACCAATGGTTGAATAGATAGAGAAAATGTGGTAGATATACACAATGAAATACTATTTAGCCACAAGAAAGAATGAAATCCTGTCAATTGTGACAACATGAATGAACCTGGAGGAGATTTCTTTTTTTTTTTTTTTTTTTTTTTTTTTTTTGAGGCAGAGTCTTGCTCTATCACTGGGGCTAGAGTGCTGTGGTGTCAGCCTAGCTCACAGCAACCTCAAACTCCTGGGCTCAAGCCATTCTCTTGCCTCAGTCTCCTGAGTAGCTTGGATTACAGGCGTATGCCACCACGCCTGGCTAATTTTTTCTATTTTTAGTAGAGATGGGGTCTCACTGTTGCTCAGGCTGATCTGGAACTCCTGACCTCAAGCAATCCTCCTGCCTTGGCCTCTCAGAGTGCTAGGATTATAGGCATGAACCACCGCACCCAGTTTGTGGAGGAAATTATTTTAAGTGAAATAATCAACACCCAGAAAGACAAATACCACTATATAAAATCTAAAACAATTTATCTCATAAAAATGAGGAGTAGAATTGTGGTCAACAGGGGCTAGGGAGAGTAGAGAGGAGGAGAGAATTGAGAGAGATTGGTTAATAGGTACAAAGTTACAGTTAGGAGGAATAAGATCTGGTATTATACTGCATAGTATGGTTACAGTTAATAATAATGTATTATATATTTCAAAATACCTTGAAAAGAGGATTTTGAATGTTCTCTCCACAAACAAATAATAAATATTTCAGGTGATGGATTTGCTAATTACCCAGATTTGATCATAACATACTGCCTACATGTATGAAAATATCACATTGTACCCCATAAATATGTACAGTTACTATTGTATCAATGAAAAATAAAATAAAACAACAAATAATATAAATAAAACCAATGGTTTCATTTGGCTTTTTTTTTGCTTCCAAAAGAAATATGAATATACATATCCTTACAAATTATAAAAACCTATTTCTATCCTCTTCTTTTTTTGAAATCGCCTTTCTTTGTCAAATGAATGCATTTTAAACAGATATAACGTCACTATTTAAAAGAACATGTACAGATGTGCACACATACACACACGCTATTACAAATCAGTATAAGAACAGCTCCCATGTCTATTTTCAGCTACACACAATTCTTAGTTTAGTACTGAATACATTGAAGCCACTCATTACCATTAGCTTCAATGTATTAATATATTATAATTGCACATTGAAATATTTTTTTGAAACTAGTGGCATCAAATAAAAGAATAAACTATGATCTGTATATTAAACCCTTTTGTTTCCTTCTTTTCTACATTCTTTTGTAAAAGATGACTCTTTTCTCCCACTGTTCCACTGACTATCTTTTTGTTATTCTTTCCAGTAGGGGACAAGGTCTACTGGTTTGTTGCCAAAGCACTGCCTGTGGTGAATGGGCATCTCTGGCCTAACACAGAGCAAGTTGTTCACATACTTCACTTGAGTTCTGGACACCTGGATCTTCTTGCATTTATTAATAAGGAATTTGAGTGGCAGGAAAATTTCTAATACATTATTCAAAATTTGCATATTTTTAAACATTTCTAAAGATATTTTAAAAGGTGACATTTTATGAAAGGACGTTTTGTTTTGTTTTTCCAATTCAAAACAGAGTGAAGAGAGATTCCCCCCAACAATTTCCGGCTCATTTGATATCAGTCTTACTTGTTTTCATTATGTTGCCTTATTCCAATAGCACACATTAATCTGTAGCAGTCTGTGATTTCCCAAAGCAGAAGTCATATTATGAAATTAAAAGTCCTTCATCATAGTCTTATGGCTATTCATCAATATTCATGCTTGAAATAAAATTGTTGCTTTCTAAGTGCAGTAGAAAGCCACCAAGGTAGGAAAATCAGCCTGACAGACCAATAGCACACACCCAGATTTCTGAGAATATTACACAGTGCAGAGATAGTGTGAGTGTCTCATCTGCTTTGGTAATGAATTAAATAAACCATCCTATGAGTACAGTTACACACATATACTAGTTTGAGAGATTGGGGATAGTAAATGAGAAAAAAATGAATTGAATTAAGGAAATTTGGTTATGATCTCCAACATTCCTTTATACCTGGGTCTATGATTCTAAGACTGTTGCCTAGAAATATCTTGGTCAAATACATGTATACTTTTGAATAGATTCAGCTGATAGACCCTGAAGACATGAACTGTGGCTGGTGGGCAGGTAAAGTCTATGTTATGTGTGTGTACACGTGTGTTTCCAACCAGGCCATGGAGAGAGTTAATCCTTAAAAGCTATTTGAAAATGGAGGTTATAGAAATAAGACATTCTAACTATCTTAATATTGCATATTATTAATATTAGACTTTCTCTACTTGCTTTCTCCTATGATGAATAAAGAATTTGTATAGTGTTTTCAATCATATGTTTTAAAATGAACGTCAATAGTATATAAATATAAAATTCATTTGCATCCAATATTTAAGGGTAAACAACATTAATAATATCTATGTCAAATGTGTCAATGTCAGTTCATTGATTGTAACAAATGTACCACTCTGGTGTGGGATGTCGATAATGGGGAAAGCTGTAGGGGTTAGAGGAGTGGGGATTGTATGGGAATTCTCTGTACTTGCCACTCTTTCCCTGTTAATCTAAAACTGCTCTAAAAGAAAAAATCAATCAATCAATCAATCAATCAATAAAACTGCTCTAAAAATAAAGTATAAATTAAAATCATAAAAATAATAATATATAAAAATATCTATTTTATCTGTAAATAAAATCTAGAATTTTTATATCTACCACCTATCATTAGTTTTGCCTAATATTTTTAATGTCTTTTTAAATATCTTTTAATCTTCAGGCTTTGCTTTCATTTCCCCCCTTTCTTCCAAGCAATATATTTGTTGAAGATTTATCCTATAGTTTCCTATAATTTGGATATATTAATGTTTACTAAGTCAACCAAAATGACACTGATATAATGGTATATATTTGGCATATGAATTTAATTTGATATTTTCCAAAGTTCTTTTATAAGACCTGATTTCATTTGTTTGGCCCTTGCATCACATGTAAAATCCTAGATAGGAACGACACCTCTAGGGGACTGTAATGAGATACAGGGTTATAAAAGCCAGGTCAGACTGGTCATATGTTTACCTGGAATTTCTCGAGGTCAAAATCTGAAGGAAATACCTGAGCTACTATCAAGGTCAGAGCCAGGAATCATTATAAAACTTCAGTTCCAATAAACAAGGGAAAAGTTTTTTGAAGGGAAATTTATATTGAATTTAACGCTATGGAAGATACAGAGACAAGAGTATGCAGATCAAGGAAAGATTTGAATAAACAGTTTAGGAGATGCTTAGCCAGTACTAATGTGTCGAAACCTTAATTTTGTGTATTGCTTTCCCCAAAGCCAGATTTGATGGTTTATACGAATCATAATGAACTGGGTACATATTAGTTTGCATTGGAAATAGAGGTATCGCTTTTCTCATTTTATAGACAAACTGTTAAGCTCAAATTGACTCCTCATCCACTAATCCTTTCATTTTAGCTTGTTGCTTTCGCGTGGTCTCAGTGGTTTTCATTCTTGCATACCGTTTCATCCAGGCCAAGGAAAATATTAGTTTCAATAAATATATTTAGCATTCCTCAATAAAAAAAAAAAAATTGGTACCCACAAAATCAACCAAAGGGAAAATATTTTAAAGTTCCTGGTTTTGATGATCAAACAAGTTTTTAATCTCCTGTTCAGACAATACCAAATCTCATGTTTCTACTTCTTATATTGTTGTTTGTTGTTATCATTTCTTTCCTGTATTGATATATTTAAACAGTAGAGACCTGAAGTAACAAGATGTAGTGGAACATTTCTCATTTTGGAGTCATCCTTCTTTATTTTGGGACCTTGGGCAACTTACATGCTAAGAGCCTGCCTTTCCTCTTCCTTAAAATAGGAATTAAAATACATAACTTAAATACGAGTATTAAATAAAATAATGCAAGTTAAGAGACTGGATGGTAGTCAGTACTCAATAAATGCTAATTCTTTTTATTCTTTTAATCAGCCACGAATTATTTTAACAATAACAATAACAAAAAAGATACACTGTGGCTAGGTTAATTACAATCAGAATTTTGCCATAAATTATTTATAAAAATAAAAGGAACAACGAGTAGACTGATTTTAATTTCTTTTAAATATGTAGATCTTGCCTTTGGAGTATGTTAATTAATGTATTTATATTTAGGACAAATAAATGTACTCTAGGGAATTAAAGGATATTTCTTTTCCTAGTAACAAATCAGCTTTAAAAGGAAACATTAAAAAGCATCTGCAAACTTTGAAGATTCTTAAATTTGCTGATGTAAACATGAGAGAACACATATAATGAAAGTGTCCTGTTGCTCAAAAAAATTAGAAATGCTTTCTGTTGTAAAACACCGTGAGAAACATGTTTAACAACACGTAAGTAAGTAAATAATCTTCCATGACCCTTCTGTTTCCAGAAAAAATTTTCTTTCTCTCCCAGTCTTAACTAGGGCATTAATCACCCAGACAATCGGGTACACACTGAACAGCTGGCCTGAACAACCTGTGAAATCCTAGAATCCTCCTAATTGGGGCTGACTTGCAGCACTAGACCACTGAAGTTCAGGATGTCTACAGTGAATGTGAAGTGCAAAAAAGTTCCCCATTTGTCTGACCCTCTGGGGAATCATTTTTTTTTGAAGCCAGAACAAACTGAGCTTTTCTGTTATCGAAGAGGTATTTGAGTTATTAAACTAAGCTCATTTAGCATAATGCTTGCTTGCCAAGAAAAAATCTCTCTGCTTCAAATTCTAGGATTCTCCTTTATACTTAAATGTTACATCTGGAAGCAGATTGGAAGCTTTTCAACTCCTACACGATTTTTGTTTTTTCTGGAAAAGCAGACTATTAACTACCTAATTCAACTAATATTATCACTTTTTACAGAATTAATGAGATGCTGTAATTGCCGACACTGTTTACCTGCTAGTCTGGGAGTATATTTCAAAGGCATGTGAATTAGCCATCGCCAGCTTTATAATTAGCGTGTGACAACTTTAATTCCAATGGCATGTTTAATCAACAGCAACAGATGGAAGTGCGCCTGGTGGTAAGTCACCCCCTTCACAGCTCTTGATAGCGGGTTTGTCCCACTGGCTCTGAGTTATAAGCTATTTAGCATAGCAAATGCTAAATTACTGGGAATATTCTCAGTTGTTTTTAGACTATCAGAGATTTGCTACCCCAAAATAATTATAATCACTGACGTATACTGACTACTCATTACATACTAAACACTATTCCCATTTTAATTTAATAAAGCTTCCAATCTGTCAAATTAGGTAATTCTAATAGTCCCATTTTGCAGGTGAGGAAATTGAGCCTAGAAAATCAAAGCAACTTGCCTTGGGTTCCACATCTTATAAGCAGTAGGGCCAAGACTTAGATTCAGGCTTTTGGCTCCCAGCATCTGTGCTGTTAGCCACTCTGATCATGCTAAAATAAAAGCCATCTGGTGGTTTCGAGTTGTATGTGGCTGTTTACTGTAGTGATTTTCTATTTTGCTAACAAAACGATGATTTTGTGGATTTCATGACTATAGAACTTAGTTTTCTGACTTTCCTCCTCACTAGGGTGAGTCATAGGCACAGGAGGCAGAAACTGTCTGCTTGGTCTCTCCTTAATCAGCAAACATGTGCTAACTCAGAATCAATCACTATGCAAAGTTTTGACGCATCGATATCTCAAATAGCAGCTCCTAGCAACTTTCAGAAACCCTCTCACTGATGCCCTTTCTACCTCCGACAGGTTGGTTGGGTGTACCTTCACCAAGGCTCCAGTAAGAGAAAAACCTTGTGACTTTACTCCCAACCCACATAAGCCATCCTATCCTAGGGTTTTGCTACTGGAGGATAAATGTGACCTATCAAGCTCAGTTCTTCATCTCTAAAGTTCCCACACTTAAGATGTGAAACTACACAAAGTGAAGGCATGCCAAGGTTAGGACTTTAGATTACTTTGACCTGTACCTACCAAAGCACAAATTCTCCTTCTCCTCTCTACAACAATGGACAGTATAAATTAGACACATCTAGATCCAGGACCAGTGGTTTTCAAAACTGCCCTAAATTTTGGCATTATTTGGGGAACTTAAACAATATAATACTTCAGCAACTATGCCAAATCCTCATCAGTTATTTAACACCTGCCCTTGTTATAACCTCTCCCTGTGATTCTCGTGGATAGCCAGAGTTAAGATGCCTAGCTTTAGCCTTTCAAATACAAAGGCTTGTAAAGTGTTTTTCAAAAGAAAAAAGCTGTGTGTTTATATTATAGTGTAACACTCATGGTTAATCACCTGTAACAGCCATTTGCTGGGCACAGGAAATATAATCTGAAAAGGCTCTGGCCCCTACAACAATTCTGAGGCATTGTATCTCCTCTAATTTGTAATGTGTTATTAGAGAAATGACAACTGTGATGGGATCAGAACATATACCACTTTCATTTCTTTGTAATTAACCCCAGGAAAGACCTTTATTTGTTTTAGAAATACATAAATATCTAGCTGCTAGACATGGTTTAATAGCCCTAGAATTAGAAAATAATAATATTAGATTTTTTTGCTTTTTGTTCTTAAAAGATTATTTGTATTTTCTCCTTCACTTGGAACACATAAGCAATATTTTATTTTATTTTATTTTATTTTATTTTTTATTTCAGAATATTACAGGGGTACAAATGTTTTGGTTACATGGATTGCTTTTGTACTGCTTGAGACAAAGTTATAAGTGTTCCCATCTCCCAGATAGTGTACATTGTACCCATTAGGTATGATTTCACCCATGCCCTTCCTCCTCCCTCCCACCTGTTTGACTTCCGTTGAGTTTAACTTCCTACTGTGAACGAGAGTGCTGTTGAGTTAGTTCCAATTTAATAGCAAGTATATGTAGTGCTTGGTTTTTCATTCTTGCCATACTTCTCTTAGGAGAGTGGTCTCAGTTCCATCCAGATTGTTGCAAAGGTATTAATTCATTTTTTATGGCTGAGTGGTACTCTATGGTATACATATAGCACATTTTATTATTCCAATCCTGAAAGATGGGCACTTGGGTTGATTCCGCATCTTTGCGATTGTGAATTGTGCCGCAATAAATATTTGAGTGCAAGTGTCTTTTTGATAAAATGACTTTTTTTCCTTTGGGTAAATACCCGGTAGTGGGATCAAATGGTAGTAATATTTTTAGTTCTTTGAGGACTTTCCATACTATTTTCCATAGTGATTGTACTAGTTTGCAGTCCCACCAACAGCATGTAAACATTCTTTTTTTTTTCTGTATTGATGCCAGCATCTATCCTTTTGGGACTTTTTGATAAAAGCCATTTTCACTGGGTTTAGGTTATAGCTTGCTGTGGTTTCGATTTGCATTTCTCTGATAATTAGTGATGTTGAGCATTTTTTAAATATATTTATTGCCCATTTGTCTGTTTTCTTTTGAAAAGCTTCTGTTCATATACTTTGTCCACATTTTAATGGGGTCGTTTGATTTTTTCTGGCTGATTTGCTTGAGTTCTTTGTAGTTACCAGTTATTAGCCCTTTACCAGATGTATAGCATGCAAATATTTTCTCCCATTCTGTAGATTGTCTATTCACCCTATTGATTGTTTCCTTGGCTGTGCAGAAGCTTTTTAATTTAATCGATTCCCATTTATTTAGTTTTGTTGTTTCTGTGGTTGTCATTGGGGTCTTCTTCATAAATTCTTTCCCTAGGCCAATATATAGAAGATTTTTTCCAACATTTTCTACTAGAATTTTTATGGTTTTATGGCTTAGGTTTAAATCTTTTATCCATCTTGAATTAAATTCTAACGAACTGAATTCAGCTCCACATCCAAAAAAAAAAAAAGAAAAGAAAAGAGAACAAAGAAAAAAATCCACCCCAACCAAGTGAGCTACATCCCAGGGATGCAAGGATGGTTCAACATATGTAAATGCATAAATGTGATTCATCTCATAAACAGAAGCAAAGGCAAAGACCATATGATCATCTCAGTAGATGCAGAAAAAGCATTTTGCAAAATTCAGCACCATTTTTGATAAGAACTCTCAACAAAATATGCATAGATGGAATATACCACAAAATTAAAAAAGCCATGTATGACAAACCCATAGCCAACATCATACTAAACAGAGAAAAATTGAATGCATTTGCCTACTATTACCACTTTTATTCAACATAGTGCTGGAAATCCTTGCCAGAGCAATCAGGCAAGAGAACGAAATCAAGGGTATCCAAATGGGGAAAGAAGAGTTAAAACTATTACTCTTTTCAAATAAGAAAATAAGATATGATCAAATAAGATATGATCTTATTTCTAGTAAAACCCAATGACTCTGCCAAGAGACTCCTTGAAGTGACAAATAAATTCAGCAAAGTCTCAGGTTATAAAATCAATGTACACATATCAGTAGCATTTTTATACACCAACAACAGTCAAGTGGAGAATCAAATCAAAGACTTAATACCTTTCACAATAGCAACAAAGAAAATAAAGTATCTAGGAATATATTTAACCAAGGATATAAAGACCTCTACAAAGAGAACTATGAATCACTGAGGAAGGTAATTGCAGAAGATGTAAACAGATGGGAAAAACATATCATGCTTATAGATTGGCAGAATCAACATTGTTAAAATGTCGATACTATCCCAAATCATTCACAGATTCAATACAATCCCCATCAAAATACTAGCATCATTTTTTGTAGATCTATAAAAATATTTCTGCACTTTGTTTGGAACCAGAAAAGAGTCTGAATAGCCAAAGTAACCTTAAGAAAAAGGAATAAATAGGCATAGCTCTACCAGACCTTAAGCTATACTACAAGGATATAGTAACCAAAACAGCATGGTACTGGCACAGAAATAAAGAGGTAGATCAGTGGAACAGAACAGAGAACCCAGATATAAAACCTTCCACATATTGCCCTCTGATCTTTAACAAAGCAAACAACAATTTACACTGGGGAAAATAATCCTATTCAGTAAATGGTGCCAGGAAAATTGGAGAGCCACATGTAGAAGATTGAAACAGGATCCATGTCTCTTACCACTCACATAAGCAATTCTAAGTGGCTCAGGTTAATTTGCTGATCTTTCCACCTTTGGTGAAATTCTTTAAAACATGCAGATGAGAGCGTGCGCACACACACACACAATATATGTATCAATGTTTAGAGAACCTTGATTTACAAATAAGGAAACATGCATTATCGGTTTTATGTAGCTTGATTTACTCACAGCCACATAAATATTATAAATTTTATAAAAACTTAAGTTAATTGATTCACTGACTGTCTTATGTATAATGTTAGTAAAATAACCCAAAATGTAATTTTTAATGTACATGCAATCTCCTCAAATTTAAACAATGAAAATATCCTTTCATTACCAGTTGTTCTATGAATGAAAATAGATTACTAAGATTATGAAATAATTAGTCTTAAATAAACAAAGTTAAATATATGACAAAGTCTCTATTTTGTACCATGTACTCAATAATTAACTAAAACAACAAAACATAAAATTAATTCTACTTGGTCACATAAGACACTGTTGCCTATGCATTATTTTGCCATAGGGCGCTGAAACTGTTATAAAGTTTAAGGGGCAAAATGACCTAAACATAACAGTAATATGAATAACATTATTGTTATGTTCGGGTGTTGTCACTTTTGGTTTTTTTAAGAAATGGGGTCTTGTTCTGTCACCCAGGCTAGGGTGCAATGGACCGATCATAGATCACTGTAACCTCAAACACCAGTGTTCAAACAATTTTCCCACTTCAGCTTCCTGAGTAGCTGGGACTAAAGGCACGTGCTCCCATGCCCAGTTAATTATTATTATTATTATTATTATTATTATAGATGGGGATCTTGCTATATTGTTCAGTCTATTCTCAAACTCCTGGCCTCAAGAAATCCTCTTTCCCTGGCCTCCCAAAATTCTGGGATTATAGGCCCAGGCCATGATGCCTGGTGTTTTCATATTTTTTCACATTTTTTTTTTTAAGTGATGAAAGGGTGCCTTGATATGAATCCTTTGGCTTTTCTTCACTCTTCCCGGGAAATATTTATGGGTGGTCAACTGTACAGGGCTCTATTCTTGCAAGAGTTCATGCATGGTTTAATGCTCTTCTGTCACAGTCTTGAAATTCTTAATAATTATGAATAAGGAGCACCACATTTTCATTTTGCACTGGGTCCTGCAAATTATGTAGCTATCCTCCTCCACGTTTGCTGATATTTACTCTTATAACTACTAGGTTTATGCTCCTGATGTCTCTGCCTTACATTTCCTGACTTAGACTCAGTGCTTGATAGCAGAATCTGACTCTTGCCTCTCCCAGGGCAAGGTTGACATTCGTTTCCTCTTGTTCTGTGCTCCACACTATTTCTGGTAGGTTCTATGCCTCATGGATCTCAGAAGAGTTGAGGACACACATTCCAGTGTGTAGTGTCAGGGCTGTAACCTGTAATACCTTCTGGGTTGGCTTATACGCCCCCTAATCACCCACCCTGGTTGCTAATAAGAATAATGCATTGATTTAAAATCTGGAAGTTATTTTGCCTACTCAGAACACCCCATTTCTTATAAAATGTAGAATGCAAAGTGACATATGCTTATTTATTGTATCTCCTCCTTCCATTTTCATGCTTTTTTGTTCTAACACTAGACAACTGGTTTAATTTTCACTTTGTAGTATAGTTAGTGTTCTTCTTTCTTTGATAGTACGCTAAGAAATCTATGTTTGAATCTGGCTATTTTGATCCCTCTTGTACTGGTTCTGTTACTGTCAGTCTCAGAAGTTGACATGTTCTCTCTATTTCCTCAAATTGTAGTCAGATATTTCTTTTCCAATCTTACTATATTCTGATAAAATACGTACGTAAAATCATTATTATGGTTAAAGCGATTTTTTTTCTATGAAAAGAAGCATGTATTCTTTTGTTAATAGGCAATTTCCTAAAAGCTAATGAAGTCTTTGGATTTGGGTGATTGAAGTTTTTTCACCCAAATAAAATGACTTATCAACACATGCACACACGCGCGTGCACGCGCGTGCACACACACACACACACACACACACCACAAAATCCCTGACTGGAGAATTAATGGAGGCTACATGAAAGATGTTTTACATTTTTGGCCATGTTTGCAAATAGAGCTATCAGGATCAGATTTACAAATAAGACTATAATTAGACAGCAATTTTATTAATATAATAGTACAGTTAAGTATATGAATAGTCCCTAATTTAAAAAGTTTGTAAATATTTCCTCAAGGAAATAATTGAAATCCCAAGGAAATACGTGTGAAAAGCTAAGAGCAAATATGTTTAAAAACACACAGCAGGAGATACAATGGTTCTGTGAATAATACCCAAGCTACAAATGTCTTTCTATATCATTGATGTTATATTCAAATTAAAATTTACTATCCCCAAAATGATTGGTATTTATTTTTTCTTGGACTATACATGCTCTTATTTTATTTGTTCATCAAACTACATGTCATAATTATTTATAACATTCTTTCCAGTGTTATTAAACTATAAAAATATCTTTATGCAAATAATTAGGTATATGTCTGAAATTATGTTATCTAGAGAGTAGATATCTATAATTAAACCCCCCTGAAATTATAATATTTTCTAGAATTTCTATTCATATGTGTATGTGTTTTCAGAGTGCTTATCTACTCAAATACCTTGATACAATATGAAAAAATTGATTGCTAAAATGGCTTGATTAAATGATTGAAACAAGTCACAGTCAATTTAAAGACGGCTCTAGAGAACTTTACATTGGTGGGATCAGAATATACAGGACAATTCTCTGGGGAAAACACTCATTTATCCCTATGTTATTGTCATTTTCTATTTCTCTCAAATTCACGGTTATTGACCAGACTCTGCTTATAGGGGCAGCAAAATAACATGATTGTAAACACTATCAAATTCTATTTTAATGGCCAGCTTTGGTTATATATTTTTTTACTGTTTTTAGTATTTTTTAATCGACACATAATAATTGTACACATTTCTGGGGTATGGTGTGACACATGTATACAATGTATACAATACATGTATACAATACATGTATTAATGTAATTAACAAATCAGGATAATTAGCATTTCCATCATATTGAAAATGTATCATTGTGTTGAGAAACTTCAAAATTTGCTCTAGTTATTTAAAATATACAATAAATTGTTAATTGGAGTCAACCTATAGTGCTATAAAATACCATAAGTTATTCATGAAAACATGAAAAGTATAAAACTGGCAGGTAAAGCAGATATACAGAGCAGAAAGAGAAAATAATCAAACCTTATCACTACAGAAAACCATGAAACTGTAATGATAAAAAATAAGGAAAAAGGAAAAGGGATATAGAAAACAACCAAAAAAATTAACTAAATGACAGGAGTAAATCTTCACTTACAAATAAAAACTTTGAATATAAATGGATTAAATTGCCTATTAAAAGATATAGACTGGTTGAATGGATGAAAAAACATGACCCAACTATCTGCTGCCTACCAGAAAGTCACTTCACCCATAAAGGTACATATAAAGGATAGGAAAAGATACTTCATGCAAGCAGAAACAAAATGGAACAGGAGCAGCTATATTCATATCAGATAACACAGACTTTAAATCAAAAACTGCAAAAAGAAAAATGGAGGTAGCTATATAATGATAAAAGGATCAATTCATCAAGAGATTATGACAATTATAAATAGATATGCACCAAATACTGGAGCACCCAGATATACAAAGTAAGTAATTATTAGATCTAAAGGTAGAGATAGGCTCCAATACAATTGTAATTGGGTACTACAACACCCCACTCACAGCATTGGATAGATCATCTAGAAAGAAAATCAGCAAACATACGTAGGATTTAAATCACACTTTTGCCAAATGGACCTAACAAAAATTTACAGAACATTCATCCAACAGTTATAGAATACACATCATTTTCAACAGTACATGGTATTGTTCTCCAGGACAGATCACATTTTAGTCTATAGAACAAGACTCAACAGACTCAAAAGAATTAAAATTAAATCAAATATCTTTTCAGACCACAATGAAATAAACTGGAAAAAATAACAAGAGGAACTTTTGAAATTGGACAAATGCATGAAAATTAAATGGCATGTTACTGAATAACCAGAGTCAAAGAATAAATTAAGAAGGAAATATAAAAATTTTGTGAAACTAATGAAAATAGAAACACGACATAAAAAAACCTAGGGGAAATAGCAAAGGAAATTAAAAGGGAAATTTATAATATTAAATTTCTACATCAAAAAAGTAGAAAGAGGTGGGGTGTGGTGGCTCATACCTATAACTTTAGAACTTTGGAGGGCTGAGGCAGGAGGTTTGCTTGAAGTCAGGAGTTTGAGACCAGCCTGGGCAGCATAGCAATACCCCATCTCTACAAAAAGTTAAAATATTAGCTGAGTATAGTGGCACACCCATGTAGTCTTAGATACATAGGAAGCTGAGATAGGAGGACCTCTTGAGCTCAGAAGTTTGAGGCTGTATTGAGCTATGATCATACCACTTCACTCCAGCCAGGGCAACAAGGAAGACCCCGTCTCAAAAAAAAAAAAAAAAAGTAGAAAGATTTCAAATAAACAACCTAGCAGTACACCTCAAGGAAGTAGAAAAGCATGAACAAAACAAACTCAAGATTAGTAGAAGGAAAGAAATAATGTCAGAGCAAAAATAAATAAAACTGAGACTAACAAAACAATAAAAAAAAACAAAAAGGTTTTTTTTTTGAAAACATTATCAAAATTGACAAATCATTAGCTATGTTAACCAAGAAAAAAAGAGAAAAAAGAACCATGTAAATATAATCAGAATGAAAAAAAATGAGACACTGCAACTGGCACTACTGAAATACAGAGCATAATTAGAGACTATTAAAAACAACTATTAAAAAATTAGGAAAGCTAGAGGATAAAATTCCTAGACACATACAACCTACTAAGATGGAACCAAGAAGATATAGAAAACCTGAACAGGTTAATTATGAGTAACAAGATTGAATCTATAATAAAAAGTTCCCCGTCAAAGAAAAGCCCAGGACCCAATAGTTTCACTGCAGAATTCTACCAAACATTTAAGGAACTAATACCAATTATTTTCAAACTCTTCCAGAAAATCGAAAAGGAGGAAATTCTTCCAAACTCACTTTATGAGACCATGACAGCAAAACCAGACAAGGACATAACAAAGAAAGAAAATTATAGCCCAATACCAGTGATGAACTCTGATGCAAAAACCCTCAAAATAATACTAGTAAATGAGTCCAGTAGCACATTAAAAAATTCATTCACCATGGTCAAGTGGGATTTATCCAGGAGATATAAGTATGGTTCAATGTATGTAAATCAATAAATGCGATATATCATAAACAGAATGAAGGATAAAAACCGTATGGTCATCTCAATAGACGCATAAAAACATTTGATGAAATTCAAAATTTATTTATAATAATAACTCTAAACTAGTTAGATATAGAAGGAACATACCTGAACATAATAAAAGTCATATATGACAAGCCCACAGCCAATACATACTTAATGGTGAAAAGTTGAAAACTTTTTCTCAAAGATCTGGAAAAAGACATGAATGCCCAATTTCATCACTTTTATTCAACATAGTACTACAAGTCTTAACTAGAGCAATTAGGAAAGAAAGAAAGAAAGAAAGAAAGAAAGAAAGAAAGAAAGAAAGAAAGAGAAAAATATAGCACATCAAAATTGGAAAGGGAGAAGTAAAATTAGCCTTGTTATCAGGTGACATGATATCATATTTGGAAAACCTAGACTCTACCAAAAAACTGTTAGAAATGATAAACAAATTCAATAAAGTTACAGGATTCAAAACTAACATACACAAATCAGTAACATTTTTATACATCAACAGTGAACTAGTGGAAAAAGAAATCAAGAAAGTAATATCATTTCCAAAAGCTACAAAAAATAAATAAATAAATAAATAAATGCCTAGAAATAAACTTACCCAAAAAGATGAAAGATCTCTACAAAGAAATTATAAAACACTGATGAAAATAATCGAAGAGGGTGCAAAAAAGGGAAAAGCATCCTATGGTTGTGAACTGGAAGAATTAATATTGTGAAAATGAACGTACTACCAAAAGTAATCTAAAGGTTCAATGCAATTTTTTTATCAAAATGCCAATAATATCCATTACAGAAATAAGAATAAACAATCCCCAAATTTGTGTGGAACCGCAAAAGACCCTGAATAGCCAAAGCAATCCTGGAGCAAAAAGAAAAAAGCTGGAGACATCAAACTATTGGATTTCAAAATACACTACAAAGCTATAGTAACTAAAACAGCATGGTATTTGCAAAACAAAACAAACAAAAAAAAAAAAACAAAACAACAACGACACACACACACACACATAGACAAATAGAACAGAATTGAGAACCTAAAAATAAATCTATCCTTCTATAGCCAACTGGTTTTCAAAAAAGGTGCCAGGAACATCCATTGAGAAAGAGACAGTCTCTTCAATTAATGGTGCTGGGAAAAGTAGATATCCATATGCAGAAGAATGACTCTGGACCCCTATCTCTCACCATATACAGAAACCAATTCAATATGTATTAAAGATTTAAATGTAAAACCTGAAACTATGAAACTACTAGACAAAAACTGGGGAAACTCTTCAGGACATTGTTTTTGGCAAAAATTGTATGGAGAAGACCTCAAAAGCACAGGCAGCAGAAGGAAAAATAGACAAATGAGATTATATCAAACTAAAAAGCCTTTGTACAACAAAGGAAACAGTCAACGGAGTGAAAAGACAACCTGAATAATGGGAGAAAATATATGCAAACTATTCATCTGACAAGGGATTAATACCCAGAATACACAAGAAACTCAACTCAACAGTAAAGAAAAAAAATCCACTTAAAAAAAATGGACAAATATTTTCTACCATCAGGCAACCTACAGAATGGGAGAAAATATTCGCAAGCTACACATTCAATAAAAGGCTGATAACTAGAATGTATATAGAACCCAGGAAAATCATCAAGGAAAAAATCGAACAACCCCATCAAAAAGTAGGCAAAGGACATGAACAGAAACTTTTCAAAAGAAGACAGAATAATGTCCAAAAAAACATATGAAAAAATGCTCAACATCTCTAATCATCAGGGAAATGCAAATCAAAACCACAATGAGGGCCAGGAGCAGTGGCTCACGCCTGTAATCCTAGCACTCTGGGAGGCCAGGTGGGCGGATTGTTTGAGCTCAGGAGTTCGAAACCAGCCTGAGCAAGAGCGAGACCCTGTCTCTACTAAAAATAGAAAGAAATTAATCGGACAACTAAAAATTTATAGAAAAAATTAGCCGGAAATGGTGGCGCGTGCCTGTAGTCCCAGCTACTCGGAAGGCTGAGGCAGAAGGATCGCTTGAGCCCAGGAGTTTGAGGTTGCTGTGAGCTAGGCTGACACCACGGCACTCTAGCCCGGGCAACACAGTGAGACTCTGTCTCAAAAACAAAACAAAACAAAACAAAAAAAACCACAATGAGATATCACTTATCTCCAGTGAGAATGGCTTTTATCAAAAGGTCCCCAAATAATAAATTTTGGCATGGACGTGGATAGATAGGAACACTCATACAGTGCTGGTGGGACTGCAAACTAGTGCAACCTCTGTGGAAAGCAATAAGGAGATACCTTAAAGAGTTAACAGTGGAACTACCATTTGATCCAGCAATCCCATTACTGGGCATCTACACAAAGGTAAAAAAGATATTCTGTAAAAAAGACATCTGTTTTCTGTTTTGTATAATATAAAACATGCTTCTGTGTTAGTGCTTTTTAATTTTATGGAATAGATTCCTGGGCATGGGTTTTCTGATTGAAGGGAATGGATAAAAGTATGATTTAGATGAAGTAAAATTCACCAGTGTTAGTGCTGAATTCTGCAAGTTTGCAAACATGCATACAGTATGTAACCAACACCACATTCTAGATACAGAGCAGTTCCATGAACCCCCAAAATTCTCTTTTTTTCCTTTCTCTCTCTCTCTCTTTTTTTTTTTTTTTTTTTTTTGAGACAAGATCTTTCTCTGTCACTTGGGCTGGAGTGTAGTGGCATCGTCATAGCTCACTGCAACCTCCAAACAGTCTGCTGGCCCATCAATAGGAATCTGTTGAATAAATGGTGGTGTAGCCATTTCAAGGAATAGTATTTAGCCATTTAAAAAAGGCATTATATTTATGCTGGTTAATGTGGAGGGATTTTCATATGAAATTGTTACACAAGAATAACATGAAACAGAATGTATACATAGAATTATGTTATTTAAAAAAAATAAACAACCACAAGTTAACCTAAAAAAAAAAAAAAAAAGAAAAGACATCTGCACTAGAATGTTTATAGCAGCACAATTCACAATTGCAAAGATGTGGAAGCAACCCAACTGACCATGAACGCATGAGTGGATTAATAAAATGTGGTATATATATATACCATGGAGTACTACTCAACCACAAAAAACAATGGTGATCTAGCACCTCTTTTATTATCCCGGATGGAGCTGGAGCCCATTCTACTAAGTGAAGTATCACAGGAATGAAAAGAAAAAGCACTCGCCATCAAACTGATATTAACTGGTCAATACCTATGTGTACATATAGTAGTAACATTCATCAGGTGTCAGGCAGGTGGGAAGGGTGAGGAGAGGATGGGTATATTCACACCTAATGGGTGCGGTGTTCACCATCTCAACAATGGACACACTTGAAGCTCTGACTTAGGTGGGGCAAAGGCAATATATGTAACCTATACCTTTGTACCCCCTTAATATGCTGAAAAAAAAAGGACAAATAAGCTGATTAGACATGTCTCAAAAGAATACATACAAATAGCCAATGAGTGTATTAAAAAATGTTCAACATCACTAATCATCAGAAAAATGCAAACTGAAATCACAATGAGCCACTCCAGTTAGAATGGTTTTTATCAAAAAGACCAAATACAGTAAGTGTTGGCAAGGATGTGGAGAAAAATAAAGAATGCTTACACACTCCTGGTGAAAAATTAATGCAGCTATTATGGAAAATAGCATTGAGGTCTCTCGAAAAAAACAAAACAGAACTACCATATGATACAGCAATTTCAATAATAGATATATAAAAGGAAAGGAAATCAATATGTTAAAGAGATATCTGTACTTCCATGTTTATTGCAGCACTATTCACAATAGTCAAAATATGGAATTAATCTAAGTGTCCATCAACAGATGAATGGATTAAAAATTGTGGCATGTAGACACAAGAGTATTATTTAGTCATAAAAAAGAACAAAATTCTGTCATTAGCAGCAACACAAATAAATTTGGAGCACTTATATTAAGTGAAATAAGCTAGGCACAGGAAGATAAATACTGCACATTTTCACTCATACGTGGATGCTAGTAGAATTCATCTCATAAAAATAGAGAGTAGGATAGTGGTCACCAGAGGTGGGGAAGAATAGAGGGGAGAGAGGAGAGCCAAATGTTGGTTAACGGATACAAAAATACAGCTAGATAGGAAGTACGAGCTCTATACTATCGGGTAACTAAAATTAACAACAATTTACTACACATTTTCAAATAAAGAGCAGATTTTGAATGTTCCCAATACAAAGAAATGATAAATGTTTGACATGATGGATAAGATAATCACTCTGATTTAATCATTACACATTGTATGCATATATCACAATATCACACTGTACCTCATAAATATATTCAGTTATTATACATCAATTACAAATAATGATAAAAGCAAAAAATAAAAATACTAGGTCATTTTAAGTGTGTGACATGACTTTTTCTTTAAATGAATTTGGGGAAGCAAAACAAAGCAGTTAATCAAGTATAAAATAGAATTACTGGCAGTATCTCACTAAGTAACTGCCTTGACAGTCTAACCTTGATTTTATAAAAGTGCTATCTTTCCAAAGATACCATTTTCTTCACTAACGATAATTTACTTGCATGGAAATAAACAGGAGTACTATTAAGACTAAGATGGTTTCTAATTGTCATTATTTGTGACAGTGATACGCTTCTCTTTTTAAGAATAACGATATAATTACCTAGCAGTCCCATAACAAACATAATCCTTTTGTAGCTTGGAGAATTGGGAATTCCAAAAAGCAATTCATTAAAACAAATTGCCAAGAGAAAATCATACTTCTGCAACCTTATTTAATTATGTGGCACATTCTTACGTTATCTTCAGTGGTAGCACATTGTCATTCTTTAGAAAGGGTTTAGATTAGAGGAAGAGTTTAAATTTGCACCCTAGTGTGATAAATAAAGAAAAATCAACCAATCAAATTCCATTCCCTTCTTTAAAATATATATTTACACAGCATGTAGTCTGCATTTATTATTTTTGTTGCATAATTTTAGTCACTATTTTCCATAAATTTCCAAAAGCAAAACAAAACAAAACACCACCGGCGAAAACAAAACAGGCCATCAGAATGCATTAGGCAGGTTCTATTTATTTTATATTACCTACCACATGCATTCACAAGATGATGGGAAGAATTACTTTGGAGTAATTCCTGGATGTGTTTGTTTATCATCTATCATGCTTCATTTTATTGTTATACTCATATCATGGAATAAAATAATCCAACATGTCACATTATGTTAGTGAATAATTATAAGGCAGGATGACAACTCTATAATTTCTAGGTAATGAAGAATAAAAACAATGAAAATGGCAGGAAAAAAGAGCAGGAAGGAATTTGAAAACAATCTCTTGCTGATAAAACATACACACTTCAGTTTTATACAGGTGAAATATCCCTTATCCAAAATGCTTGGGATGAGGAGTGTTTTGAATTTCAAATTTTTTCAGATTTTGAAATATTTGCATATACATAATGAGATATCTTGGGTATGAGACCCAAGTCTAAACACAAAATTCATATATATATATATGTGTGTGTGTGTGTGTGTGTGTGTGTGTGTGTGTGTGTGTGTGTGTGTATGCATGGACGCACATAGCCTGAAAGTAATTTTATACAGTATTTTTAATAATTTGTTCATGAAACAAAGTTTGGGTACATTAAGCCATTAGAAAACAAAGATGTCACTACATCAACCACGCATTGAACAATCTATGGTTGTTTGGCATCACCGTCATTTCTGACTCTGAATTTATATGCTACCAATAAGCAATCATTTTCTTACACTTATTCACACATAAGAACTTAACGATAACAAATATGATGTGCCACTAATATGATAAAAGAATAATGTGTTCAAGGTAACAAAGCAGCACAGTAGCATCACCAGAATACCTGTTATCAGTTGTTAAACAACTGCAATAACAAATAACCACAGGCTTTCAGTCTTCATCTACAATGCTGCATTGTGACTAAAAGGTTACTGTATATTGCATTTCATTTTCTTGGATGAGAAGAAACACCAGAAACAGTTGAGGGACCAGGAACTGGGTCCTCTAGGAGTGAGGAGGCATTCGGCTGAATGGTTTTCTAAAATGATTTCTCCAGGGTCATCTGCCTCATTAACAATAGTTTTTGTCTTAGAAATCTCTTTTCTATTTTATAATCTGACACAATTTCTTATTCTGTTATGAATGAATGCTGCTTTAGTTCTTCAATAAGCTTATCATACATTTTCACCATGTCATCTATAGTCACTTTTCTGCAGTGTTAATAACATCATCTTCGTCACCATAATTAGCACCATCACTTTGATTCAGAACCATTTTGGCTATTTTGCCATCAGTCAATGAATGAAAAACTGAAGCTCCTTTACTTATGTTCAAAACTTCAATATCCACTTTGTCCAGTTTCCCGAAAGACTCTGATTGTATATTTTTTTGCATATGTAAGAAGAAAAGATACGATTTTTTTCTCACTTAACATACAGAATTGTTCAAAGTTACCACTGTGTTCATCATCACTAAATATACTCAGAGCCAGAGGTCATGCCAAGCATGTACAACTGTGTCTTTAGTCACAGTGTATCAAGCACTGATACAGTATCCTTCATGCTAAACTCCTTTTTAAACTTTTCACACCTGCACCTCTGTTCACCGCTGCCAGCATGCTATTCAAGAAAGTGTTTTTACATTTACTTTTATTAATCTAAAATCCCCTGGTCACATGAGTAAATTAATGAGGTAACATTTGGGGGAAAGTACATGGCATAAATACTGTTTTTGATGAGAATTTCAGCTGGAGGATGACCAAAAGGATTGTCAATGAACAACAAAATTATACAGTCATCATACCGTGCAGCTTCCTTTCAGTGGAACACACGATGCTGGTATAAAATGTTTGTGAAATCAATCAGAAAAGATGTCTACGGTGATCCATCTTGTTGTTAACATAATAACATACTAGTAAGAAATTCGTTTTTGAAAACAGTGAGGAAGCAAGCTTTGCCTATCACAGCGAGTCTACTTTCCTTTGTGCCTACTCCATTGTCATATGCCAGCACCGTTATTCTGTCCTTGGCATCTTTAATTCCTATAGAAGCTGTCTCATCAGATGCAGTCAGTGTCTTTCTGGGGCAATAACACCAAAACAGTGATGTTTCTTCAGTGGTGTAGACTCGTTCTGGCATCAGACTTTTATTGGTGATGACCTTGGCAATTTCTCTGCTGCTTCATCAGCAGCAGATGCTTTATCACCACAAATTTTTTAAAATTTAATGCCATGTTTTTTTCTTAAATTTTTGCAACCAGTCTGTTGAATGTGCAGTTTCCTTCAATTTTCAGTTCATTATAATAGATATTTGGTTTTTTTTTTATCATGATCATACCTTATGATATCATTAGGCTTCATATGTTCACTGTGAACAAATCCACACTTTTAGTACATGATTGAGATCTTCGTTTTTACCCTTATGCAGTGTTCTTATATTTTTTGTTAACTACTGTTCATCACTCTCAGCATAGAACTTCAACAGTTAATCCTTTTGTTTCTTTGGGTCATAATGGGTCAATCCAACACCATACTTCTCTCTAAGATGTTTCACACTTACACCACTGTCCAGGTTGTCCAACAGCTTCACTTTTTGTGCTATAAATAAACATAAATGCTTCCTCTTTTTTTTTTCTTGTCACCATTATCACTATTATTAGGGGTATCTGCAGGGAATTTTTTCTTTTGACATTTTCAAAAATACCTGTATATTACAGAGCATAGAATAAGAAAAACGAACAAACACTAAAACGACAATGACAAAAATAACCCCACAGTGATTAATGCACATGTGTCTTGACCTCATGTGAGGCATGGTGAGCAACGTGCCTTTGAAGCGTCTGGCCCGCATGTGTGGGCATGCTTGCTTGGGGGAATCTGGGCATGCACGGAGAAGATGTGTTGCAGCAGAAAGGGGCTGGGAGGGTCTTTTTCCCTCTGGTGACACTGAATGAACTGTGTGTTGTGCACCTGTGTTTTAACTGTGACCTGTCACGCGAGGTTGGTTGTGGACTTTTTCACTGAGATATTATGTTGGCACTTAAGAAGTTTCAAATTTTAGAGCATTTTAGGTTTCAAAATGTTTGATAAGGAATGCTCAACTTGAACTTAAAGTTCACATTTATTGATTTCCTATTAGTTCCAGGAATTGTGGATATTTGGATTTCAGTATCCTTGATGAGCATACAGTGAATACTCTAGTATTAAATAATTCAAAATTGAATAAAGGGTTGGCATTATAAAGACAGTGTAAACTGCCAGGCTGTTAGAACTTGTAGAAGGGTTAAGGAAAGTTCCTTGGAAAGAGGTGATGTTTTAGCTTTTCTTGCAGGGAAAAGAGGACTAAATATACTAAGGATGGATGAGTGTCAATGAATCCCAATGTACCTCTTTAATATTGGTCTTTCCAGCTAGACTCTGAGATCTCTGAGCTGAGAGGAGGTAACGGTCTTGTCCTCTCCTATTTTCTCAGTGCCTGGCATAGAGTAGGTTTTTAATAGTATCAGCTGGATGAATAAATGAAATATAAAAGGAATTGCATTTTTGTGTTGTAAGTGAATATAGAGATTCAGTAAAAATTTTTTCTATGAATACCAAAATTTGGCCAGAGTCCTTTTATTTGGGGAAAAGAAAGTTTAGATCCTTTGGTTGCTGGAGATTGAATTAAATAAAACTCCAAGATTTGAGGTTGGTGCTATTATTAGCATAAAAGGGAGTTAAGAGAAATGTTTGTTTGAGTCCACAAGAGAAAAATTTAAAGTTTAGGACATTTTGAATTTAGAGATCCAGCACATCATACACAATGAAACTATCAGGTCAATAGCTTAAAATGCACTGTTGGATGCCAGAAGAGATAACTAAACTTTAACCTACAGATTTCTGGAATTCCATGGAGAGACAGAGAGAGAGAGAGAAAAAAGAGAGAGATTTTCAGAGTTGGTGTTGGTATAGGTATAAATATAGATTTAGATATATTTAGATGTATCTCCCAAAAGGTTTAGAAATCATATGGAAGGAAGTAATAATAACTGAAGGCATGAATAAAATTTCTAAAAATAGAAATTATCTAGAATAAAATTTATAATAAATTAGAACAAAATAAAAATTAAAATAAACTTTGAAATAATTGTTAACATTTATCGATTTTAATGTGCAATATTTCAATATACGTAAGTCAAAAATATTACAAAGAACATATGAATATTTTATAATCTTATAGAAGTTAACACATTTTGGCTATTTTTTGAACTGATGTTTTATCTGTTTAACTCTAGACAAAAAATCTAATGCGGAGAGAGAAAATAAAAACTAATTTTCTCCTAACAGCAGCAGTTGATATTTTAAATCACCATTTGATTTATTGATTCAGCTTCATTCAAATTGTTTTGGGCCTGTCATATTGGCAAAGTATGTGAGGTTTTAATTAATTTTATTCCTTTTTATTCAGTAAGTGTTATTATCAATAGATCTCTTGCATGAGGAAAGCTCCAGCAATTCAGGGAATAAAATTTTGTTCAACAATAAATCTATCCATATGCTAGTATAAAATGTCACCTCAGGGCATAAAAGAAGACTTTTAAAAGTTAGTGAATACTCTCTTTTTCTGGATCAGAATATTTAGTACTTAAAATTATGTTCACACTAAATTAATCTGTGAGTGAAATTTAACTGAGACCCAATTCCAAAAAGTATTTTCTTACTTGTGGTAACAAATTAAAATAGTCCTAAAAGTTTTTAGAATAAAAAGTAACTCCCCAGGTTGAAAGGTCTTTGCCATATAATATAGACAACATGCACTTACGAAAGTCTTCTTGAATGAATGAATGAATGAATGAATGTATAGATGAAAGGAAAAGCTGGGAGAGATGCAGTAGTATAGAAAAAGATCCTTCTGAGACACAGTGCAAAGAGAAGACTTAAAAATTAAGGTGGAACAGACATTGAGAAAAAAACATCTGGCAATACAGCTCTCACACTAAACATGAGGTGTCACTGGTGATATTTGAAGGTTATAGTGGCCTGAGGATAACCATAGCAACATTAAGTCTCAAACTCAACCTACCTCCTAAATGAATTAGACCAAGCCCTCATACTAAAGGCAAAGCAGAATGAAGCCATCTTCATGTATAAATCTATTTAGCACAGTCACTAGTGTCCCACACGAGAGATCTAGATTTAAAAAATAAAGATTAGGGCATACGGAAAGACACACACACACACACACACACACACACACACACACACAACTTCCAAGACACAAAATAAACCTCTAAACAAGACTCAGTTATTACACAGATGTGGAGACTATTTGGCATGAAATTTAAAACTGATATGATTAACAGTTTAAATGTTCTAATGGAAAGGTAGACAGTAGGCAGCTGGCTTCTTCTTAGTTTCTGCCAATAGGAGGCACTGATGGGAGATCAGATGACATGAGAATGGCAGAAGCCACTTTCTTGCTCTCTTTTTGCATGTGGTGGCATTTCTAGATGTGCACATCCGTTACGAAATTGTAGCTTTAACCACAGGGCTCAACTATCCTTGTTCCAGCGAAGTGGAACAACACTGATTTAGAATATAAGATATTCACAAAAGAAAAATAAACACTTTCTTTACTAAAATCAACTCTATGTCATTTCCAATTTTGCTCTTTAATACATTTTAAGGATGTGTCACAAAATTTATGAAATTATAGTAGTTTCCAAATGAAAAAGTAACAGTTATAAGAACTTTAGTCTCAGCTCCCACAAAATGTAAACTGCAACATTGAGTCAAGATTTCTTGAGCAAATAAACAAATGGAGTAGTCCTGAATCGGGCAACATTTCTCAAACTGGAAACAATAAATTACAGTTAAAAAAAGATTAACACACACAGGAAATTATTTTCTAGAATCTGTGAAATATGAAAAAGTAATGATTGACTTAATAAAATGGAAATAATCACCAAAATCACTTTAATGACAAAGGAGTAGGAAAACTTCAAGAATGCTAAAACTCATTTTCATACATAGTACATTGACAACATGCCAAAGAAGAAAAATCAAACGGAATGGCACTGTGAAAAGATAGACCAATGTTGATGGATTCATTTTGCTTGTATTTTGTTGAAAATTTTTGTGTCTATATTTAAAAGATATAGTGGTCAGTAGTTTTCCTTACTTCATATGTTTTTGTCTGGTTTTGGTAACAGGAGAATACTCGCCTCGTGGCATGCGTTATGAAATGATCTCTCCCATTCCATTTTTTGGAGAAGTTTGTGAAGCAGTGTTAATTTTGCATTAAACATTTGGTAGAATTCACCAATAAAGCTATGTGGTCCTATTTCTTTATGGGAAATTCTTTTTATTAGAAATTTAATCTATTTATTTGTTAAAAGTCTAGTATATTTAATATTTTCAGATATAGTTCTTCATAATATTCCTGCATAATATTATTTTTAATTTTTTTATTTTTGTAAAGTCATTAGTAATATCCCCTTTTTATTCAAGATTTTAGTAATTTGAATCTTCCCTACTTTTTCTTGGTCAGTCTCGGTAAAGCTTTGTCAATTTTGTTGATTTTTTCCAAAGAACCTGTATTTGGTTTCATTAATTTTTTTCTATTTGTATTTCATTTGTTATTAGTCAACTATTTATTATTTTCTTCCTGCTGCATACTTTTGATTTAGTTTGCTTTTCTTTTCTAATTTCTTAAGATGGAAGATTAGTCTATTTCTTAAAAAAGGCATCTGCAGTCATAAATTTCTCTCTAAGCACTGATACATCTATAGTTCATAGTTTTAATTTTTACATCTGTTTTCATTCATATTAAAGTATTTTGTGATTTTATCTTTGACCCATTGTTTATTTAGGAGTGTATTGTTTACTTTTCACGTATTTGTGAATTTTCATTTTGCCAATAGTTGCTTTTGAATGGGAATGTTCAATCCATTTAAATTTCATGTAATTACTGTGAAGCTAGGATTATTTCTTATTTTTTTCCTGCCCCTTTTTTTCTGTCCTCTCTTTCTGCCATTATGTAAATGTTGGTATGTTTTTCTCTTCATTATTTTTCTTTCCATTTTTCAGACTGGACAATTTTAATTAATCTGTCTTTAATCTTGCAGTTTCTTTCTTTTCACATTTCAAGTCTGCTCAGGTACCATTCTAATGTCATTTTACTTTTAATTATATTATATTAATATATTCCAACTCCAGAATTTTTATTTGATTTGTCTTTTTATTTCTGTGTCTTTATTGATGATATTCTCTGTCTCACGAGACACTTTTTCTCACTTTTTCTCATAGTTTTCTTTGCTTCTGTCAACATATTTGCAATAGCTAATTTAAACATCCTTTCTTGTAAGTCTAACATCTTGCCTCCCTCAGGGACAGTTTCTATTGACTCTTTTTTTTTCCCCCTTCATAATGCCCATACTTTCCTATTTCTTTACATGTCTCATAATGTTGTTTGAATATTAGATATTTAAAATACCATAATGTTAACTTGGAAAATTATATTTCTGCCCTGCTAGGTTTGTTGTTGCTGCCATTATTTGCTGATTTAGTGACATTCCTGAATTAATTCTGTAAAGTCTTTATTCTTGGTCATGTGTGGTTACTAAAGTCCTTCTTTAGCTGGCTTTGTTGTCAGCTAATAATTAGAGAATTCCATAAATGCTTTGAAACATTAAGTTGCCTAGCTTTTTTATAGAGACTGTGTGTGTGTGTACATTAAATGCTCTGACAGTTTACAATTCTGCCTTAGTCTTTACCTCCGTTTGTGCAGAACCTCAAGTCCTCCACAGGTGAGAGATTAAGGCTTTATTAAATCTTTCCTGGGCATACTCTCAGCCCTGCATGTATGCATGAACTTCTAGATTTCCCAGGTATATGTGGGAGCTTTCCAAAGCCTCTATGGACATCTCAGTTTTGGTTTCTCCTTTTCTGTTTTTTATTTGCCTCTTTTATGCTCCAACTCTTACTGCTCCCTCAGACATCTGTAATGTTGAATAACTGCCACTGATTTTTTATTTTTATTTTTTGACAAATGCACCAGGGAAATGACTCTTCATACCAAGCAAACTCTGACTCAGGCTATATATAGACAAACACTGTGAGCAGGGATTTTTAGGGAACTTCTAGACAGGTCAAATGATGGCAATTCTCTGGGAATTGAGTTTTGGTGAGCTCCAAACCCATTCTGCTGCATCTAGTGGCTGCTATGCTGTTGGATTTTATAGTACCATGATTGCGAGGCTGTTGGTTTCCAATACTACCTAATGACTAGGGAGAAATGAGTAGTAATGGGGCAAGTTGAGTTGCCACAAAACTTATTGTTGTAATTGAGATTCAGATTTTTTTTTGAATAAATATTTCTTGTCATGTTGCATGCTTTGGTTTATTCCTAGATCTCTGGAAAAACAAGTTTTGACAAATTTGTCCAGCGTGCTTATTTAAAAAGAAATTCATAAAAATGAGTGAGTATGTTTTAGGAGTTCTTTATTTTACCACTCCAGGAGTATTTCTCTTTGTCTAATGATTTGGGAAAACAAAGGCCATTCTTTTGTTGGGTGCTGTCAGAAAGCTGAGACAATTAGGTAATTCAGCATCTTGGTAATTATAGTTAGGAGGCAGAAAGATGGATACAGAACTGGAATTGCCACTGGTAAAGAAAGAATAATTACTCACATTAGATGTAAGAAAGGAAAACATTTACTTTTTTTTTTTTTAGGTGGTTGTTAGTGTCCTTCTCTCTGTATTCTTTCAAAATATTATCAGAGTGGTCCTCTTACCTTGTTAAATTATGATCATAGCATAGCCTTTTCTGGGTGTTATTTATAGTCCAAAAAAGTTATTTATGTTTATTTGAGACACTTCGACTTAGCTGTTAGCATCTAGCTAAAAAATGCCAAGGCCGTCTCCCTCCTCATTGTGAGAATGCCCTTTCTCATTGCACTGGTTTAAGCACTGGCCCCTGTTGCCCATTCCCTCCTCCCCATCATTTTTGAGAGTTTCTTCAAAGACTTTCTCATAAGAGTCAGCAATATTATTCTATCTATTAGTTAGTTTTCAATCTTCCCTTCCACCAGACAATATAGAGTTTAGAGTTTTGGCAATTCTCTCCATATTGGCTAAAATATTCTGTGATATTATTAATATGCTTATTAGAATTTTACAGTTTCCATTTATTTTACTGGAAAACTATAAAGAAGAAAACACTCAAGTTTTTCATTTTCCTTTTATTCTTTTTCCCTCCTCCAAATCACCCCCTGCCCTATTACCTGAATATTGTGGAAGAAATATTAATTTTTTCTTAATTTAAACTTTTGTATTGCATTTTTTTAAATTTTTTAATTTCAGAATATTACAGGGATACAAACATTTTGGTTGCATGAATTTCTTTTGTATAGTTTGAGTCAAAGTTATAAGTGTGTCCGTCACCCAGATAGTGTGCATTGTACCTATTAGAAGTGAATTTACCCATCCCCTCCTCCCCCTCCCACCTGCTTGAATTCCGTTGAATTTTACTACCATATATGTTTATAGCAGCACAATTACCAATGGCAAAAATGTGGAAATACTAAATTTTTTGTTGGATTAAATAAAGAGAAACTGGTGGAACAAATAAACAGTCTGTATTACCTTGATTGATAGCAAAAAAACATGGCTCTCTATTCTAAATCTTTGATTTTACTAGGGTGAGAATGGAGAAAAGTTAACATCCAGCCTGTAAACTTCTTTGGTTGAGAAGTTTACCTTATAATTTTAATTTTTACAAAATAAAAAATATATTTCAAATACCAATTCAGTGAAAAAAGGAGCCTATTTATGCACAACTAGTAGTAATTTAATCAGCAAATCCTTTGAGAACAAAGGACTTTGAATAAATTCTTCTCGTATATAGAAAAATATTCCTCTTTTTAGGGCCGATTTAATATTGGTTAAGACTGAAGGGGCCATAATTATAGTATTATCTCTCTAAAAGGTGTGGTCAGACTTTGGTTCTGGTTTAAGGGAAAAGACCATAATTTCCACAAGTTTACAAGGAATGCAATAAGCATTTCTCAGAGTATAGTTAGTGCCTGCCGTGTTTTTTAGTGAGTAATGACCAAAGAGGCGTTATTATTTCAACTACAGTTGTAAGGAAACCCCAATGATCTCATCTCTTAAAAAAAAAATCACGCGATTCAATATTGAGCGTTCTTAGATTTGTTCTACCATTTATCGAGAACATACTTTTAGTCAAAAATAATACTAGGCACTTAGCAAATATTATCTTATTTAATCATTGCTCTAGCCCAATGAAGCATGGCATAAGAATGAGAGAGTTTAAATAAGATATTCAAAGTTTTTGATCTGGCAAATAACAGAGCTGTAATTAATACTGAAGTCTTACCTTAAATTTTTTATATTAAAATACTCTAGCAATTTCCACCAAAAGCCCTGTGGTCTCCTAGGCAACTATAGAAAAAACAAACAGCTCATGTGGCCATGAATAAACAAGGTGAGAGACTCAACCACACCGGCTGACTCAACATCTGAATTGTTTCTAACTGGGAGACTAAGAGGAGCCAAGGAGCAAAGGATGCAGAGATGCGGAAGTATAATGAGCATCAAAATGGAGGCAGCAGAACTTCTTTCTGGGTGAAGGGGTAAAACACAGGCTCAGAAGTTATAAATAAGGCAGTGGCTAATGCCAGAGACGATGACGCAGGGCAGCAAGGGGTAAAAGCAGGAGCAAAGTGAGGGAATACAAGGTTAATTTAGGTCCACACACTTGTCTGCAGAGCATACTTTGCACATGTGTTTTGGTAGAGGATTGATGAATGAAAAAATACAAGATTTAGGAAAATATAATCCATAATTAATAGAACATTGAGAGAAATTGGTTTTCAGATTTAATTAATTGAATGAGTTTAGGCTATCATACAATTAAAAAAGGATTTTTAATTAGCATGCCTTTTTGAAGAACTGGGGAGAAAACCATTTCCTAGATTCTTTTTGCAAAGTGGCCCTATTTTCTGAACTCAGAAAATGTATCTATCAGTAATCCTTAAAATTTTGATTTACTAATTTTTAAAAATTATTATTTTTAAATTATAAATAAATGAGTCTTTTGGAATAAAATAAATGTAATACCTGAAATTCAGAGGATCTCATGAAAAATTTGTGACATATAGCCTTTCAAAATCATAGATGATTAAAACATTCCTGAAATTTGCAACTGCATGCTGTTTCCTTGATAAGCAATACAATTTGACATCCACTCTGATGTTAACAGAAGGCTTGCAGAAAGTTAGCAGAACTTTTTACCAGTGAAAACTGCTAAAATATAGTGTACTTTTCAGCAGTCATCATGAGTAAGTTTAAAATTGTTTTCTCAGAAGGAAGCAGTTTGGACTTGAAGGATTTATAAAGTTGGAAAGACTGGAACAGACATATGGCAGCTCAGGCAATGCACCCTAAATCATCACTTCTGTTTGGAGGTTAACAACTTATCTTTCCAAATGTCCAGGTTAACACCCAGCCATCTTCCTATTATGAAGAATTGGGAGGTCGGCACGACAACTGAGTAAAATGTATAGCAAGCAGAATTGATTTAGTAAAATAGAGACCTGCAATTATTCTGTCCAACAGAGGTTACTGAAATTGTTTTCCATGCCAACTTCTTTCTATACCAAACTATTTTTTAAACCTATGTGCCAATGTGCATCAGTATATGTACATTTGGGGTTCATTTTGAGGGCATTTCTTGATAGTTTTAACTTATTTTCATGTATGAGCTGTACAAATAATTGAAATAAGTACTTATTAAATACTTACATATAAAAATTATTACTTCTCATAGTGCGTAATAGTGAAAAAACAGTCTATATGAGATCATGAGGCTAGGATTGAAAGAAAGAATATAAGATAAATAGAAATGGCTTGCCAATCTTAACCAGGGAAAGACTAGACATAGATCTGTGTAGAATGATTTACAAGTTGATAAATGGGTTTCTCTAATACTCTTCAGTTCACCAAACTTGCTAAAATTCTAAGCATTCATAGAATCATGGACTCATAGAATTGCGTATTTTCCAAGTGACCTTAGAACTCTACCTCTTCCATTTTACCAATAATACAATGGAGATCTAGAGAAGCTAAGTGTACTTTCATAGGTCATACAGCTAATCTGTAGTACAACTAAACCGTCAATTTATTATTATCAACTCCTATTACTATATTCTGTACGTATGTGGTAACCACAAAGTGGCTATTTGCTAAAACAAGATGTTACTCTTATTTTCCCCCAAAACGACCAACATTACTAAAGCTATTCTCTACTTCTTGTCACCATTCATTTTTTTCCAATCCAATGCTGTTCAAGTATGTTTTGGTTATACCTCAAGATCTAATGCAGATACAACCTGGTTCGTTAGGTATTCTATTCCAGCTTTCTCAAGTACACATTGCCAGATAAGATTTCTTGAACTGCCATCTTACAAATTTGTTTAACTGTTATCATAAATTGACCTTGTCTTTCCAAGAAAATTCTAAGATCCCAAGAATTAGAGTTTGTGTTTATGACTTTTTCATGCTCACATGCTTAATATGAGAAAAAAAGAGGCCTAGAGATATGAAATTATTCTGGTTGCAACGCTGAGAATGGATTGGAAAGGAGGAAAAGTCAATTAGGGAAGACCAAGTAGAGGATTTAATTTACTTGTCAATACATTTTATATCAACAGGTGGTAAATCTAACACAGATCAATAAAATTCTGAATTGGTTAAGGAATTAAATGCAAATGAAATCATAAGACACACAAATAAAATTGTACTCAAGCTAGGGAATTGTTGCTAAGTATAAAGGCACAGGCATAAAATGTAAAAGAAATTCATGGTAAATATGAACACCTTTTTAAAAATATTGATAAAATGATTTGAATATTACCATAAACAACTTAAATGAGATCAATTTTGATATATTTAAAATATGAAAACATTAATATCCTGATTAACAGAAACCCTTAAAATATACAATTAAAAAATTTAGATAATTAAAAATTGTCAAAGAAAATGAAAAAGAAAATTGTATAATAAAAAATGCACATTGCTAACATATGAAAACATTCAGTCTCATGTGTATGCAAAAAATCACATTATTATACCAGCATTTTTACATGGGAACAAATTTTTACTAATTCCATGGAACATGGAAGTCAATATCAAAAAGCATTCAAAATGTGTATACCTTTTCATCAAGTAATTCTACTTCCATGAATTTCTCTTAAGAAAATAATTAGAATGTGAACAAAGATTTGGGGACAGCAATATTTATGTCAGTATTCTTAATCATATATAAAATTATGAAAACAATCTAAATGCTCATTGGTACACATTCATTGAATAAGTCAATGTGTCCATGTAATGAAATCTTAGATATCATTATAATCATGTTTTTGGAGGAAATATTTAATGATATGGAAAAATGGAATAATATAAATTTGAGTGAAAATATTGATATAAAAATTATAGAGAACATTATTGCAACTGATTGTATGTGAATGTGTCTCCAGTGACTATATTTTTACATTAGTCTACATACTTCTCTATGTTTTCTAAAGCCATCAAAGTTAGCATGTTACTTTATGAGGAATAATGGTCTTAAAAATGATGTTAAAATTATAAGTGACAATCAGTTCTATTATTTACAAAGGTTGTATTTTAATGAAGTTAAACACTCTGTTTGTTCTAACCTAAATAAATTTTGTAGCTAAAGAGTATTTTAGAAAAAAATAAAAGACAATAAGATGGTCTTAACAGACAAATTTTTTCATAGTGCTTTGACTTCTCAATTACTAGACATCATAAAGACCACTTGGATCTGAATGGATTGCTCATTAGGCAATAACACAATTTATTTTGTCAAGTTTCCTTAGCAACATTCTATATATCCTAATGATCTGTATTAGAATTTATATTTACCATTTCCCCCTCATTTATGTATTTTCAAATCATTTCTTAAGTAGGAGTTACTTTCTTGGAGTATTGATAACTCCATATGTTTTGGGATTTTTGATAGGTTGT
The DNA here is from genome assembly GCA_004363605.1 of Indri indri. Taxonomy (NCBI): domain Eukaryota; kingdom Metazoa; phylum Chordata; class Mammalia; order Primates; family Indriidae; genus Indri; species Indri indri. The sequence goes on along the minus strand of RJWJ010000024.1, from coordinate 121,726 downwards.
CCCTACAACAGCATTTTTTTAATCAAATATTAGAATTGGTTTAAAAATTGGATACCATCTCCCACTCCTCTCCTTAACCCATTAATTTATTCTCCACCTGGAACAGGTACTGAATTTCTCGATATTGTCAAATGAATTGAGTTCATGGGAATGATTCTTTAGGCAGTGGTCCCCAACCCTTTTGGCACCAGGGACGGGTTTCATGGAACACAATGTTTTCCATTGAAGGGGTGGGGAGGCAGAGCTTAGGTGGTGATGCAAGTGGTGGGGAGTGGCTGTAAATACATATGAAGCTTCCCTCCCTCCCTTGCTCACCCATCTCTCACCTCTTGCTGTGTGCCCCCTCCCAGGTTCCTAAGTTTCCAAGAAGAAAATTTTTTCAAGGACAGGGTGGAGGGAAGAGGGGAGAGCTCTGCAGCCCTATCCCCAGGTGGTTGGAGTGGCTATGGGATACTAAAGTCGAACTTTACCTGTGAAAGACTACACAAAACATAAAGGCTTCAAGTTAAATATTCCCTTTACCTGCCATTTAGTAGGTACATAACTTAAACAATTTAAATAATCTCTCTGAATTTCAGTTGCCTCAACCAAGAAGTAAGGATAATACCACCCTCATAGGGCTATTATGAAAGGTAAAGCATATAAAAGCTATAAAATGACTAATAGTTATTTACTTCATCCCAGCTTCATCATTTTGAATTCTTACAGTAGTCATATCTATATAATCAGATTATCAAAATGGTTAAAATTTATGTGAATAGTTGAAAATTTGTTTTTGGAGCGTTTGAGAACTTGATATTTTGATTACCGGACGCCATTTTATGCTACATATTAGATAAAAATTCCCCATCATTTATTTAAAAATTTAGTCATTTGTTTTTTGGGAAAAAAAGTAAGCATTGAAAACTGTGTACTGAAGGAAGCCAGGTATTAGATACACAAGTCTCTCGAGCAACTTCACAAAATGGTGTCAGATTCTGACGTGGAAAAACATGCTCCTCTGCCCACTCAATGTGTATGTCAGGTGAGCTTAGCTGCTGTGCTTGTGTATTTTCATATCCCTCCATGCCATTTTTAATCATATGAAAACCACTACAATATTGAGTTATACTCTGGATCACAAAGTACAAAATAGAACATATAAAATACAGACAAGCCAGAAAAAGCAGAGCCAAAGTCTTCCACAACAAGATTTGTCTTTTTTATTGGTTCCTAGAAAGCACGCTGTAAATTTTTCCAGTAACTAGCCACTGGAGTCATATTTCCAAGCAGCATTTACAGAGTACAAGGTAATGCATGGTAGTTAGAATATACATGAAGGATAGCTATTTTTTTAAAATCTCTACACAATAGAGTGTTTGCACTATGAGAGTAATCACAATGCTGCTACATTTAGGGGATAATGGCAAGCAAGAGCGTTAGCACATCAGACAGTATCAGTGATGCCATGGTATGTTTTACAGTGGAGGGAGCCTGGCGAGATGATGCAGGAAGATAGCTGATTTGCTGTTGCAATGGAACTGCCAGTTGATGAGGGACTGCGTAGAGCGGGTGGACTTAAGGTGGAATCAGCAAAGGCTGCATTGCATTCCAATGTGATTTTTCCATTCCAAAGAAAATTTATTCCTCTCGAGTTCCACATACAAGAGTTGCATTTCAGAGCCAGACACAAAAGAAAAATCTGGCCTGCGTAACATTTTAACTTCTCACAAAAATGCCAAAATGTATCTTACTATAAGGGGAAGTTAGAAGACATTTCACATTTTAAAATATAGTTAGTGCACAGATCTATCAAAAAATCAGTCTCTGTAGGCTCAGTAATCTATTCTGTAACTAGAGTGTTGTGTTAAAATCAGAATCAGAGCCACGCTGACGAGGTCAGTTGCATCAGTAATTATAATTCTTACAGTGAGTTCTCAGGCAAGTCTCCTGCATACAAAGACAGCTACCTAACTTTACTGTGTACCTGGCATCCTTTGCCTCTTTCCTACGCTCCTCTGCTACCTTCCAGATGGTAAACATCCTTTAACAACCAGTCCGTGTGATACGTCCTCCGTGAAGACTTCCCTCAACACAAGCAGGATGAATCGGTCACTTCCCTGCGCTTCTCTGACACTCGCCCATCCTTGTCTTTGTAGCCCACGGTGCTGTAACTCTTCACGGAACAGAATGACCATATTCATTAGGGCATGCCCAATGCCTTGTGCTATTTGCTAAACACCGTGCTAATAATAAAAGGCTATTTGTTAATGAGAATTATTATAAGTTTCAAAGGGGTTATCCAAGAATTAAATGGGTAAAATTTAAAACTCTGAGTCGGAAATGATCTGGCTTCTCCAAAATATGTTCGGACTGTAGGCATCACTCTGGTTTCCACTCATTCTGTCTGGCTGCCCATGGAGGAACGCTGTCCTTGGGACCTCTGCAGCCTCACGGCAATGGGGAAGACTGTAGGTGAAGTTGAGTGGGCCAGAAGACACAGAGGACAAGACTATGGGGTAGATGGGGGTGGGTTGGGTGGAGGAAGGAAGATAAATAGGTGGGAGGAGGAGGGAGACAGGAAGAACAAACTTTTAGATGAGAAAAAGTCCAAGAGAACCTATACTACAGGCTCAAGTAAATTTAAATAAAACAAACTATATTAAAATGTTAGAATATACACTGGAGTAGAAAAGCAAAGGCAATGAAAATAAATGCTGCCATTTTTTTTCTTTTATAGGGTGACAGGGCATGTATCAGCTCTCACTTGTTATTTCAGGAAAAGCCTCTTGGCCTTTGTTTAACACAGACATAATGATTGATGGCTGACACCCTTTCTTCTCACGTGGAAGAACCAGAGTGGTGGAAAGTTTTTGAGACATGGTGTCAAATGAGAATTTGATTTCCAGCTCTAGTAGCAAAATGACTTTAGAAAATATGCCCATCCTCTCTCATCCACATTTGAGACATTTTCAAATTGACAATAATATCTAGCTCCAGGAACTGTTGTGAGGATTCCATGAGATGCTACGTGAACACAACCCGGCTCAGTGCTGGCATGTGTCTGGGCTCAGCATTGTCTTCCTTTTTCTCTGCATCCTTTTTTTTTTCTTTTCTCTTCATTTCATCTATTGGATTATTAGGTATAACGTGACATCTGAACATTGTTTAGGAAAGAGAATGAGTTGATTTGCTGTCTGGCTAAGTAGATGTGCTAGATCTTAAGGCTTGCCAAAGAAAACTTGCTCTTATTACATTGTGAGAACAAATTTGATGGTGCATGAAGTTGGGTCTGCAGAAGGACTTCAGTAAGTATGTGCTAATTGATTCATTGACATGGCTTGGTTTGAACAAACCAGACATTTGAACACCAGACATTTGAGACACATAAAATATGAGTCTGTCATAGCCCACATAATTTCTGCATTATTGACTCCTGGTGCAATCCCTTGAAAGCCACTTTCTCATCTCCCCGTGTCTTTCATACATTTCACTTGGAATCCTCAAGATTCAAGAAAGCTCCTTAAACATTTCCAAGAGTAAACACATCATAATCTTCTCCTCAGAGAAGATTAATTTACAAAACCATTATCAAATATTTTTATTCCTCTATGTTTGACACTGGCATCGTCTTTAACTCCTTCATCTCTTTTTCCCAGTTCTAATTTAATTTCTCTCTTTAATGACTTTCTCTAATTTATATTTTCTTCTCCAGTCGATAACCACTATCAGCCTCAGTCCTCATCACTTTCTTCGAAAATATTTTTTAATCATGTCTTCATTTATATAGTTTGCCAAATACGGATTGATTGTATATTATAGGCCAGACCCTCTTCTGGCTGCTAAGGAAGGTAAGATAAACTTGATTCCTCCATCATGAAATTATACTGAAATATAAAATTGTAGTGGGATAAAAATGACATAGATAAATGATCACATTTTTTTTGCTGTAAAAATAAGGGTAGAGAGAAGTGGAGGAGGGAGATGGCAAAGCTACTTTAGATAGACTAAACAAAGAAAATTATTTGAGGAGAGGAGATTTGAGCTGAGAGCTGAGGAGTCAGGCTAGGAGGAAATCACTGGGCCAGATGAGGTTGGAGTAAAGGGATTTATCTTTCTGGTTCTCTTTAATTGATGTAGCCTAAGGCTGGCTGGAGATCCCCCTCCCTTAATCTGTTCATGGCTAATGGTGACAGCTCTGCTGCTGCTACTAGCTCCAGGTACCTGAACTGTCTCTTGTGGTTTCCTCACTCCTCACCCATACCTTTGTAATTAGTCACTTTGTAAATAAAATCCCCTCGAATTATCCTAATTTGAGTGTGCCATCTGTTTCCTGCTAACTCCCTGATGGATACAGTAATTTGTACCGAAATGGCTTCAGGAAAGAGGCCCTCAGTATTGGATTCTGATGTTATGTTAGTTATAGATTTGGGTACTTCATGATAACCTTCTGGCTGGGTGAGGGGGAGATGAATGTGACACAGGTGGGGCACAGGTAATCTATGGTATGTGATGGCATCACGATGACTCAAATTATCACCGAGGGCAACATGAGATGAAATGCAGATGGAGAGCTAAGCATGGGGGGATCACAGGTCTGTGACTTAGTAGATAACACAACAATAGTGTTTATGGAATCACCAGGCTTCTCCTACTGCACTTCGAAAACGTACATAAGGTAGAAAACAATATAAGAAATATGAATACAAATTAAAATAATATGGAGAAACACGAGGTCACTATGGCAGTTTCAAATCATTTTTTGTAATTGCAAGACAAACATGGCTGAGGTCCAGGCCCTGGGTCTGTTTGGAGGCTGTGCAGAACTGCAATATTGCTTTAATACTCTACCACACCATGTTTCTCATGCTAAAGTGAGAAGACAGTGACTACGGAATGGGATGATAATCCATGGAATAAGATCATGTAGGTGTATGTGGACAGGGCTGAAACCTTGCCTTTCAAAATATCATCTCCCTAGGGACCCAGCCCTCCTCTGCTTAAAAGCCTTTAAATGACACATGAGTTGTGCTAATTCCTCCCAGGACTTAGCCCCACTCCTTGCCTCCAGACTCCTATGCAACTTAGAAGTGAGCCTACTTGAGAGCAAATAGTTGCTAATCCAACGAGTGTTCTTTTTTTGTTTGTTTGTTTTTTTTAATCTTGTTAATCTGTCTTGGCAGGAATCTAGGGAATGTGTGGAAGAGGATTCACTGGCTGTTATACCTAGATGGAGAAAATATAAAACTCAATGGAGCCACATCCATTGGTATTGATATGGGTCTCCTTGCCCATATGTGAGAAGCAATAGGTTGGCTTGAGGACCTGAGGGTGATGCTAGGTCGAATAACAGTTGTTTGGACTCAGTGACTACCCACAGTTAATGGTGTCGATATGCTGGAACTTACCCGACATGCTATAAAGGATGGATTCCAAAGTTCAGGGAAGTGGAAATGTCGCAATGGACATAATATGGGACAGGCTCAGAAAAACAATCCTTGTACCAAGACATTAAGACATAAATTTATGGTGATCAGTGAGGGGGCCACCAGTGTTCTTAAAGATGTTTGTGGTAGAGGACAGCTATGCAATTCATGTTCCTGATTTCAATATGAATAATGAGGCCCCAGAGTAGTGTGGTTTGTAGCTGTCAGAGAAAACATAGGCTAATTACCACAATAAACCAGAGGAATGAAATTGTATAAAGAATGTTTTACCTCATAGGGATTTGTCATGATGACATTTATCAGTAGGTCCCTAGAAATGAATAGACGGGCAAACTTATAAGGTGTTGCTTGTGTATGGGAGAGAGGAGAGAAAAAATCAAGGTCATCTGAGAATAAGCCTAATTTAAACTGCCTGAGTGGAGATTTCTGGCCTTTTCTCCATGCTCAGAACTAAGCTAGTTTGTAATTCTGAAGCTTCTTTACCAAGGGGACAGTCAGAGACCTGTGAGGAAGTGCCATGAGATGTCAGAGGATGGACTGAGACCTTTCCCCAGGCCATTACTGTCTTGCACCAGAATTTTTTCATCTCTCTTGCTTTGTGTCATAACACAGTACAGAGGGATCTTGATCATCTAGGTTTCCCACAAAATGTCATGTGGGCCCAGTGCACTGATTATATTATACCACCTAGACCTGGTACACAGGAAGCAATAAATACTTTTGATCCCTTAGTAAAACACTACATGTTAGAGAGTGGGAAGGAAACCTTATAAAGACTCATAGGAATGCTGTATCACTGAAGTTTCTGGGAATTTAGAAACTTGAAATGTCCATGCTAAAGGTAATGTCTCTGTACCTTGCACTACCTGCTCCAAAGAAAGATACAGAAAGTTTGCTGGTTGCCTTTGGACTTTGAGGCTTTGAGTGGGACAGACTGGGCCCTCTGACTCAGCAGACCCAATGATATTGGGTTTTAAACTAGGTGTTATTACAAAAGAATCAAAAGGTTAAGAAAATTAAACATTTTATAAAGTTACAGTAAGGTTAATTTGTTTATTAAAGAAAGAAAAACATTTTTTATAAGTTTAGTGTAGCCTAAGTATACAGTGTTTACAAAGTCTAAAGTAGTATAGTAATGCACATATTCACTTTCCACTCATTCACTGACAAACCCAGAGCAGCTTCCAGTCCTGTAAGTTCCCTTTATTATAAGTGCCCTATACAGGTGTACCATTTTTTTTATCTTTTATACTGTATTGTCACTGTGCCTTTTCTATGTTTAGACATGATAGATACACAAATACCATCTTCTTACACTTTTCTACAGTATTTGGCACAGCAACATGCTGTACAGTTTGTAATCGAGGAACAATAGGCTATACCACATAGTCTATGTTAGTAAGATGCCATAACATCTAGGTTTGTGTACGTACACTCTATGATGTCGACACAACAACAAAATTGTCTAAAGAAGAGCTTCTCAGAACGTATCCCTGTTGTTAAAGAAAACAAGACTACATTTGAAAAACAGCGTTTGGCTTGTTACTGACCCTGTTAAAGACTGAACGGCAGAACATAGGACGCCAAGTGACAATACAACTCACATTTAACATCATGAGCCGGGTACTATAGAAACTACCAAATCATATAATTATATGTGCCCAATAGCATTTCATTGTAAAATAGAACTTGTGTGTGTATGTGTATGTTTATGAATGATGGGCCTGAGTATGTCCAAAAGTCACAAGGTATTGGTAGAGTTGGTTTCTTCTGGAAGCTCTGAGGCTTCAAGGGCAAGACTATCTCATGCTTTTTTCTTAGCTTCTGGTGGTTCTGGCAATCCTTGGCATTCCTTGGCTTTTAGATGCATCATTTTACTCTTCACCTTCCTCTTCACATTGTCTTCTCTGTGTTTTGGTGCATCCTTTTCTGTCTCTTATAAAGACATTGTCATTAGATTTAGAGCCTACCCTAATTCCAATATGATCTCATCTTGATCCTTACCCCATTACATCCGCAAAGACTCTATTGCCAAATAAAGTCACATTCAAAAGTTCTAAGAGTACATAAATTTTGTGGGGACACTGTTCAACCCACTACATCACCTAAAGAGGGAACATATTTTATGGCAAACAAAGTGCCTCAGATGATGCAATTCTATATGGAATTCACTGGTCTACTGCACAGCCCCATCATTCAGGAACATCTGGCTTGAGAGAACGGTAGAATGTTTCACAGTGCCAGCTAGTATACAACATTGAAAGGATGTCCTACAGGATTTGATATCTACTACCTCTCACATATCCAGGATAAATGGGCCTGGTGAGGAAAAACCCTATTAATATTATACCTAATAACCCAATAGATAAATTCTTGATTCATGTCTCTGTGATTTAGGGCTTAGTACATTTAGGGTCCTAGTGCCTAAGGGAAGAATGATGTCACCAGAGACCAGAGAAATGATTCCAGTGAATTGAAAATCAAGACTGTTGTCTGGGCTTTTTGGACTCTTCATTCTTTTACACCTTCTGCCTGAAGGGAATCATTGTTTTAGTGATTTATTCTAATTTTCAGCGGGGAGGTTGTGCTGTGTGATCCACAAAAGATGATGTGTGAATCCCTGGGTATTCTCTGGGGCACTTCCAGTGCTCCCGTGTCTGATAGTCTATAGCAGTGGAAAATTTTGTCAGTTGAACAAAGACAAGACCTAAGGAGATGGATCCTGCAGGAATGAAGGTTTGGGTCAGCTGAGGTACTGACAAAGGGCTAGGGAAACTTGAAATTGGTGGTAGAAAAAGATTGCTATGATTTTCAATTTAGGTGATCAACCACACAGGAAGAAATGATAACAGCCATGTTTCATATGATTGAATTAGTTGTATCCTTTCGCCATTGCTCTCCCCTCTACTACATTATGTGAAGAATATCGGATGTGGCAAACATTTTAGGTTTCATGCGAGAGTGCGACTGAACTGATATTACCACATGTCGACTGGACATTATGTGTTCTCTTTGTTAAGGTCACAACTATTCATCTTGATAAAGGACAGAAGTGGGAACTGAAGTAAAAAATACGCAAATTGTGCCAAATATCTTCCCTTTCTTTCCCCAGATCATCTCTCTACCCTTCTCTATTCCATTGGTTGCCCTTCAACGCTGCCTTGCATGGACTACATCAGTGGCCAGTGGGCAGCCCAGGCAGGAGATCCAAGGAAGGAGTCTGATATCAGGATGCTTGGTCTCTTCTAAGAGGTTGCCTTATTGACCCTGTCTGTTCTTTCTCACGGTAGATGCTGTATATGATTCTGTCTCCTCCTGTCTCCAGTAACCTCCCTCTACTCAGCCTTTTGGACCTGGGGGCAATGACAGCTCTGCTGGAGCTTCTAGCCCTGTGGATCCTCTAGTTCTTCTGCACTCTCCCTTGTGGTCCACCCACACATTTATAATTCATTCTTTTTAAATAAGCCCTCCACATAATTTGTTAATTTGATTGTGTCCTTGGTTTCCTGTTAAGACTCTGACTAATAAAGCTATGTTACCTATTAAACAGTGTCGAGACTTAGACTAATGATAAGACTAATGGGTTGGGACTTGTGCTTTGTTCAAGATAATGCTTCTAGTTTCCAATAGTTCCATCTTCTCACTGACAACAAATAGGGTCTTGGCAATCCTTGCAGTTAAATTTTTATCTTTAAAATAGATAAAATAAAAAACTCTGTGTCTCCCAGGAAATAAATGGGTCCCTCCAATTAAAAATAGATGGACATGAGAAAGGCAGAGGATAATAAAGAGAACAGATAATGCAGAGACAGGAACTTGAGTTGGACTCACAGAGGGAATACAATGGCAGGGTAATAAAATTGTGGAATATGAGTGGTGATTGTTGGGGCCAAAAAATATGAAAGTTGAGACTGTGTTAGTCTGTCACTTCCCAAGAAAGAGTAGGAAATAAAGTGATAGCGTATGTATTTATTATTGTCATCTTTTCCCTCCCCATCTTGAACTTAAGGGTAGTTGAAACTGCATGGATATAAATGCAAATGTTCTTCACCATAATTACTTAAATAGGCAGAGGAATTAATTATTTCTGTAGTCATTCTACAGAGATTGTCTAATATTAAATAATCCAGAATGCAACAAAAATAATTTTCTTTCTAGCTATGGTGAACTATCTTGCTTTAGAATATAATCCTTCCATCTTAAAACAAGTTAGATAAAATAATAATACAAATCTGTTTGAGACCATTGGAGAGCTCCCAAGGCAGTAAGAACTTCTCATTCTGAGGGCCAGGTTTTTAGACATTAGGGCCTGCTCATCCCCAAAGGTGTTTACCAATTTGAAAGTGATGGCTGAAAGACTGGAAGCTATGCAGAGCCTTTTGCTGTATAACTGTGCTAGACAAACAAAAGCTGATTTACGGAGCTTGCTAAGGAGGAACTCAATGCCCTAGTAAGCACAGCAGGAGTTCATGGGGTCCCCAAATGTTTGATTCCTGAGAGTAGGCTGAAGCAGAAATTGACAAGCCCTCAAAGGAACTGAGGCCCAGCTTTTAAACACTCTAATTCCTGATTTGGTTAATATAATTATAGAACAGAATGGAGAACATAGATACAGACCCACATAAATATGAATAAATGATTTATGAAAAATTGCACTGGGAAAGGCATGAACTTTTTAATAAATGGTGATGGATTCATTAGATAACCACATGAGAAAATGTAATATTGAATCCTAAGCATACTATACACAAAATTAGTTCTAGATAGTGTTGATTTAAATGTGAAAATGATATAAGTAAATTTCTGTAAGAAATTTAGAAAAATATCTTTATAACCTCTATAATCTTTTTAACCTCCCTAAATCTATAGGAAAAGATTTCTTAAACAAGACCAAAAAAAAAAAAAAAAAAAAAAAAAAAAAAAAAAAAAAAAAAAAAAAAAAAAAAAAAAAAAAAAAAAAAAAAGGCAAAAAAGCACTATCCATAAATTAAAAAAAAAATGTTAAATTGGATTGTGTTATAATAAAAAAGTCCTGTTCATTCAGAAACATCACTGAGAGAGTGAAAAAGGAAAGATTTAGAGTTGAACGTATTTGAAATATGTGAGAAAAATAGTTACTTGAATAATCTATTAAGGACTCTCACAAATCAGTAAGAAAATTAAATCAGACAACCCAATAGAAAAAAAAGTTAAGAAGCACAAAGAACCGTACCTAAATGGCCAATAAATTTATGATAAAAAGTACAACCTTATTAATAAACAGAGAAATGAAAATTAAACCATAATGAGATACCACTATTTACCCGCCTTAATGTCCAACATAAAATAAAATGGAGAATTTCAAGTTAGGAAAGGATAAGAGAATTAGATCTCTCACATGCTGTTGATAGCAATATAAATTAGTACAAACACCTGGCAGTAACTAAGTCCTAATCCACAGAATATGACCTCATTTGGAAATAGGACTGTAGAACATACAGCTAATTAAGATGACGTCTTGCTAGAGTAGGATGGGCCCTTCATTCTATGTGGCTGGTGTCCTTATAAAAAGAAAAGACACACAGGGGGAAGATGTTCATGTGCCTATGGAGGCAAAGATTGGTGATCCAATTACAATCCAAGGAATGCCAAGGATTGCCAGCAAACATCAGAAGCTGGAAGAGTCAAGAAAGGTTTCTCTTCTACAGGTTTCAGAGGGAGCATGGCCTTGCCATTACCTTGATTTCAGACTTGTATTATCCAGAACTATGAGAAATAAATTTCTGTTGTTTTAAGACACTCTGTTTGTGGTTCTCTGTTACAGATTCCCTAAGAGTCTACTTCAAGTCCCAAAGTAGAAAACACCCAAATGTATATCGAGAGTAAATTAGATAAATTTATCATGGCATATTCACAAAACAGAATACTATACAACAATAAAAATAAATTAAATATGGCAACATGCAAAAAACAACCATAAATGTTAGTGAAAGAAGCCAGGTACCAGAGAATATATACTATATGATTCTATTTAAAATTCAAAACAGTCAAAATAAATCTATGGTATTAAATGTCCAGATAGTGATTACATTAAAATAAGAAAGAGAGTATAATGATTAACCAAGGGTGACTTTTGATGTCCCATTTCCTAACCTGGATAAGGATTATATATAGAAATGTTCCCTTTGTGAAAATTCATTGTATACTTATTTTATAAATTTGTATATTTATATTATAATTTGATAGTGGTAAATTAAAGGTAAATAATATCTATAGTATATTTGAAATATAATTGACTAAAGAAATAAAAAAAACTTGATACAAAGAAAGATAAATGTATTTAATCATGTCACTCCTGTGAGTTTTCCCCTTGTAATGCTGCAAGTATTTTTAAATAGTCATACTATTGAAGTAACAGAGGATAGTAAGTTTGGGGTCAGAAATAACATCTTGTCTCTATTGGCCAGTTCATCTGAACATACTACCGAACATACTACCCATAATTCCTGTTGTCAGTCTAAATGAAGTATTTTAGGGCTGGGCACTGTGGCTTATGCCCGTAATTCCAGTACTGTGGAAGGTTGAGGCAGGAGGATCCCTTGAGGTCAGGAGTTCAAGACCAGACTGAGCAAACATAGTGAGACCCAGTCTCTACAAAAATAAAAAATAAAATAACAAATAGATAAATAAATTAAGTACTTCAGTTTTCCACTCACAGGTTAAGGTGCTTTTGGGCCCCACATTCTGGTCCATGACCCATGAAAGAAGAGCGGAAGTTATAGCAGTTTGAATTATTGAAATAATTTATAAGCACGTTGAAGGGATACGTAATTGGCTTGTCATTAAGAACCAAGTCTAGAGTCACATTTTCTTGGGTCCAGATTCCTCTTCTACCACTCAACAGCTGTGAGAATTTAGGCAAACTATTAAATGCTTGACTACATCTTAATATGAAAAACTTCCCTAGCAAAACTATAAAGTACATAATATGATTCGATATGGAGAAAGAAGAAAATTTGGGTTAAGACAAGGGAAAAATTTAGGCTAAGGAGAAAGGAGGAAACTTAGGCTAAGGCAGATTAAATAAGGGAAATTAGGTCACATAGCAAATTGTGTTGACAGAGTAGAGACAATTGAAATTTAATTTCAGAGCAATTTGAATCTGAAATGTGACCTTTCCATATTGTCATGCTGGGTGCAGCCTAGCTATTACCTCCTATGATACGCTTTTCCTTGATTACCCAAATTTAAACTCCTTAAATTCTGTGCAAGCTTCTGTCATAGTACTTGTCACACTATTTTATTATTTATCTGTCACCATCTGTTACAGATACCACAGACAGACATCAATATCCCACTGTGAGCCCCAATAAAACAGGAGATCCTTCAGGCTAAAGATCTTTTATACCTATATTCCCAGTCTTCAGCACTACGCTTGCACAAAAGTAAATGATCGAAAAAGATGGAAAAATTGAATATAGTTGGATGAGTTATCAGATGTTTAGAAATCAAAACGTATATTCTATGAATTTGAAACATTTGTATGTCATTATGCCATGCTTCTAAATGCCCTATGAACTAATCCCTTACATGTGAAAATATTTTTGTCTTAGCAAGAATTTGACTATTAGGTGCCTTCTTATTTAGAACAAGAAAACACATTGGCTGAAATGACAGGCCAGGATTGTCATAAATTCCCAAAAACTGTCAAGAACAAAATAATCTGTGAAACACTATTTGTTAAAATTGCATATTTAGAAAAAGAACACCTTTAAAGCATGGGGAAAGGTTGAAATGTATAATTTTTAGTGGGTTGTAGAAAGAGGTATGGCTTCTAATCTGGTCTGTTTATGAAGTAATCAAAGACACCCTTTTGATGTTAGATGTGTTGGAAGTATAAAAGAAAATGATTTTCAAATATGAGAGAAAAGTATTTGAAAAATCAAAAGAAATGAAGAGGCTGATCCTGGAATGCCGTATAGTTCTGCATTTTTAGTGGATCCTGATCAATGCATTCATTTTGTTTTCAAATCTATAATTTGGCTTCTTTATAACAAACTCTAATATTCAGAATGAGGAAAACAAACTTAATGATGCTTTTCACCTTACAGCTCTCCTCATTACAGTACAAAGTATTCCTCCAAATTTTCTATAACTGAACATTTATCTGAATTGGTAATTCAATCGTCATTAAAACTACCCTAAAAGTTGAAAGAGTTCATTAATTCTAGTCTAATCAGAACTTTTCGTCCTTAGAGTTATACTGGATAAATATAGCCATGTGTCACTTAATGATAGGGATATTCTCTAAGTCGTGTTTCATTAGGTGATTTTGTTATTGTGTGGACATCCTAAAGTGCTCTTACACAAACCTGGATAGTGCAGCCTACTGTGCGCCTAAGCTATAGAGTATAGACTATTACTCCCAGGCTACAAACTTGTACAGCATATTACTGTACTGGATATTACAGGCAATTTTAACACTATGGTAAGTATTTATGTATCTAAACATAGAAAAAGTACAATACAAATATGGTATAAAAGATATAAAAATATATACACCTGTATAGGGTACTTACCATGAACGGAGTTTGCAGGACAGGAAGCTGCTCTGAGTAAGTCAGTCAGTGGATGGTGAGTGCTAGGACATCATTGTACACTATTGTAGAATTAAAAAATATTGTAAACTTAGGCTACACTAAATTTATTTTTGAAGTCTTTCTATAATAATAAATTAACCTGAGCTTACTGTAACGTTTTTACTTTATAACCTTTTTTTTAAACTTTTTAACTCTCCTGTAATAAGACATAGCTTAAAACACACATTGTACAATTGTACAAAAATATTTTCTTTCTTTACTTCTTTATTCTATAAGCTTATTTATTTTAAAATTTTTTAAACTTTTTATTTCCTTTTTAAATAAAAACTAGGACACAAATACACACATTAGTCTAGGTTTATACAGGATAAGAATCATCATTATCACTGTTTTCTACCTCCACATTTTGTCCCACTGGAAGGTTTTCAGGGACAGCAACAGGCATGACGAAACTGTCATCTCCTGTAATAACAGTGACTCCTTCTGAAAGACCTCCTGAGGGTCTTTCAGGGACCTGCCTGATGCTGTTTTACAGTTTACTCTTTTTTTTTCTAAGTATGAGGAATGCACTCTAAAATAACAATAAAAGGTGTAGTATCGTAAATACATAAAGCAGTAACATAGTTGTTTATTATCAAGCGTCATGTACTATACGTGATTATATGTTCTATGCTTTATACAACCGGCAGCACAGTAGGTGTGTTTACACCAGCATCAACACAAACTCATGAGTGATGTGTTGTGTTATGACATTTCAATGGCTACAATATCACTAGGTGATAGGAATTTTTCAGCTTCATTAAAATCTTATGGGACCATTGTCATAGATGCAGTCCATCCTTGACCAAAGTTTATGCAGCGTGTGACTGTAATTTAAATAGTGTCATTTGGGGCCTGCACCAGAATTGCAGATTCTACACAGGATAACGATAGGATCACTGATGTAAACATTTCTTTCTTTTTTTTTTTTTTAAGATATATAAGTAAAATTCATTTTATCCTTTAGAAGGCAAGAGAGAATGAGAGAGAGAGAAAGGGGTGGAGGGGAAGAGAGCAGGGAGATGGCATGGCATCCCAGAGAAAGAGAAGGGAGATGCCAGCAACTAGGCCAATCAGCTGGCTGCTTTTATGGGGAGGAAGGGAAAAAGTTAATTGTGGTGAATAGTTAATTGCTGTGAATTGCCCTGTCCCCTGGTTCTCCTTTTCTTAACTGCAAGCAGGTAGGAATCTGCCCAGTGAAACTGCTGCATCAGTTCCCTTTCCTTTAGGGATACAGTGACCTTGCCCTCAAGATATGATTTTGGGTTGGATTCGATGTCTGGAGATTGTCCCCCTTGCTGTCATCCAGGAACTTCTCAGGAACTACTCCTCCAGGCTATAGAAACAGATGCTAAAAGGCAGTTTTAGTCAATAGGCCTAGCAACTATAAAACAAACAAACAAAAAAAAAAACTTACATTTCCTTTTGAGACTTTGTGAAAATGGAGCTTAGCTTGGCACCTGTTAGCTAGGTGGAGAGGGAAGGAGAGACCAGAGAGAGAGCAGAGAGAGAGCAGAGAGCTGATTTATTTGCTCACAAGACCCCCGTCCTTTCACTGCCCCCTTCCTTTGGTTAAATTAAATTTCTATTAAAAAAATGAACTGGGGATCAGGAAACTGGGGATCATGTATAGAGGTCTCCTTTCTTCAGTAACTGCTTCCTGCAGACTCAGAAGTGATGCAATGTCTCTACTTCATTGAGTTCATTTCGGTCATTAATGGGGAGGGATTGAAAACAGAGGTTCTTGAAAGCTAGGTTAGAAGTGGGGTGAGGGTTTCACTGGAGAGAAATAGTCAGGGCCTGAGTGGTTCCCTGTGAATGTTACTAGATAGTGGAGAATGTGGGGTCTAGAAATTAGAGCTAAAAGGAGAGCTGCTAGGGGCCTTAGCCAAGAAACTTAAGATTACGCATGATGAGAAGAGTTCACAGTTTTGAGAAGGTTCAGAGCCTGTTGGACTGTAGGCAGATAGAGCCATCATACAGTGCCCATAGTGGGGGATGGAAAGTAAAGTTATTATTATTAGGGTTCCCAGCACGGGCAAAGGACTGACCAGCCTGGTACGTAAGCTGGGCTGTGGTGGCATTCATAGAGTGACACAAGAAGTATACAGAGAAAGCAAAGGGTGATGGGAGCCATATATACCACAGCATATCATCAGAGACTGTATCCATAATGGGAAAGGACTTTCAGGGAGTTCGCCGTGGGTGAGAGCAGGTTCTGGAGGATCTATAGGTTTGAGTCTAGAGAGATGACTCTAGGACAGATGACTCTAGTGTTGCAGCAGAGTTGACCGGGAATAGATCGAGATGCACACAGAAATATGGCAAAACAGGTTTATACATGCCGGCGGGCCCAGAGGGGGATTTTTCCTCCCAAATTCTGAGCCCCAATAAAGAATGTATCAGTCTTTTATACATTTTGCTTGGGGCACAGTTAATGAATGAGGAAATGGGGCATAGTTACAATGAGGTCGTTCTTTAGTGGGGGCAGGGTCCTGAGCAACCTGAGTTCCAGGTACAGAGTTCCTATGGAATGTCTTCCTGTCTTATCTCACCTTAGCAGGAGTTGTTGCAAGCATTTATAGCTGCTTAGGGAAGACAATGGGGTAGAGCCCTGGCAGTGGAATTTTCCGCTATACTAGGAGAGGATTCCCAGAAGCTCATCTGTAGTTATAGAAGCAGCAAAATTATTTAAAAGGACCTTTTTTTAAGGTTGAAGGGGACCCAGTTTGTCCTGGGAAATACTTGAATAAAATCTTGTCTCTAGGCTGTTACGTGTTGCGGTCCCTTTAAGAAGTCACCCAGTGAGTTCCATTGCTGGCAGGTAGGCGCCAGGTGGGGGTGGAATAAAAGACTACAAGGGAACGGAACTGAACTTATTAATTCCATTTCTTGAAATTGGTTTTTACAATTTTATATTCCTGTTCCTTTTGTGATAGTCCTTATGTCTAGAGAGGATGAATAAGTTTAGGCCCGGCAGAATTTAATAATTTTAAATCCTGGAGATAACTTTGTGATTTACTTAATATTTTCATGGCTTTGGGAAACAAAGCAAGAGAATTAGCAACACTTTAAATAAGAGTAATAAAAAAATCTAGTTCTTTTCATGATATTTTTAAAGAAGCAGATCTTGGACCACAGTTACCACAAGCTGTTATTTAAGAAGAATTAAAGTAAAATAATAACCGTCCGTGGATGGTAAAGATTGCATGATAGTCATGGTTATAGATGTAAAGGAGATTTGGTTATTTTTGTGACACACAATTTTAGTATATATGATTATTATTGATAATATATATCAAGGCCTACTCAAACTTTAGGAATCTCACATAGCCTTGGGGCAGGTATTTATAATATATTCATATAACTGTAACTCAAAGAAAGTGAAATACCATCTTATATTGACAATGCTTTTCTATATGGTTTAATATGTGAATTTTCAGGGCCTCTGTTTCCCTCTCCTACCCCCTATCTTCAGAGTGAAAGGTAAAATACAACCCCCCTGTGGATTTCAAAGCTTCTCTGTCTGCTGGGAGATAAGGTCTTTGCCCACCCCTTTTTGTGCTTCCCAATTACCTGCACTGGGATGGATTCCTTTCTGACTTCTGGAAGAAGCTTAACTAGAACTTTATATGCAACGTTTTCCTTTCCTTGCTATGCTCTGAGCTTTCGAACTATAGAACTTTCTGCCTTGCTTCACCTAAAATGTCTACATGTCTATATGTTTGTATGTCCATATATGTCATGTGTATGCAATGTTTCACTACCAAAATTTGTAAAAGAGCTCTACTTAATTGGCTTTAAGAAAAAGTAAGCTTACATCGAATTTTATTAAGAACGTAAGAAAGAACTCAAATGCCTTTTAGTTCATGTGACCTTGGTAACCTTTGATAAATAAAACTAGTCTTAAAATTGTTATTAAAGTTTAAATGTTTAAGATCATAATTAATACATCAATGAAAGTAACTGCATCTGAGATGGCCACTGATAAGTCATGCTACAGAAAACTTTCTTTGCCTCTTTGGTGACTGGCCTAAGAGAGAAGATTTTATGCTTTGTCAAAATAATCCCTGTGTTATCTTTGCTGGGTTTTGACTAACTAGAAAAACTGAATTTGAGGGTGACAGTTTATACCCATTTACCATCTACATTGCCCTTAAGGTCTTCTAAAGACTGTCACTCTTGGTTAAATAAAAGTTCCTGTTTTATAAGTGACCTGTGATTCTATTTAAACAAATGTTTTAAACCTGTAATGTTTGACACACTTTCCAAGAAAATTCTGGATTTGTTTTTTTAACCTCAAACTAGCTTTTAATAATGGAGACACTAAAAGCCCATGATCTAAACATTTCTAATTCTGTCTATTCTTTAAACCATTTTTAAGTCACTTTTAATTCCTCAGCTATTATCTGAAATGAATTACAAATGTTGTAAATATAAATAAGTCAACAAATAGTTAAGGAAATTGATGATCATATTCTAAATGTGTGCTAGATTTATCAACCAAAATTTATTTAGAGAAAAATAAAATTAAGTATAAAGACTTCAAAATCAGCTTAGTTATTACCCTAAAGTTCAGTAAAACCCAAACCTTCCCTTTTAGCAAGAAAGTCTCAGTCTTGGTTCAGTTGAATATGCTGTTAATATTTAATATCTAATAACAATAAAAGACATAGAAAGTAGGAAATTTATAACTTTCAGTTTAATTAAGAAAAAGTTGCTGGAATCACTACTTTAATTAAGAAATCCATATGGCTCCAGATTTCAGGCATGAAATTTGCTGCACCTTGAGAGGTGTCGTCTAGGATATGTTTCCTCTTTTAAAATCATCACAGATGTTCCCTGCCAGAGAAAAACAGCCATGGAACACACCCAATGACTTAGGAGAAATTCAATTTCTGAAAGTACATTTTATTGAGTTCCAGGAACAGTCTTAATATTATTATTAACTTTCAGGCACAGTCTTAATATTATCTGGCATGTGGTCTAATTGTTGAGGAACAATGATTTCTAATGACCCAAACATCCCAGTTTATTGACCTATTTTTTTTCAAGTGCGTTTCAGCATAGCAGGGTCTTGTCCTTTTGAAATAGTAATGATAGTCCTGCGATGACTGTGATCCCTTTCCTCCTCATAGTGTCCTAGCATCTGCAATTTGTTTTTCATATTCCTCCAGGATTTATATTAGATACTGCAAAAAAAAAAACCTTCCAATTGTTGAGTCTTTCAGAATGAAACCTGCAGAAACTGGCCACTGTACTGAGGCCCACAACCTGTATACTAAGTTATTAAACACTAGAAGGAACCCAAACAAAGAGCGCTTTAGCTTTTTAGCTGCTGGGTATATTGTTGCTGTTCTCATTGTGGTTTTGTTCATTTTGTTTTGTCTTTGTTATAACCATTGGCGATTATTCTCAGAGTGCCAAAAATGTCCCCCGGTTATTATGAATACAATATTTCAAACACAAAACTCCTGCCTTTGCTTTTCACTCCATCTACTTTTAAGCTTCTGAATCTCTTGGCTTTATCTTGTCTTTTGCCTCCACATTTATTGCTCAGACATGAAAACAGAGCTCAGCTACCCTGGTTTTCTCTCCAGTGACCCCAAGGACATGGTCTGCACTTCCCCAGTGCTACTGCCTGCAGGATGCAGCAGCTTCAGGGGTAGAGACCACACCCCAGCATTGGCTAATGCAGACTTCACTTGACCCTTCCTGGAGGATGGGCAGGTAGAGGTCAGATCTCGGTAGGTGTTCCGATAAACTTTTACTTTTCCCATCACTTGAGTATTCTTTATGATTTTATTTTTCCATCACAAAATTGAATTGAACTATTTTCCTGATATATCTAATTGTGATATATATTCTAATTATGATAGCTAATTTAGAGAATGTGACAGTATTCTCAATAGCATCTTTTATAGATTTAAAACAATTTAATTTTTAAGATTAAAAAGCCCCCTAAAAATACTTAAGTCAACCAAAATATTTGGGATAATCTGAGGAGAGATAAAAATATGAACAAGAAAAATTGGGATGCAGTGATAATTGACACTATCCTGAGGAAGGTTTTAATACACCAGAGTAGGATAAGGACTATGACACCTGACTTACAGTCCTCTGCATTCTAATCCTCGTCTTTCCTCTGAGGCTAACTGGTGATGGAACACTGAGCTAATTATTTTACCATCTTTGGGCACTAATATTTCTCATTTGTAACATAAGGAATTGAAGTATATTGCGCATAAAGTTTTTCTAATTTTAACGGTCTATAATTCCATAAAGCATTGTCTTGTAGTCCTGAGTATGTATTAGTGTGACCCTCGTGATAATGGTAAGCTAATGACAGCAATTTCTGATGCAGTAAGAAGCATCCGTTTTTAGCTAATGTCAGGTAAATGAAACTGGTTTCTAGAACTACAGAGGAATAACTCTAGGCAAGAATTATTATGATAAACATCCATTGGTAAATTTATTGGTATCTCGATATATTCACATATAAAAAATAAGAAAAAAATTGTAGCTGTAAGCTCAAGCAAAAATGAATCCAGAGAATAACAAATTATGAAATCTATAATGTTAGCTTAAAAGACCCCAGTCCATCCTGTTTCCTTTTCTTCATTCTATGTCTCTTCCTTCCATGTCCCTGAGACAACCAGGTCTCTGATAAACTTGGGAATTTTTACTCAACCAAACCCCAGACTCAATGAGAGATATGATAAAATCAGTTACATTACTATTCAAATATTCGCTGCCATCTTGATGTACTCCTGCTTGAAGAGGTTTATGAATTAAAAGTTGTTAAACATATCCTATACATGATACAAGAATTCCACTTTTAGTTATATACCCTGAAGAAATTCTTATATATATATATATATATATATATATGCATAGACATCATATATCAAAATATCCAAGGAGCCATTGTAACAGCCAAAAATTGGAAGCAATCTGTTTTTCAGTGAACAGGAGAAAGGCTAAATTGTAATATATTCATATAATGGAACAAAAAACATGTGAAATAAGGGAACTAAAGCACATACATCAATATAGATGACTTGCATATATAATATTGAGTGAAATAGAAATCAAGTTAAAAAGTTTTACAGAGTTTGATACCATTTATATAGAATTTAAAAATATGTAGAATAATATTATAGAAACTGCATATTTTATTGTATACATAAATGCAGACTCTAATCCATAAAAGCATATTGCAATATATTTATATAAAGTTTAAACACATGCAAAATCATACTGTGTGTATGTCTATACAAAGAAAGAGAGATTTTAAATATCTATTCATATATCTCTATATATTTTATAATATTTTCATATTTTAAAATATTTTAAGTACTTCCCATGGAGGAGTCAAGGTGAGGGAGGTGCTCCTAAATTCACATGTAGTTTGATATAAAGATTGTCACCTGTAAGTGCATAGTCAGCTCTTTTACTGGTATTTTTCATAGTACTAAGTAGATGGGTCAAATAAATGTTTACAAAGTAATAAAGAACATAAATAACCTCTTTGAGTTAAAAGAGGACAGACAAATACACCAGCTGATATTTCTCAAACATATTTTTTCCATATAGTAGAAATTATTACATCGTATCTTGAATCATAGCTTTTTAAATTAAACTTTAGAATTTACCTAGCTCTGAGCACCAGGTTTCATTTATCACTATATTTGATCAAATAATTTCTGTATCTTTATCGATGTTTCTATGTATTCTGAAAGTATGTTATGAGTAGACCATGTAGCACAATTCCGCACAAATAGTAGATTTCAATAAATAATCATAGATTGATCATGAATTTGTGCCTTTATACTCTAATCAAATAAAATCTAATGCAATATAAATTATATGACACTTTTAAAAATGTAATTTGTGTCAAGATGAAAGAGAACTGGAGTTTAAATAATAAATGTAACTATCCTAACATATCAAAAGCAAAAAGTTCAGCAGATTTTATTAGAGTGAAATGATTCAAACTTTAAGTCATAGAAGCAGAAATGGAGCATGAATAGGTTAAGATATTTCATCATCTTACAATGATGGAAAACAAATGCCTTTGGAAGAAAATACAAAAGAATACTTTCCTTGTTATTCACACCATTCTATACTCCTGTCTCTTGTTTTCTAGGTATGATTACAAGAATCACAATATGAATTTCAGTAGATACAGAAACAAGATCAGCCTCTCAAATAATGCTTAAAAGAAACTCGCGTTGGCAACTTATCTCATAAAAAAAGTTTGGAATTTTTAATTAACATAAGATCAGTCTGAACAAATAATAGTTATGGCTTTTAAACGGCTAGGCGTATCCTCAGCTGCAAAAAGGGAACTAGAACTCTAGGGCATCCACATTAATTGAAATTTTCTGTTCAGTAGCTGGAGAAATGTATTAAGAGCAAACCTGTCAACCCAGACTATATTCACAAATCCAGAGAATGGTGCTCGAGATGATAAGAAGATCTAATCATTACAGCAGGGAACACTCAAAGAAGGAAAACAAACTTATGTAAGAGCTTGTGACAACCAACGTAAAAAAGACTTAAGGTAATTTTAACAACTATCTTCTAGCATTTGATGGCTGCCAGTGTGTTTGTTCAGTTTTGTTTCACAAATAAGAACATCAAAAGTTGGGTGGAAGTGATAGCTTTTAACTCACAGTATGTGTGGTAGATTCAATTTTTGCTCCAATTCTTCATTCCTTAATACACACTCACACTTTGTTATGTGATCTGGCAATTCCTGTCAATGGAGGCAGAGTATATTTCCCTGCCTCATTGATTCTGAGCTCTTTGGCCAGTGGAATTTGGGTGAATGTGACAATGAGCTAGTTTGGAGCCTATCCTATGCCTTCAGTGGCATTGCATGTTTCTGTTCACTCCTCTTGTTCTTCTGCAATTGCTGTAAGAAGTGGCTCAATGATCCAAGGAGGATGTAACCTGGGGAAAGCCAGCCCCAACCTTGAACCTGGAGCCCAGCCCAGTGACTCAGGTCAGACTTCAAGCTAATTGACTCTAAAATCTCTTAGATTGATTTTTTCTGCAGTGATGCTTTTTGAACTGCTCCAAGAACATGGTTTTGCCTGATCAATATAGTCACTATTCCAAGTACTAGCTACTACAAGGGCTTATTTAGGTATAGTAATTTTAAACAATGGGCATTTGGATTTTAGAAAATAGCATCCTCAGCAAGTTTATTGTAAGGCATTTGACAAGACATATCCAAACCCCTTTCCTGACCCTCAACCTATCTTTGATTCCTTTTCCCAACTCAATTATTGATCCTTACCCCCATCCTAACCTCCACACCAAATATGTCCCCAGTGTCAATTATATTATTGTTAATTGGCTATTATCAAAGGCTATTATAGATAATATAGATTGAAATTTCAGATTGGATTGGTGTAGATGATTATATTCAGTACTTTACCTATTTATTTTTGTAGTTATTTATATTAATGAGCAGTACCTTGACTAATTGCTGTCAACGTGCACTACATCTTAATAAAATAGAGATTAGTGGTTTAGGTGAGAAAATCATTGTATTCTACCAGGAGAAGTTTTGCCCTGTTATACAGAAATGCATTGTATCACATAAGCAATTATAAATAACTTACATGCATTACCTCTTTTAAGGTTCACAAAAATATAATATATACTATTTTCAACATTTTATAGATAAAGAAACTGAACCACTTTCGGGTTAAATGATGTTCCTAAATTCATATAACTTGTAATGGGAGAACCAAAATTCAAATCCTTTCAGACTAACAATAGAAACATGCTCTTTACCAACAAACTCCACTGCTTTCATAATATGAGATATGAGACCATTGCATACTCTTTTATTTTATAACAATCTCAAGCCATCTGCCTTGCCAGCTAATTAGGTTAAAACTGAAATTCACAACCAAGCTTAAGGGACGGGATTATTAGGAGTGGAATGAAGCTCAGGGATGATTAGTTATCTTTTACGGATGGAATGAAGGTGCTAATGGACCCATTATTTATATTTTCAAAAAGATAAACAATGACTTATTCTTCTAAGGTCATGAAATAGGTAATAATTTCAAAATATTTTCAGGGATTAAAAGCAACAATCACAAACAAAGCATGCATCCATTCTCAAAATTTAGTTTTTCTGGCTGATGTGGAAATTTATATGTCTATGTAATATAATGACTTTAACAATAATGTCCCCATAATGTTTATCTCAATGAGCTAACTATGCACTATTATCATGAATAATTTGAGATAAATACATTTTAATGATAATGTGTTTATGCAAATCAATACACTAAATGCTTCAATACATTATGTTGTTTGATCATCACAAAAATCTTATGAGGAAAATGATAATATTAATCCATGTTATGATGAGGGAAGAGAAGTTTAGAGAAGTTGGGTAACTTATCGCAGGTAGTACAACCTATAGGTGTCAGACAGTTAGTTTGCTAACCAAGGCTATCTACCTTTCACTATTGCCTTAACTAGTGCTGTACTACCTCTGCTTATAACATAAGTTCCCACAGTTTAGAGTATCATGGGGAAACAGCATTTATTTCTGTGAGATACTATGTCAACACCATCCCCTGGGGTAAAGCCCAAGTGGCCTTCACGTAGCATACAATGTGAATCGCACCTCCTAGAGCTGTGGTGTGCATCGAGGTAGAACTGCATAAACTTGGAATTTCCATCAGATATTCTTATGTATTTAAAGGTGGCCTTCATTCAATTAGTGCATTCCCAAGTCATTAAGAAATAAACATCTTTGTATTAGATCATAATACAGGACAATACCAAATAAGATCTTA
Organism: Indri indri; assembly: GCA_004363605.1. NCBI lineage: Eukaryota > Metazoa > Chordata > Mammalia > Primates > Indriidae > Indri > Indri indri. The sequence goes on along the minus strand of RJWJ010000024.1, from coordinate 96,850 downwards.
GTATTGTTTGTCTTTCTGTGCAGTGTTTGAATAAGAAAGAAATGGGAGGCATTTTTAGTTTATATTCCACAAACATCAAGAAGAAAGAAATATAGTCTAATGAGCAAACAAACAAAAAAACCCTTGTGGACACAATTTGGTTAGAATCCTTCAGAGGTAATTGCAGACATTTTTATGCTTATAATTCTTTGCAAGAAAAAAGAGGAAAAAATGATCACAGCAAGAAGGTGTAGACTTTTATTGGATTGGTCCCCTGGGGAGCTGATTTGAGGCAGGAGCAGGTGTCGGCTTGCTCCTGCCTGAGACAGTACTCAGATCAATTCTGTGGCACAGCCCCCGGAAAGAGCCCAGGAGTGAGGCAATTTACTAATTCCTAAGCAGAAGGCACAGGGTTAGCTTTATAGATTTTTATAGAAGGAAGGTAAGAGTCATCACATAAAATCCTGTTGCTTCATCACAAATACAGATACTATAGAGTCATATTTTTTTCAAGACTGACATTCCAAGTGGGACTAGTCTACCTGAAAGCCAGGAGGCAGAGAAGCACATTTTCAGTCTTTCTTCCTTACCTCACCCACTCTATAATCACTTTGTCTCGCCAGGGACCTTCATGTTGCCTAATGAAGCAACAGTTCTCAGCCCAGTCCTCTTCCTCACAGCTGCCATTAAATTTCCCCTTTATGAAATTTTTTTCTTTTTAATTCCCTGACTTCAATGTATTAATAATATAATATAATATTGTGTGTATATATACATATATATATATATATATTTAACAGATGCTCACTTATGACAGGTGTGGGAGGAGAACCACCACACCAAATCCTAAGAGACAGAAACCTTAGGACAGTGGACATTTGATCTAAACCATTAATGGTCAAAGTTGTATTTGAAAAGCCTTTCCCAAAAAAACTTTGTGCCCAAGCTCTTCAGATTTAACAATGGTTTTCAAATAAAAAAATTAAGCTCTAAAATTAACCTGAAAATCACTACCAGTTTCTCTTACATGGAGAGGGAGTACAGACATTTTCTGACTTAACCATGGTTTGACTTATGATTTTTTGACTTCATGACAGTGTGAAGGCCATGTGCATTCAGAACTGTACATCAAATTGTGAATTGTGATCTTTTTCCCCAGGCTAGCAATATGTGGTACAATATTCTCTCATGATGCTAGGTAGTGGCAGGGAGCCTTGCAATTACGAGGTAAAGAACCGATGCTCTCTAATGTACTAATGCGTTGCCAGATGATGTTGCCCAGCTGCAGGCTAATGGAAATGTTCTGAGCACGTTTAAGGTAGGTAGGCTAAGTTAAGCTATGAAGAGGTGTATTAACCGCGTTTTCTACTTAACTGTATTTTCATGCTGAGAAGGGTCTTGTAAAGGGATTTTTGCTTTAGGAAGCAAGTTAGCCTGAATAACCCTTATGATTTATATCATCTATTTTTATTAAAACAATCAAATATAAATATATTTAATCAAGAAAGTATATATTCCTTTTGAAAAATTACAAAATAAAATAAGTGCTTAGGAATGCTTGAATACATGTTTTTAGGCTTGCTAAAATACAAATTTTATTTACCAGATTTTCCTTGTCCTTTGATCATAATTTCTGCATTCACACAACAAATATTCACAGAGTACATGAAGATAGCACTCAGCCAGCCATGAGTGAGGGGTCTCTGCAGGCTGGTGACCCACAGAATGAAAGACCCTGAACTGAGATAGCAACTTCAATGAGAAGGGTAGAGGTTGATGCCCCAAGGTGTGGACAATAATGAACAAATAACCAGTAATTTAGCTAGACTAGGGAGAAGTAAATGACCAGAATGGACTCAGGTCTCGGAACTGTGAAGTCCTAGAAATCTTTGGAAATATCGTAAAGGTAGTAGTTAACATGGACTCAGCAAGCTGAGTTAAATATTTTTGAATAAGCCTAAAGCAACTTTGAGTCCAGGTATGGTGGAAATGTCCAGTGCCCATAGAGCCCACAAAAGACTGGAGCAGGAATGGATGAATAATAAGCTTGTGACCTTTGATACTGAATAAATGGCTTCTATTCCTCATAATATGCTATTGGTGGACCAATAACTTTGCTCTAGGCAGGGAGAAGTGTAGTCCTCCCTGGATTGATCATAATTTATGGAAGTTTCTTATTTAAATATGACCTCAAATGTATACCTCCTTCTCCTACATCCTGTACCTTGGGCATTTTTTTCTGTCTATTTTTCAGTCAAAGTAAATACTACAGTGAAAGTCCATATGACATTCTCAAAACAGGAAGAAAGATACAAGCATTCTTCAGTATTATTCAATTACAGACCACCACAATAAAGCAAATATCACAGTAAAGCAAGTCTTACAAATTTTTGGTTTGCCTGTGTATAAAAAAGTTATGTTTACACTATACTGTAGTCTATTAAGTGTGCAGTAGCATTATGTCTAAAAATATCTGAGGCTTCAGGAAGTCCATACTCCTCAAAACTTTTACAACAGTAACATCAAAGATTACTGGTCAACAATCATCATACGGATACAATAATAATGACGAAGTTTGAAATATTGCAAGAATTATCAAAATGTGACACAGCCATGGAGTGAGCACATGATGTTGGGAAAATGGTGCCAATAGACTTGCTTTATGTAGGGTTTCCATAAACTTTCAATTTGTAAAAAATGTAATATCTGCAAAGCACAACAAAGCAAAGCACAATAAAATAGGGTAGGCTTGTACCTACTTCCTCTTTACAGTGTTTTTCTAAGCTCATAGTTTCTGAGGAGGGAATTTCTTCAAAAAGAAATAATGCTCCACTATTTATTTATGGTATTTTGCTATTAAGATGTTAAATCTTCTTCCTCTTTCTTCTGCCTTTATTGTTTCATTCCCTCAATTTGTTCTTGGTCTTCTACACCTAAACTTTAGCTTAACTTGAATAGACATAGAGTACTTATCTTATTTTTTCCTTGACTAGTGTATTACCTGTATACATGACGGCTTTAAATGCAAAGACCTGGACGGAGTGGACAAATGCCTTCTCCATTTATAGCAATTTGAACGTCAAGGGGAGAATTGGAATGGAGCGTGCAATCACTCAGGAATGATTTTCTACCTTCTGCTTTTGCCCAAAATGAAGGAAATTGAACTTGAGCATCAAATTTATAAGATGTATTCATGTAACCATAATTTCATGTAAAAAATACTGAACTGGATAACTGTAATGAAATAGACACTGAAGAACAGGCAGGTCAAATAAATAATGTAAAAATCTATTGTGAACCTCGAGTCAGTTCTCAGAAGTTAACCTCCTTGCTGCCTCCTGGGTGTGTGCTGACCCACATAGACCTGGCCAAAACTACTGCTTAAAAATGAAGGTAGATTAAATGCAAAAGAAAGCACACACACACACACACACACACACACACACACACACACACCCTTTTCTCTAAAAGTAGGCTTTGAACATAATCTTAGTTATTTTCTGGTACATTCCCCCATGATTTTCCCAAGAACATTTTGAAACATATTCCCCAGATTTACTAATGACCTGCTAATGAACTGACACTGACTGTACTTATGTAAATTATGGAGTTGCTGAACCTGGAATTAAAGTTTAGTACATTTCAAGGATATGAAATCAATCTTTCTGATATTAATAACTGTCACCTACATGCCCTTCACATCCCTGTTATTTCATGGTCCTTCCACCTTGATGAGTGTCATAGGTGACCTTGAAAGCCTGGACATTTCTAGGCATGACTAAACCATTTTCTGTATATACTGGTTTCCAAGCTCAAACTGTTTTCTCTAGTTCAGTTACTTGTGGTTAAAAATGCCCAGGTATGCAGATCACTGCCATCATAACGGCCGAGAGTGGAAGTGAAGAAAAAGAGAAGCTATTCCCACAGAGGTGAGGCTACAGCTACTGAAAATGAAGAAGGCGGCAGTGCAGCCTGCCAGAGAGAAGGCACGTGACAGAGAATGTGAAGGGGACAGTTACAAAGAGGGCCTCAAGTTCCAGACATCTGCTCAGACAAGTCAACCACTCAGCAGATATTTCCTGAACACCCACAATTGACATGCTTGCAGCTTGGGGCAAATTATGGGGCGTGTTTAGTCTCCTAGGCAAAAATTAACCTTTTACGAAGTGTCCTTTTGGAAAATTAAGGTCAATATTAAAACTAATGCAACATGCCAAATTAAAAAATATTTTTTCTTTTCTAGATCCATCAAGCCCTTGTAATTATAATTAAGAAAACAAGACTAGAAATGGAATGAAGCAAAATTTCTACCATAAAAAATAAAAGAATTAAGTGATCTAATTAAGAGGAAAAGTGACATAGGGTGACATATTTATTTTCCTCAAGGAGTGTCTGGAAACAACCTACCAGGAAACCTCAATTTGCTGGAATAAACACCAAATATAGATAATATTACAGTCTTTATTTTTCAATTAGTCTGATCCATATGTATTCCACCATATAGTTGACAACCTATAGAGACAGCCAAAGGCATGCAGAACTTGTTAAAATCTAACTTGACCATCTTAACTTTTCATTCCTCATAGATGCTAACTTTAGCTTCTCTCTCTCTCTCTCTCTCTCTCTCTCTCTCTCTCTCTCTCTTTCTACCCCCTCTCTTCTGCCTTATCAGAATTATATTTAAATACTACTTTTAATTATTTTCTTATACTGAGCAATAGAAGGAACACTGATAAAGATTATAAAAATAAATTTGAGACACTTAAACCTATAAAGAAATATAGTAAAAAATCCTATAAAAATAGTAAAAATAGTGAATAGCTTATATTCACTAGCTGTCTGTACACATCCTTTTATTCTCTTCATAAAGCATTGACTAAGCAACCCATTTAGGAATTTTATGTGACACTTACTAAATTGAGTAGAGCCCATCTGCCTATGAAAGTAAAGAAAGATGCTGCTACACACAGCTTCCATCGTAGGACTCTGCCACGAGAAAGGTGGCATGTGACATGTTACACATGCACCAAAGTCAGCAATGGGTGCATGGTCACAGCTTCTCAGGGCTTGCTACCCTGATGTTCTCCTGGCATACAAGCACGTTTAAAATCAGAAGTGGTAAATAATGAGGGAAAGTAAAATTTTTATGTGAAATATAGTAGTCAACGCAAGAACCAGCTGGCTAACATTGCTGAGAAAAGCACAAAAAGGCAATATTTCTGAGTTATTAAAGTACTGATTCTTGCACCATAGTGCTGCATTGAATTCTTGTTCTACTATTTATTAGCTATATGACCTTGGGCAAGACATTTAGTGATGTTATACCTCAATTTTTTAATCTGTGAAATAGGATTAACAGTGCCAGCTGTATCCCTTTATTGTGAAGATTAAATTATAAAAAATGATCAACATTTGGCATAAAGTTAGGTCTGTATCAATGTTGTCTTATTTTACCATATGAAGCTATTAAACATGAAAACGTATTCAAAGTTTTAAGTGGGTCACTTTGTTTTAGCTCAGTAGTTTATGCTCACAGTAAAGATTTTGAGAATCAAGAGCATATTAAATAATGCATAGTATACTCTGTTTAATATAGTGAAACAAATTTAGTTATTTTAGTAAGTAATTTAGAAATAGTTTTTCAAAAGAGAAACATAAATAAGAAATACTTTGTTCATTCTTGAGATATATTGAATTCCTCTGAAAAACGATAACTTATAAAGGATAGCTCACTGCTTAATTTTGCTGGAAATGCAGTGCTACATATGAAGATACAAATGGGAGAGAGGTGGAAATATCACTGCTGTCAAAATGAACACTCACTGAGAAAATGTGCATATCTTTTGACAGGATATATTGGTGTAGCCCTGAGGAATAATGATCCTCAGTAAAGGTGAGAATACATTGTGGCATCTCCATTTTTGAGGACTTTAAGAACTTACAATCAATTAAACATTTATCTGGCACCAACTGTGAACTAGACTCTGTGTGGAATGCTAGGGTTACAGTGATGCATAATATATATATATATATATATATATATATATATACACACACACACACACACACACACACACACTGTATTTAAGGAACTATCAAGCTGGTGGGGTGGGGGAAAGACATAAAAAATATGATACAGTGTAACAGTTGCAAAAGGAGTTATACTAAATTATTCTGGGACACAAAGGAAAGGGTGTGCAATTCTTCCAAAGATGCAGACAAACTTTGATAGGAAGATGCATTGGGTTGAATAGTGACCCCTCAAATCAATCTCTACTGAGAACTTGTGATTGTGACCTTATTTGAAAATAGAATCTCTGCAGGTGTAATTAAGATATAAGTTATTAGGATGGGCCCTAAATCCAATCAGTAGTGTCCTTATTAGAAGCATCATCAAGACACAGAGACACAGATGCACACAGAGAGGAGAAGACCACGTGAGGCTGAGGCAGATGTTGGAGTTATGCTGCCACAAGCCTCGGCATGCAGGAAACTATCAGAAACCGGGAGAAGCAAGGGAGGATTCTCCCCTAGAGACTCTAGAGGGAGTGTGGCCCTACCTACACCTCGATTTGGGATTTCTGCCTAAATAAATTTCTGCTGTTTTAAGTCACACAGTTTGTCGTAATTTGTCACAGCATCCACAGGAAACATACAGAAAGACTTGGCAGAGTAGAAAGGGCTTGAGCTACATTTTAAGGTCTTTATATAGAATTTTGTCATATGATGAAATGAGAAAGGTCACTCCAGGAAAGGAAATAGGATACGCAAAGTGTGGAGGTAAATGCAATGTGGCCAATTTAAGGAATTGCGATGGTTTGGCAAAGGTCAAAATCAGGAATCCTAGACATGGGATAGCAGAGATATCTGTTTTGCACATGGCTCTTTACAAAGAGCTAGTCTGCATGGAGATTTGCTTCAAGGTGCAAAGGAAAGATCAATCAAGAATAAGAGCTATTCCAGACAACTTCCTACTCACCTGTATTAACCATATCAAATCCCTAACACTTTGTTTGCTTAATCTCCTCTCTCTCAAGTAGTAAGAGTTGTCTTGAAGCAGCCCACTTCCTGATACAGATATGTCCTAGGCTGGTTTGTGTTGCTTTAAGGGAATACTTGAGACTTGGTAATTTATAAACAAAAGAGGTTTATTTGGCTCACAATTCTGCAGACTGTACAAGAAGTGTGGCACCAGCATCTGCTTCTGGTGAAGGCCTAAAGCTGTTTCCACTCATGGTGGAAGGTGAGGAGGAGCCGGTGTGTGCAGAGATCACAAGGTGAGAGAGGAAGCAGGGCGGGGGGGGTGGGGAGGGTCACTGCCAGGCTCTTTTTAACACATTGAGTGCTACACAAAATAAAACAGAAACTTTTCCTTGAGGCCACAGTGTTTTAGGAGGAAAATAGAGTAAAACCTTTGAATATAATTTAAAGGTAAATATAAATAGAAAAATGAAATTTATTGCCCTCTATTCATTTAATCCATCTTTTTAGAATTAAATTGTCAATATTAATTGTAATAATAAGAACATCAACAAGTAAGATTTTATATATGCTCCATGTGGCCCCAGGGTCAAAACTAGAGTGAGTTAAATACAACTCTCATGGCAGCTAATGTGTTAATAAACATCTCTCACAGGAGCCAATAGAGTGAGAACTACTCATTTCCCCCTCCCCACCCAGGGAGGGCATTAATCTAGTCATGAGAAGTCCTCCAAGAAATCCTCCGTCATGATCCAAACACCTCCCATTAGGTCCCACCTTCAAAATTGGGATCAAATTTCAACATGAGATTTTGGGGTAAACATCCAAATTATGGCGAGATACTTTTACTAAAGTAGATTTCCTTTATAGATGTAAATTTCTTTCACAAAAGCACAAGCACAGCTTTTCAGAGCTTCTCCTATATCTATAGTTTCTCTGAATAACTCAGCTCAAAATATTCCAAAGAAGCGTGTTTTGGAGTAGCATTTCTAGTCTCCTCTAGTCATATTTTGGGATGGTATGTCCTGGACCCCAAGACATATGTGAAATCTATTAACAAACTGAACACATTTTTAAAAAAGAATTAGTAGTGGGGTGGAAATAAATGTGATTTCAGGGTGGGTTTGTTGCCATGCTTCTGTTGCTCAGCTAAATTGAATTTTACAAACCAATCTTGTTCTTATTTTGTCAGAAAGTGCAATAAGGCCTATCTGCCTATAACTTTCACAGAAGTAAGTTGAACTTCCAGGCATTGCTTCTCTATTTTGCTGCAAAGATAACCCTGAACATCTTTGTAGCCATCACTGAAGGATTCACTGGAGCACTTAGAGCTTCCCAGGTCTTCCCAGGAATCCAAATGAATATTTATTTTCTCCTGGATCCAAATGCTGTCCTTATTCCTTCTCACAATTCATGAAGCCACGTTTCCAGATCTGTAGAACCTGCCTGACTCTTTCTGTCCAAGGCGGTTTCCCCATACCTAACCTCCTTGCTGCTGGGTTGTTTTGTACTCAACAGTCCATCCAGACCTGTCTGGATTCTGGAATTCTGTTTTAAATTACATTTCTGAGTCCATTTCCATCTTGCTGTTGAATAAGGCTTGGTTAGTTCTGGAGGAAGGGACAAATACTTGCATTCCTTTGGAAAGTTGGTGAAAGGGAAACCAAAGTAGAGTATGGAGATGAAAAAATAAAATAAAAAAGAACAAATATAAAGCAAAACAGCCATGTTTTAAAAGGAAGAATTCTGGCTGGCTTTTTTTTCTTCATTTTTTAATGAATTCTAAGCAGACTATTTTTAAAGTATTATATTTTTAAATCTAAAAGGCAATCCTCTATGTTCTAAAATCTTACAAAAAGATCTCAAGAAACAAATGTAACCTAATTCTAGATTAAGGAAAGATTTATTCATTCCTTTTTATTTGCTTTAGAGGTGATTATACAAAGCTTAGGATGATAACAGAGAAAAATCAAATATTCAGAAATTTTGTCCACAGTATCAAGAAATCCATTTAATTACTTATTTTAAGTAAAAATTATCAAAATCCACTAACAAATTGGATCTCCAAACCGGAGACCATCATGGTGAGAGCTCTCTACACTTTCCAAAAGATTTAAATGCTTCATTTTTCTTTATTACCTCTCTATTTTCCTGTTCAGAATGAAATTCACAGAATGCAAAGGACCTTCTTGCATGTTTTTTGGGAACAGCAGCAAATATTTCACAGAGTGGGTATGGGCATGAGGGGAGTGAGAAGCAAGACTGTGTATTGTTCAGCAGTTTTGTTGGGTGGACCAGACCTCCAAATGATAACAGGTGCTGGGAGTCTAAGAGGTGATGTCCAAAGGCTGAGTCCCCATCCTCATTCTAGGAAAGATAGGAAACTGCAGAAATAGTGTAGGTTCAGAATATCCCTGAATTTAATACAGTGCTAGAAAAGACCCAAGACCATATCCCTCAACACACACTCCATGGAATGATACATTTTATTAGCAACTCTAGACAATATTCTATCCAGATTCTGCATCAATAATTTAGAGTTATGCAAGATGACCAAAACTAAATTTTTGTTGTTGTTGTTCTCTTTCCCTTTATCTCTCTTTTTCAAGAGTTCCCTCTCCATCTTTTCCTCTAATTTAATTTTGTCAACCCTAACTTCATGACATAGGAAAGACTAAATTGCATTTTTTATATTTGCATATCAGATTCTAGTTATCTTTATTTCACAAATGACTTGTGTAAGTGTGTAGACAGAATCTCTGTGCCATTCTTTGAGGAATTGGGGCAATACGAGTTGGCATTTTATTTCTTTTCTCTTATTTTGAAAAATACTAGAAAAAAAATGAAATACCTTTTCAAATTATATCCCTTCTAGCAAACAATAAAACTTTTGCTCTTTTCCTTTACTGTTCTAGTATTGCCACATAGTTATCATCCTTTCAACTTTTTTTTAATGGGTGTGTGATCTATGAATAATACAAACTGTCTGAGGTTTAAAAAATCGCATTATTCTGAACACTGTAGAATGATTGCTGTCAAATATTTTTCAGTATGTTGTCACTGAAATATCACATACAAGTTAGATGTTGTGTAATGCATATGTCAGGATAGAACCTTATGTTCACAGGTTTTGAAGATATAATTTCTAACTTCAACAAAATAGAAATGAGATATCTATTTTCAGAGTGTAAATTCATTCTGGAACAGTGACAGCATGACAAATATTAAAATGAGTCCTGTATTCCAAAGTGACAGCCTAGGCTAACAGGAAACTTTTAAAGTCAGGACAAATCTCTTAAAGGTACTGCCAATTTACCTTTTTATTTCTTTTAATGTGTTTTACATGGAATTACTTTTTCGCAGTTTTGACATATTTTAAAACAATAGTATAATAAAATTATGTTTAATTCATAAGTGTTATTTCAGAAAGGAAATAAATTTTATTTTCCATTTTCAAAAAAACAGGTTGCTAAAAAATATTAGTGACATTAATGGCTCCTATTGACCCCTTTTTTCAGCTCCCTTCCACCATACCTGTATGTTGTCTCTAATCTCACAAAATCAATGAAGTAGGCTCTGATTCCACATTTTATGGAGGAGGAAAATGTATTCACAGGTACTATGTGTTCTTGGCCATGACCACACAGCTAAGAAGTGAGGGCATCAGAATTCTAACCAGAAGCTGACACCAAAGTCCGTGATTTTTTCTGCTTGTATTTTCATTGCTGACTTGAATAATGTAATAAATTAACAGTTAATATATATCTATAAGGATTTTTATTGGGCCTTAAATTACACACACAAATTAGAAAATACTGCCATTAAGGAATTTAAAAGTTGTCATCTATTCAGCATATTCACTGTATGTTTTTAAAATTTTTACATGTTTATTTTAAAATTTCCAAACATTAATAGCTTTGGTTATTATTCTGCAATCAGTAATTCACATATGCTCCTACAATAGAAATTAACTTGATCCAATCATTCCAACACATTTTGAATTTGGATAAACTTTTTTAACATCAAAAGTGTGTGGAGCCCCACATTTTAAGTAGATAAAATTTCTCATTTATTTAGCCTGTATAACCAAAAATTATTCAGAGTTCTTTTCCCAGGATATTATTTTTAGGCAAATGTCTTCCCTCACGTTGCTCAGAGCTGTGCTAATAATTACTATGATCTTTCTGTAATAACCTACTATCTTTAATTAAAGTTTTTTAAAAAATGTGTTTCCAGGCAAGATGAACACATATTTACAGGTATATGGAAGCTGTTCTTCATTGCCTCTAGCACATATACTAAAATGATCACCATATATATGCAAACGTATACACACTCATGTTTTTAAACTTGAATTGACATCAAAATCTACATATAAAGATTACCCAAATAGCAAAACCTGGAAGCGTTTCTGCAAATAGCCATTACATTAGCATCAGATTGATAGAAAAACAATCACAATAACATAAACTCTGTTGCCAGTCACCTTCCAATTTTCCTAACCTTTCTCTAGTGCAGAAACGACTGATACTCAGAACCTGGATCTGTGCCCCACTGTGAAAGACTTTGGAAATAGTGCAAAGCAACCTTTTACTAAATCCACGTCCACTCCTACGACATTGTAAACCAATTCTAAACAAATATCTCCTTCAGTGAGCATGAACACACTACAGAAAATTTCTCAACACAGGGAGAGAACACCAAATCCATAAAGTCTCAGAATAATTCCCTCCTTAAAAATATATTTGCCTGAGGATTCAGATGAAAACCTTAGAAAATATCTGATTTGTTCCCTCAAGGCAAATCAACAGTATACAGCTTCCATGAAATTAGTTCAAATCAACATAAGAAAGGCAGAATCATGGAAAGAGAAGAAATTCACAGGCGGAACAGGCACAACACTGAGTTTTTTTAAGAGGCATAGAAAGAGCTAAATTCTGTAGAATATCCAAATGATTAAGTAAAGGACAACATTAAAATTTGTATAGAACACATGAAATTGCAAAGAATTCAATATATCAAGAAAGAATATAATGTAGATGTAAGAAAGATGTCAGAGTTCAAAGCAGTAGATACTAAGTGTTCCCTATGAGAAGTTTCAATATAATATTAATAAATGTTCATTTAGTCTTAGACCAAACTTATAAAAGGGATGTCCATCTAGTCATATTAAGGTAGAAATGTAAAATGCTCATAGATAAGTAACAACTCATTAACCTGTACAAGAAGAAAAATGGTGCCAATCTTAACTTTGTCTATGGCAGATTACAAAGGAATATTAACTGTAAAGATCTGAGGGGGGAAAAATGTGATATATCTTCAGAGGTAAGCCTCAAGCAAATTTTAGTTATTACAGACAGGTAAACAGAAAATTTTTAAATGGAAGTGCTCAAAAGTAAACCAACGAAGCACAATTCTTGAATACCATTCCTGTGTTAAATAAAAGACTAATAACAAAAAAACACTTTCAGTTAATAAAAGAAATAATTAGACCTTTTGGAAGCACCCCAAAGCCAAGAAATACAAATGTACTTTTTAAATTAATATTTTATTTTAAAGTAAGAGACTATTCTAAATGGTAATTGCTTCAGATCCTCACATTCCTTTATTAAAGGGTCTATTCGATAAGACTAAGTTTGAAAAAAAAAGGAAAAAAGAAAAAGTCAATGGAAATCTGCTTGTAAAAAACACATTTATATTCTTGAGGGATGCTGAGGATATGGCAAAGGGATTAGTTAACTGGATTGTGATGATCATTTCACAATATATAGCATGCCAAAATATCCAGTTGTTTGTCAATTACACCACATTAAATCTGTAACTTTTTAAAAGACGTTACCTAGGAAGCAAATAAAAAACAATAACAAAATAAAACCTACTTACACAGGCTAAGAATAGATCAAAGCCTCCAATTCGAGGCAAAATAAGCATTTTTCTCTTCTTCCTGGTAAAATTCCACTAAAATCATAATAAATGATTACATTTATCTTTCTAATGAAAAGATCTAAAGGAGATGGACCATAAGTACACAAGACATTTCAGCAAATTCATAGTAAATCAGCCGATCGTAGAAGCCTTGTGAAAGACCACGCAAACACAGTGGTGGTCTGACAGGAGCCCACATTTCCTGCAGAATCCTCACCACGTGATCACGTGGGCAGGCCGCACGGGGGCGGGAGTGAGATGGCTGGGTGCAAGTCCATTCATAGTCTGTCTGTTTTGCCACTGTGCTAGTTGTCTCCCCACACTAACCTCTAACTTCTCCGCTGAACCCTTCTTGAATTCCCAAGTACATTTTATCCTATGTAAAACCCAGAGGATTCTTTCACAAAAAAGCAGAGGCACCTACAAAAAGAGAACTTGATAGTTTAGATGTACGGAAATTGTCGACAATAGATAAATATGACCAAATTACACTTAGGGATAAAAGCATTTTCTGTATTAATATTTAAAAAAATAGAACATATCACTCAAATACAAATAATAATAAATGATCTTCAAAGAAATTTTCAAGTCAACACAAAGTATCATTTAAAATTTCCGGCCAGGCGTGGTTGCTCAGGCCTGTAATCCCAGCACTTAGGGAAGATTGCTTGAGGCCAGGAGTTCAAGATCAGCCTGGCCAACATAGCAGAACCCTGTTGCTACAAAAAAAAAAAAAAAAAAAAAAAAAAAAAAAAAAAAAAAAAAAAAAAAAAAAAAAAAAAAAAAAAAAAAAAAAAAAAAAAAAAAAAAAAAAAAAAAGCGAGGTTTGGTGATGCACAGCTGTAGTCCCAGCTCCTCAGGAAGCTGAGGCAGGAGGATGACTTATGCTCAGGAGTTTGAGGTTACAGTGAATTTTGATGGTGTCACTGCACTTCAGCAACAGAGTGAGATCCTGTATTTAAAAAAAAATAAAATAAAATAACTAAAATAAAATAAAATTTCAAATCAAAGGAACCATAGTGTAAAAGGATGGTTGACAAGCATTGAAACCTTTGAGTGATGTACTTAATGTTAAATAATTGTTGTAATAAGGTTATTGAATTAGTCAGAATAGGCTACTTGTGAGCCAGGTGTAGAGGCAGCCAAATCTTAATGGCTTAATACAAGTTTGTTTCTGGCTAACAAATAGGTGAATGCCCTGGTCTATTATATGAGAGATTTTCTATCTTGTGACTCCTTCATTTAATACGCCTCAGAATCTTCTGTCGATCCATGTGCATCCTGCTGGATGAGGGGAAAAGAGCAACATTGACAAATCACATGAAGCTTTTACTGGCCATGCCTGGAACGCATCTATCATACCTCCTTGCATTCTATCAGCCAGTGATCTGAAAGACCAAAATAGATGCCCTTTTATCAACTACGACAGACCCTAATGTTAAAAAAACAAAAGTTACCTATGGGTTGAGGGTTCAGGGCCCAGATGACATGGCAAATTTCTAAATTCCTATGGCCACAATGAGAGAAATACACTCTTGCTACACTCCCTAACAATAGGAGCTACCAGGCAAACTATCAGACCCCTACTAACTCTAAGACCTAGACCACTACAGCTCTGGTTGGACAGGAGACCAGCCTTGCATTCTTTTCTGATAAGCATGTGTAGGCCTTAAGCCAGTGTCAGTTAGTTTAGGGAGGCCTCGCAAACTGCCGTTGTGTTCTATAGTTCACTTTTTAATGTAAAGAGCCAAATTCCACCTCATTTGAAAAAAAAAAAAATGCAAAGTGAACGTAGGGTGTATGTCACATATATATTTACCCATTATGCGTGTTCTCAGCTGTGCTCATAAGTATGTACAGCTTTTCCCCAAAACCTGTCGAGCAGGTATGATTCCATACGTGTAATATGAACTCTGAGAGACAAAAAACCCAACCTGCCCCTTCCCTCTTTGAACAGAGCACCTTTGCCACACACTCTGGAGACTGTCTATTCCTGGTCTGCAAGCTGATGTCACCAAGAAAGCTCTTCTTTCTGCTATTTAGCCATCCTGGTGGTCTTTTTGTTGATAAGCCATAACTCACACTATTGTACCTATCTTGGAAAATGAAACCTACTTCGATGCATATTAAGTAAGAGAATAGGTTGGCCAAAAATAAGCTAATTTCTGCCACAGTTATGAAAAAAAAGATTATAAATGTCATTAGTAATTATTGATTTTTAAAATTTATAATAATTTGAAGTAAAAAAAAAAAAGAGGACATAAAACTGTGGTATAAACCAGCATGTTACCAATGGGAATTAGTAAATTATTATCATATTCTTATATTGTTTAAGAGAGTGTCTTAAAATTAACATCTTTCTATATTCAACATTGATAATGAGAAAAAATAGATGTAAATAACCAATAGCACAATTTTAAAATTATAAAATTATATGCATACTTTCCAAGACACTTATAGGAAAATACCATGTAAAATAGTGCAAATGAGAGACAATAAAACATAGACAAATATATTTAAAAATCCAGTATACTAAAACCTAAAATGCATAAAGCAAGAAATTAAAAAAAAAAAAAAGGTAAAAGAAACTATTTAAATTGACTTATTAAACAACAACAATAACAACAAAAAACCCTGAAACAATGGTTGACTATCAAATACATTGTACAAAATAAGCCTAAAAACAACAAAAATAATATCATATAATCTGCTTCCATTTACATAACATTTCAAAAACAGGCAAAATAATGTATTAGAAATCGGGGTAGTGGTAGCACATTGGAGGGTCATCGTTAGAGGAGCCACATGAGTGAGCACTTCTGTTTTCCTGGAAGTATTCTATTTCCTTACCTGGACATTTGATTGTAAAGTTACACACACTGTATTAATATTCACTGATTCTCATAATTCTGATGATGACAAATCACGGTAGTCTGCCCTTTCCACGGGGGATACATTCCAAGACCCAGAGTGGATGCCTGAAACCATGGATAGTACTGAACCCTATGCATACTGTTTTTTCCTATACATACGTAATTGTGATAAAGCTTAACTGATTAATTAGGCATAGTAAGAGATTAGCAATAACTAAAAATAAAATAGAACAATTATAACAATATACTATAATAAAAGTTATGTGAATGTGGTCTTTCTCCCTCTCTCTCAATTATCTTATTGTGCTATACTCATCCTTCTACCGTTTGTGATGATGTGAGATGAAGAAATGCTTACGTGATGAGATGTAGTGAGGTGAATGATGTAATAAACATTGTTATGTAACGTTAGGCTACTGCTGACCTTCTGGTGATATGTCTGAAAGAGGATCAGCTTTTTTGGTGATCCTGAATCATCAAGCTATGACAATGTCCAGAGCTAGATGTCACAAGCAGACAATGTCAGTGGTTCATGGGCAGGGAGTTTCTACAGTGTGGACGCGCTGGACAAAGGGATGAATCACGCCCCAGGGGGGACAGAGCAGGGCATCATGGGATTTCATCAAGCTACTTAGAATGTCTGTTGGGCAATTTAAAACTTACGGATTATTTATTTCTGGAAATTTTCCATGTAATATTTTTGGACTGCAGTTGGCTATGGGTAACTGAAACTGCAAAAAGTGAAACCTTGAATAAGGGGGCACTGCTGTAATGAAGAAATAGCACTTAAGATGGTGATGCTTATTTTGAAACAGCCTTTCCTTGAGCTCTATAATTCTTGGCATCCATTCCAATTACAAAGACGGACTCAATAGCTTTAGCCAATTTCTTTGTTTCACATAATAATAGCTTGGCTGTAAGATTCTCTCCTCAGAAAAGAAGATCTCCCTCCGGGCAGCTAAGAAACAATACTTGAAGGATAATGTTTGATCATGAAACAACAGTGTTAAGGTTAAAGCCGATAATTCCCTAACACCAATATTTAAATGTATAGTGTAAATTGTCAGACCACTTTCTTTTTGTCTTTTTCAATAGGAGTCAGCCTGCAGAATATTAGAGTATTGAAGCAAAACTACTGGGTTTAAAAGGGCACACAATAATTAGTTGAAATAACAAAAGAAATTCAACCAACTGGGTGTGACTATAAACAGATGATGAGGATCATTTCTTTTTATTAAATTTAATTCACAGGGTTACAAAAATGTAGCATCTCTGAAGTAGCCATAGGTACTAACTTAACTCTATTTAGCCAGCAGCCAATTCTCTTCCATAAATGGTCAACTAGATTATGTTCAAACATCTCCACTGACGAGACAGCATTACCTCTCAAGACATAGCATTTTCTTTGAAGGAACATTTAATTATAAGAAAATATTTTAAAATTTATACAAAAAAATTTCATCATAGAAGATTTAAACATTTACCTTTTCTTTATCCCTTTGAATTATAAAAAATAAAGTTAATGACTCTTCTGTATGTTATGGTAGTTTCTAAAAGATAATTTGCAAAACAAACCTGCAAGGGAAGCATTATACTTATTTCATATTTAATTACACTAAGCCTTATAGAATTTAAGAAACTTCTGCAAGTTCATACATCCAGGAAGTGTCATGCAGACACCGGGGCCCAGAATTATCAGAATTGTGAGCTCCTTGCATTCTAACTGTACTTCTGAAGGCAACAAGTTTAAACAGCTTTGCTTTCTCCTTGCTCATTTTATCTTGCTTGTATTAAGAACATGTATTATTATCCAGGCACATTTGCAGTAATGGGAATTCTATGGAAACTATAATCTGGAGGTAGAGAAAGATACAAATATAATTACACAAATAAATATATAAACTATTGCGAGAGATGTTTAAGAAAAATAAGGGGTTCTGAAGGGCATATCATGTGATGATATGACCAATCTGGAAAGCTGGGCCCTGATGAGTGAGGCAAAACTTGTTTAGGGGACAGCAAGTTCCCAGTGTTTAGAAATGAGAGGTGAAGACAAAGAGGGATTTACACTGTGTGGAAACACTGGGTTCTCATAAATGTTGAGGAAGACAGTGGTCCACTGAATAATTTGAATGGGGTTGGGTGACATGATTAGATTTACACATTCATAGTACTACCCTTGTTGGCAGATATTTTTTATTGGTATGTTTCATTTTCTTGGGCTCACAGGTGATTCGAAAATAAACAAAGTATGCATAGCTTCTTAAACAAATGAGATGCTCCAGCTTAACTCTAGGTCCTCATTCCCCTTTGCCCCCAATTGGTTGGTATTGATAATTGTACCCTCTTTCAGACTGGACATGTGTTTGCCATTGGCTTTGGTACTCAGGTGGCCAGCTTCAATCCTCTGCTTTATCTGCCTGGACTTTGAAGGATTTGAATTTCGAACCCCACAATAGAGTGTGGTGCAATGAACACTAGACCAGATGCAAGACATTAGCCAATCACTTTCCATCTCTGGAATTTAGTATATTTACCTGAAATTTAATAACTTTGTATGTAAAATTATTTGGCTAAAATTCATGATCTCTAAAGTTCCTTCCAGTTCTAAAATGTGGACAATTTTATTTTTAACTATCAATTTTAGAATTTTCTAATATGACCTGATAACTTTTAAAAATTGATTATTATTATCTTCTGCTCTAGGCCCATTAAGCAAAGAATGAGAGGTACATTTCCCCATCTATTATATTTTAGAAATATAGCTAAGAATTTGGAATATAAGGTATAAGCCAAGGGTCTGAAACTCAAATGCCTGCAGAAGACAGGCAAGGGGAATAGGAAAATGGAGCATGGCCGTGAAGACACTTTCCAGTTGGAAACCTCATGCCTTGGGTGAATGGGCATTTGCTGCTCAGTTCTAGCTGAGAGCTATTCCGCAGGAGTGCACACCCAAGTTGGCGAATCTTCTGATTTTTAAAAAGAAGTCAATGATTTTTATATGAAATCTCCTTATTTTTTAAGTGTTGGCAATGAATTTGTTTTGTTTTAAAATATCGTGTGGGTTAAAAAACCAAACATGTCTACAGGCCAGGTATAGACCATGGGTCTTCAGAATAGCACTTCTCATGTAAGCTCTTCTCTTCCTCTCCTGGATACTATGTCTTCCTGGCCACAGCTTTTGCACTCATTAACAGCTGCCACATGTTTCAAAGGCTTTGTTGAAGGAAACCTAACTGCAATAAAAGACAACATATAAGAAATAACTCTAAAATCACTTAGCCAAGCTCAACTAAAAGATCAATATTTCTTCAGACAAGAAGTGAAACATAAATGTAAAATGGTGAGCAGGGACTGAAACTGAGACCTCTAGATCTAGAAGCAGACAGACAGTTGAGGACAGGAGTCTAATTTTTAAGAAATTTCCATAAATTGGAAAAAAAGTGAAGTGTGAGAAATAGTGTATGTAAAAATAAAGAACTATCATAGTGAAACTACTAAGGATTATGAATAGACACCAAGTGTTAATTCTTTCAGTGAAAAGAGAGATTATCTACCAAGCAGTAACACTAAGACCAAGGACACATTTTCATTAGCAGCAATAGAGGCCAGAAGATATTAGAGTATGCATTAAAAAGACAAAGGCAAACACATATTTAACATGTTATCATGCAAGAATAAATACAAAATACAGTCATTTTAAATACAAAATACTAATATGTTATCACAAGTCTGATTTAAAAGTATCATAAACTAAAGTGATTCCAGATGGAAGAACTGGGATACAAGAAAGAAAGAGAACAGAAATTGACAAAATATGATTGATCAGCTCTTGATTTAAAAAAGTCATAAATAACTATGTGTACTTTTTAAAAGGATAAAACAGAAACTCTACAGTACAATAAATAGTAAGATTCAGGGCAGGCAGTGAAGCCTTTCTATGGGTAAACTGCAAAATCTCTATGATTGTCAGAGAAGAATCGATACCACAATGGACTTCTTTAAACAAACTTACTATACAGAGAGACTGCCGAGGGAGGAGCCAAGATGGCGGACGAGAAAAGCCGCCAGTCAGAGTGTCTCTGCAAAAAAGACACATTTTAGAAAAAAGAGAAAAAAATAAACTAGCAGAGAAACATAGATTGGGTGAGGGTCGGAAGCAAGTGTGCCTGAAACTACAGGAGACTCCACGGGAAGATGTTGTGGAGGAGAACTGGAAGGAGAAAGGTCCCGAGAGGCTTGCAGACCAGCGACAA
This sequence comes from Indri indri, assembly GCA_004363605.1. Classification (NCBI taxonomy): domain Eukaryota; kingdom Metazoa; phylum Chordata; class Mammalia; order Primates; family Indriidae; genus Indri; species Indri indri. The sequence continues at coordinate 76,836 of RJWJ010000024.1, read as the reverse complement.
GGGTAGATGGAGCGGTTAACTTCCCCCTCCCTTGCATCTCAGACTGCTGGTGGGCTCCTGAGCGGTTGGAGAGACCTGCCGACAACAGCCCAGAGACGGCTGCCGCCAGTGAGCAGTGGCCTCTTACGGACATGACGCTGGGTTCCCAGCTCCCTCAGGGCACCTCCCTGGGCGCAGACCTGAGCCTATCGGCAGACACCATATTGCTCCATTCTCTCCTTCCCCCTCCCTACCTGAGGGTGCCCAGAGAGACAATTTAGCCATCACACGGAGGCATCTCCAAGGAATGGGACTTTTCCTCTTGGGGCCGTACAGCAGAATGAGGGGTACTCAGACTGCAAGCTCCCTACCTGACAGCCCTCCCAGGTGCTGCTTGCCTGGAAACTCCAGGAGAGCGGGGCAAATCCCAAGGTGGAGTGAAATCGATCCAGGTGGGGCACCCTGTAGGTGATTCAAGACCAGCACCCTTCCCCCTGGCAGGGTCAGGGATCGACCTCCAGGGCCCAGAGGACAGGCCTGCAGACCAGACCCCATACACCCAGGTCACGATTGTACTGCCCTGGGGCACGGAGGAGAGATCTGTGAAAGAGCCTATTGAGGAGTGTGTACCTTCAGGGGCAGATCAGCGTGCCTGAGTGGCAGCCCTCCTCCCAAAAGAGGGCTATGCACCCAGCTCAGGCTGTGATCCTGGGTAGGGAACCTCCCGGCCCTTGTCACAGCCAGGGGAGATCCATTGGCCTGAGGTCCTGCTTGCTGGCAGAGGCCTGGGAGAGCCCACGGAGAGGGGGAGAGTGGAGGGGAGCGAGACCTGCTCCAGAGTGCAGGTCTTGGACAGCCCCACCACCCAAGCCCAGACTTTCAGCTAAGTGGAGCCATTTCAGCCCCTCCCAGAAGCTTTGCACAGAAACAAAGAGCAGACCTTTGACCCATGCTAACAGCAGTTGTGGAGCCTGAGGGCAGGCTTATCCAACCCATCCCCACTCAGACTCACTCCCAGTCCTGCCCCCACTGAGGTACAGAACAAGGACACACCTGGAAAACCCAGGGCCCCACCCATCACCCGAGGCACAAGAGGACCTCTCTAGAGGAACAAGAGATAGCTACAGGACCCAAAAACAGCACACTCCTCCCTGCAAGTGCCGCCTACTGACAAGGAGGTCATCCTGCAGACGCTTTTACTTCATGTACTGCATCTACTGATTCATCATAAAGGGTGTGGTTGAATCTCACCCACAAACACCACCTACTAGCTCAGAGACTAAACAGGGCATGTCATTATCCAAACGAAAACCTAAACGCAAGAAGGAACAACTGATCCAGATGGGAAGGAACTAGCGAAAGAACTCTGGAAGTATGAAGACTCAAACAGAAAGCACACCCACAAAGAGGAACAACAGCTCCCCAGCAATGGACATTAACCAAACTCAGAACACTAAAATGCAGAAGAAGAATTTCAAACATGGATTGTAAGAAAACTGAATGATATGCAAGAAAAACTGGATAACCAACACAAAGAAACCACAAAAAAAAAAAAAAATCCAAGACTTGGAAGAAAAATTCACTAAAGAAATTGAAATATTAAAGAAAAATCAAACCGATCTCCTGGAAATAAATAACTTATTCAGGGAACTACAAAACACCATGGAAAGCCTCAAGAACAGTGTAGATCACAAAGAAGAAAGAATCTCAGAGATTGAAGACAATTCCTTCCAATTAAATAAGTCAGTCACAGAGATTGAGCAGAAATTTAAGAGAAAAGAAATAAGCCTGCAAGAAATGTGGGATTATATGAAAAAACTGAACTTGAGGGTGGTAGGGGTTCCGGAAGGTGAAGAAAATAACACTTAAGGGCTGGATAACCTATTTGAAGAATTAATAGAGGAGAATTTCCCAAGCCTTGCTGAAAATCTAGATATGCAGGTACAAGAAGCTCAACTGACCCCAGGGAGATTCAATGCAAACAGGAATACACCACATAACTCAGTGATCAGATTGACCAAAATATCCACTAAAGAGGCCCTTCTATGAGCTGTGAAGTGAAAGAAACAAGTAACATACAAAGGAAAGCCCATCAGAATAACTCCAGATTTCTCAACTGAAACCCTACAAGCAAGAAGAGACTGGGGCCCCATTCTCACTCTTCTGAAACAGAATAATGCCCAGGCTAGAATCTTGTACCCTGCTGAACTAAGTTTCATATATGAAGGAGAAATAAAGACATTCTCAGATAAGCAAAGACTGAGGGAATTCACCAAGACAAGACCAGCTCTCCAAGAAGTACTCGAAACAGAATTACACAAGGATCAGCACCATAAACATTCTCGAATGTGAAACCACTCAAAAGTTAAAGATCAAAGGCTAGATTCCACAATGGTTCAAGAGAGAAAACAAAGCAACAAAATGCAACCCAACAGAATGAACTGTAATTCACCCCACTTAAGGGTTCTCTCAATAAATGTGAATGGTTTGAATTCCCCTCTCAAGAGACGTAGGCTGGCCAAATGGATAAAAAAATACAAGCCAAGCATCTGCTGTCTCCAGGAAACACATCTAACCTGTAAGGATGAATTTAGACTCAAAGTAAAGGGATGAAAATGAATATTTCAAGCAAATGGAAGCCAAAAGAAGGCTGGTGTGGCAGGTTTGATCTCAGATAACTTGGTTTTTAAATCAACAAAAGAAAAAAAAGACAAAGGGGGACACTATATAATGGTGAAGGGTACAGTTCAACAAGAAGACATATCAATTCTAAATATGTATGCACCCAACTTAGGTGCACCTGGATTCATAAAGCAAACTCTATTGATCTAAATAAATTGATAGACAGCAACACCATAATAGTCGGAGACTTCAACACCCCACTGACAGCACAGGACAGATCCTCCAAACAGAAAATTAGCAAAGAAATAACGTACTTAAACAGAACTCTGGAACAAATGGGCTTGAATGACATTTACAGGACATTCTACCCAAAAACCACTGAATACACATTCTTCTCATCAGCTCATGGGACATTCTCTAAGATTAACCATATTCTAGGACACAAAGCATGTCTCAAAAAACAGAAATCATACCATGAATCTTCTCAGATAACAGTGGAATAAAAACAGAAATCAACCTTAACAGAAACTCTCATCTCTACACAAAGTCATGGAAATTAAACAACTTTCTGCTGAACGATTCCTTCATAAATGAGGAAGTAAAGATGGAAATCAAAAGATTCTTTGAACTAAATGACAAAGGTGACACAAGTTATCAAAATCTGTGGGACACAGCCAAAGCAGTCCTGAGAGGAAAGTTTATTTCCATAAATGCCTAAATACAAAAGTCAAAAAGATCACAAATAGACAACCTAATGAACTGACTCAAAGAACTGGAAAAGGAAGAACAGAACAACCCCAAACCCAGCAGAAGAAGGGAAATTAATAAGATCAAATCAGAACTAAATGAAATTGACAACAGGGAAACTATACAGAAGATTAATAAAACAAAAAGTTGGTTCTTTGAAAAAATAAACAAAATTGACACACCTTTGGCTAAACTAACGAAAAACAGAAAAGAAAAATCCCTATAAAGCTCCATCAGGAACAAAAAAGGAGAAGTCACAAGTGATGCCATGGATATTCAAGATATAATTTATTAATATTACAAAAACCTTTATGCACACAAACTGGAAAATGTGGAGGAAATGGACAAATTTTTAGAAACACACAGCCTCCCTATGCTCAACCAGGAAGAAATACAATTCCTGAACAGACCAATATCAAGGACTGAAATTGAAAAAGCAATAAAAACCATTCCAAAAAAGAAAAGTCCCGAACCAGATAGTTTTACACCCAAATTTTACCACACCTACAAAGAAGAACTGGTGCCTATCCTGCAGAAATTATTCCACAGCATTGAGAAGGATGGATTCCTCCCCACCACATTTCATGAAGCCAACATAACCCTGATACCAAAACCAGGAAAGGACACAACAAAAAAAGAAAACTACAGACCAATATCCCTTATGAATATACATGCAAAAATTCTCAACAAAATTCTAGCTAACTGAATCCAGGTGCTTATTAAGAAAATAATGCATCATGACCAAGTGGGCTTCATTCCAGAGATGCAGGGATGGTTCAACAGATGCAAATCTATAAGCATAATTCACCACAAAAACGGAAGCAAAAACAAAAACTTATGATTCTCTCAGTAGATGCAGAAAAAGCATTCGACAAAATTCAATACCCGTTTATGATAAGAACACTTAACAAAATAGGCATAGATGGCGCTTACCTAAAAATGATACAAGCCATTTGTGACAAACCCACAGCCAACCTTATACTGAATGGGGAAAAACTGAAAGCATTCCCACTTAGAACTGGAATCAGACAAGGTTGCCCACTATCTCCACTTGTATTCAACATAGTGCTGGAAGTCCTGGCCACAGTAATCAGGAAAGAGAGTGGGATTAAAGGCATACGAATGGGAACAGAAGAGATCAAACTCTCACTGTTTGCAGATGACATGATATTATATCTAGAAAACCCCATGGATTCAACCAAGAGGCTCCTGGAATTGATAAACGAATTCAGTAAAGTCTCAGGATATAAAATCAATACACACAAATCAGAGGCTTTCGTATATGCTAATAGCAGTCATACCGAGAACCTAATCAAAGACTCAATTCCCTTCAAAATAGCAACAAAGAAAATAAAGTATCTAGGAATATATTTAACTAAGGAGGTAAAAGACCTCTACAGGGAGAGCTATGAAACATTAAGGAAGGAAATAGCAGAGGATGTAAACAGGTGGAAAACCATACCATGCTCATGGGTCGGCAGAATCAACATTGTTAAGATGTCTATAATACCCAAAGTGATCTACAGATTCAATGCGATCCCTATTAAAATATCAACATCATTCTTCACAGATGTAGAAAAATTAATTCTATGCTTCGTATGGAATCAGAGAAGACCCCGCAGAGCGAAAACAATTCTAGGCAATAAAAACAAAATGGGAGGTATCAACTTACCAGATTTCAAACTTTATTATAAGGCTGTAATGATCAAAACAGCTTGCTACTGGCACAAAAATAGAGCCATTGACCAGTGGAATGGAACTGAGAACCTGGATATAAAACCATCCTCCTATAGCTACCTAATCTTTGACAAAGTAGACAAAAACATGCACTGGGGAAAAGAATCCTTATTCAATAAATGGTGCTGGGAAAACTGAGTAGCCACATGTAGAAGACTGAACCAGGATCCACACCTTTCACCTCTCACAAAAATCAACTCCTGCTGGGTAACAGACTTAAACCTGAGGAGTGAAACTATTAGAATTCTAGAGGAAGATGTTGGAAATACTCTTCTAGACATTGGCCTGGGCGAAGAATTTATGAAGGAGACCCCAAAGGCAATCACAGCAACAATCAAAATAAATAAATGGGACCTGATCAAATTAAAAATCTTCTGCACAGCCAAAGAAACTGTCACAAGAGCAAACAGACAACCTACAGAATGGGAGAAAAATTTTGCATGCTACAAATCTGATAAAGGGCTGATAACTAGAATCTACTTAGAACTCAGGAAAATCAACAAGAAAAAATCCAACGACCCTATCAAAAAGTTAGGCAAAGGACATGAACAGAAACTTTTCAAAAGAAGACAGAATAATGGCCCAAAAACATATGAAAAAATGTTCAACATCTCTAATCATCAGGGAAATGCAAATCAAAACCACAATGAGATATCACTTCTCTCCAGTGAGACTGGCCTTTATCAAAAAGTCCCAAAACAATAAATGTTGGCGTGGATGTGGAGAGATAGGAACACTCATACACTGCTGGTGGCACTGCAAACTAGTGCAACCTCTGTGGAAAGCAATATGGAGATACCTTAAAGAAATACAAGTAGAAGTACCATTTGATCCAGCAACCCCATTACTGGTCATCTGCCCAAAAGATCGAATGATACTCTATGAGAAAGACACCTGCACCCGAATGTTTACAGCAGCACAATTCACAATTGCAAAGATGTGGAAACAACCCAAGTGTCCATCAGTACATGAGTGGATTAATAAAATGTGGTATATGTATACCATGGAGTACTATTCAGCTTTAAGAAACAATGGTGATATAGCACCTCTTGTATACTCCTGGATAGAGCTGGAACGCATTCTACTAAGTGAGGTATCCCAAGAATGGAAAAACAAGCACCACATGTACTCACCGTCAAATTGGTGTTAACTGATCAACACATAAGTGTACATATAAGAATAACATTTATTGGATGTCGGGAAGGGGGGAAGGGGAAGGGTGGAGGGGGTGGAGGGGACGGTTATATGCATACACAAAGAGTGCACTGTGCACCATCCGAGAGATGGACATGCTTGAAACTCAGATTCGGGGGTAAGGGGGGGTAAGGGCAATATACGTAACCTAAACATCTGTACCCCCATAGTATGCTGAAAAAAAAAAAAACTTACTATACAGTATGCATACCATAGCCAGGCACAGTGGTGCATGCCTGTAGTCCCAGTTAATTATCTGGGAGGCTGAAGTGGTAATATCACTTGAACACAGGAGTTGGAGGCTATAGCATGAAATGATGGAATGATAGTAGTTGTGAGTAGTAACTGTACTTCAGCCTGCGCAACATAGAAAGACCCCATCTCAAAAACAACAAAAAAAAGTATAATCACAGAATCCAAGGACATGCAACTAGTAATGTGTGAATCATGAAAAAGAAAGAAAGGAAATACAGAAAAATGTCTCAATAAAATACAAGACAGAGAAAAAAATGTATAAAGCAAAGAAAATGCATGGTAAATAGAAAATAAAAAATGAATAGAACATTTATTTCTGTATCATTAAACACCATAAATATAGCTAGATTAGTGTTATATTATTTATATATGTTTTATTGGAAAAAAGTAATAATGTAAAATAATTTAACATTATTTCACTTACTATATATTCATCTAAATGAGCACCACATAGAAACATACATATAGCAAGATGAAAAAAATATTTTATTTAAATACCAATTTTTAAGAATTTGGTATAGTAATATTAATATTAGAAAGAATATAAATTAAAGCAAAAAGCACCCATAAGAATTAAGGTGATCCCTACAAAACACAGAACATTTTATTAAGATGATTTATGGAAATCGCATATTGATATGTATAATCCTGAAATATATAAAATAACAGTATTTCAAGTGGGTTCTTAAAAATCTCACAATTATATTAATAGTAGAGGATTTTAATATATTTTTACCATAAACATATAGATCAAGCAACATTTATAATATAAAGTATTAACAAAAATGAAGAAATATGACTTAAAAGATGGAGAACTCCACATGTAAGAAATAGAGAAAACATTGATTTGTTCCATGTTTTGTACAAGATTTGACTGAAATAAGCATTTTATAAATATAAAAGAACTTACATGTATGGAAATTTTTTATTTTGTAACATTTTTCTTTGTTTTCACTTCTTGTACTCTATAGGAATTAATTCAACTTTATTTTACAGCTTTCTTTTCTGTTTAGCTACTAGTATTCACTGAACTATAACACAGGCATGCCTACTTAACATGAGCAATTCTGTTACCAAAAGTTTGGCACTTGTCCCCATGGCCACATCAGAAGAACAAGGCCAAGTGGTTTGAGGAGAAGGAAAGGGAGATTTATTAATTTGCCAGCAAATGAGGAGAGTGACAAACTTACATCTTAAAGTACCATTTTCATTACTATAAGCAGAAATACGGAGCTTTTAGAGGGAAGGTTTTCAGCTTCAAGCTATTGCTGTTTAGCTATATAGTTGATAGTTCTGATCCATCCATCTCTGGCAAATATAATCTCATGACCTCCATCAGGACAATTCAGTTGAGCCATATCCTGTGGTTCAAAGAACAAAGAACAATCCCCTCCCCTTCTGATCACTGGCCTTGGGCAGTGATACAGGTTTTAATTCCCAAAAAGAGTGAAAGAATGGAGGGGTGGTTAAAGAGACAGCTCATAAAACATTTTTACCCCCTTTTAAGCTGTTCCCTCTGTTTCATATTCCCCACTGTCAATTTTACCCTTCCATATCTATGGGAGGAGGGGTGATGTAATCCTCAATCTACTTTCTGCTGAATTGGGACATTTATACTTATTTATGCCATTGCAGAGCTTTTGCAGTAGACATACAAAAATAGAGAATGCAACAGATTACCAGGTGAGAAAGGGCATAAGCAACAACTACAACTGTGATGACTGACAGGATGAAATGGAGGAGGATATTTGATTTTACCCCACTTGGTATCTCAGATACCAGTAGGACTGTGGGTCCTTACTGTCACCCTGCACACAACGTCTGATACAGGACTGGGCAAGAAAGAAACATGGGGCCTCTGAGTATAAGGCTATTAATTGTGCCCTGTAGGTGATCTGAGAGACCGGCTTGTACAAATTCAGAAATCACATACAGGAATACTTGCACCAAATGAGTTTTTGGATAGCAAACCCAACAGTGAGAAAAATGAGCAAAACAAGCTATAGCCCAGAAATCCTTATTAAGGAGTTTCCCTCCATCCCATAGACAGAACAAATAACCAAAGAAAGATTAGTGAAAAATATCATTTCCATTTTTCCTTCTTCTTAAACAGAGAGTTTAGATTGCTTAAAGGCTGTCCCATCTGCTGGAAACTTGGGTCCTCTTCTTCCATGGGACATCTCTTTACTCTGGTATGATGGACACAAGATTTTTACTCCTGACAATTTCAATGAAGTGTGAGTTGTTAGAGGCACTTCATAGGGTCCCTTCCACTTCTCTGCTTCCAACTGGGGCAGGGACCAGAAATAAGCAAACTCATGCATAGTGGTTAGCATCTGACTCACTTGTTTGACAAATGGCTTTACTCTGCTTTACTTACTAATGATTATATCACCATACTTAGCTCAGGGTGCTAGAAAGTGTCCCTCATAAACTATTTCTTAAGTTGGCTTCCAAGGGCTACCCTGATCTGGAGGAAAGCAAGTGGCAACACCTTATTACTCTTTAGATGGGTTTCCTGCATCAATTCCGGGATGCACACAATTTCCATTCTAAGTGTCTTACTTGCTGGGTTACCTCCTATACAAAGGAGGGTCCATCATCACTATGTGGAGGAAGGGAGCCTATGAACATTTTTATGACCTGCAGGATCATTGAGTCCACTGTGTCCAGCTCCTTGGAAAAGCAGTTCCCCAGGTTCTCACTGGGGGGTCCACTCAAAGAAGCTCATGGGTGGTCGTAGGACATTGTGTAGTAAACCCAGGTGCAGGTAGTGGGAAGCAAAGGCATCTCCCCACCACTGATGACACCACCATGGAATAGTTAAACATGGTAATAGTTTGCAAAATGGCCAGGGCTCTGTGGAGTATGCTCCTGGGTTCTGTTGACAATGGGGCCATTGGTCCAGAGACCAAGCCGATAATTAAAAACCAGAGCAGTCCCCTGTCTGAGCTTTGTCTGCCTCTATCAGCTTCCAGGTCTCTTCCTGGTTGGCCCTGGCTTTCTGCATCTTGGCCATGCTGCTGTGGTGCCTGCTGATGTCCTCGCCATAGGAGGAGGAGCTGCTGAGCTGTCTGTCTCCGCAGCTGCCTGCCTATGGCATCCATCACCAGCATGCCATTCTCCACCTGCTTGGCTTCTTTCCCTGGACTGCTAATGCCCATCATCCCATCCTCCTCTGAGGCCTATTCCTGCCCTGTGCTGGCGTATGTGCTCAGGAACTCCGCAAAGGTCCTGTCCTAGGGTAGCAGCTCCTGGTAGGATGCCATCCCGGAGTGAGTTCCTTCAAAATGATTCTAGTGACTTCAGATACTCTCTCTGTTTGGTAGGATAAGCTTCTACCCACCCTGAAAAGGTATGTACTAATACAAGCTTAGACATCTGAATGAAATTGTCAGTCATTGAAAGGGTGGGTCCCCAAATGTTAGGTTCCCTATGCAGCAGGTTGCTTTTCTGTCTTTGGATTGTTTCCAGCACACAGTTTGTTAGGAATGGGTTTCTTTTAAATGAGGTCCCACCAAATCCATTAAACACCACGCCCTAATGTGTACATTCATGTAGGTGCCTCATAAGAGGCTGAACCAAGGATTCAGGTAGGAGAATTTTGTCTCCATGTAGCCATCCCAAATGTCAGAACCCCAGTCTTTAGTTTCAGGTGGTTGTATATCAAGAATATCAAGGCTACGAGGAACAGATTGCATTCAGCAGTCTCCTTGGTAGCTCTGCCAGTGGTCTGATTTATTTTTGCAACATAAGTGTCTCCCTTTCTTGGTAACAAGGACAGTGCATGATGGTCACCCACTTGGGCTCAGCCAAGGCCTCTAGTAGGGACATTATTTTGGTGGCATACTTAACGTCCTTATATCCTGTCATCAGGATAACTCTTTCCTTCCAAGTGGTACCATGAGTGTGCACAACCATAAAAGCATATTAGAGTACGTATAAATGTTTACCTTTTTTCCTCTGGATAACTTAAGAGCTCTGGTTAAGGCAATCAGCTCAGCTTCCTAGGCTGAAGTCCCAGGCAGCAGTGCATTTTGTGACCACCATATATCCAGCCCTTCATTGTCCATAAAGCTGCTCCCATTGGTGAAAAGATCACAATTTGGCTCTGGCATCAGCTGATCTGACAGATCCATCCTGCTAGAATAGGCAGCCTCCAGAGCCTCTAAGCAGTCTTGTTGCAAAGGCTCATTCTCTTCAGCTGGTAACAGGGTGGCAAGATTGATAGTGGACACAGTCTTTGATAACAACTCACAAGTAGCTGCTACTGCATGGAGGCAAGGAGGCCAACCTCTCACAATATTGTCCAGCTGCTTGGCAACTATGCCACTGGCCATGGGATGTCTCCCAGCACCTGTGCTAAGCCTCCAAGGCTCATTCCTTATTTTTCATGACTGTATAATTTAAATTCTTTCTGCAAGTCAGGCAACCGCAAAGCAAGGGAAATCATAAGACTCTGCTTTAGTTTTTCAGAGGCATTTAGACAGTCCGTGGTCCAGATAGGGGCTCCACATCTGTCCCTTTAAGGGCCCCATACAAGAGCTTTGCTATTAGTCTGAAGTTTGGGGTCAAGATGCAACAGAACCTTGCCATTCCTAGGAATCCCGTATGAGTAAGCTGCTGTTTGCAAATCTGTGCAATTGTAGGTTCTGCAAGTCCCCCACTAAGCTCCCATCAAACGGGGCAGGAAAACCCTTTTAAACTCATGAGACAACACAGTCCAGCAGTGCCTCAAGGCCATTCTAGTCCCAGGATCCTGCCATTCAAATGCAACTGAGTAGTCACTTGTACAATATCATTAATGGATGTAAATCCTGCACGAATCTATACACATTGGTATGGGGAATTAAAATTCTCTCTATACGTATAGGGATCCCATTCACCTATACGGCCTTACTCACTTTTGGTAGCTTTCTTCTTGCAAATGCTGCAATGGATATGCAGTCCTGCTGAGGATCGAACTTCAAAGCGAACTCTTCCACAATGCCAGTCTCCTGTATACTTCACCAGGTCCTGGTATTCATCCAGCAGGAGCTTGGCAGTGCCTCCTAAAGGTCAGCTTCTGGCACTTCTGAAACAACTCTCAGTGTTCCTGCTGCTCACCCAGGTCTGCCCCCTCCGCCCACTGTGGTGAGTTTTTCAGCTGCCGCTTGTCGACGGCTGCCTTGCCACTACCCAGCTTCCCCTGGGACCACTTTTGCCCCTGAAGCTTGCACTGATCAAATCCCCACTGTCAGTTTCACCTGAGGCTCCTGTGGGGATATTTGGATTGGAGCCACTAGTGAGGCCGGGGGCCCCAGGCCCCCTCCATCATCATTTGAATCCTGGACTTCAAAGAAAAAAGACATTTGCTCTCCCGGGGTTTTCTTATTACCTGGAGTTCTTTGCAATTTTGAGCAACACTCTTTCCAATGTCTTTCTTCTTTACAAAAATCACACACTGATTGTGTATTGATCTGGGGTGACTTTTTCACCCTTTTTTACTTTTTAACTGCCACAAAGAACCCCGTTGGCAGTTCTTGCACATTCAAGCCTCCTATCTAATATTGCCATAAATTGCCCTGTCCCAGCTATGGGTGACCTCTTGCCAAATTGAGTTCCCTGTTGGGTCTTAGAAGGAGGGATCATTCTAACCTCAAGTCATAACCTAGTGGGTGTGGGCCAGTCTTGCTCTCACCTGCCACCTCATAGTGCCAAGATGGTGGCAGGCAGCATTTGACCTTGGCTGGGCTTTGTGCAGGCTGTTTCCTGGGCCAGCTGTGGGCCTCTGGCAGGGGCCCCATCAGTGTGAGCTTGAGTGTAGAGGAGCCTGCAGTATCATCCTGAGTATCAACCCAACTGCGGCGGGTGCTGGCACCTCCTGCCACGTCACACATATGGAGGGGTGGTAGGGCAATGGGCTCTCCTTCCCTGTCCCCCATTTTTCTCTCCCCAGGCTCCCCTCCCACTTGGTCCACCCCCAGGGCTGCAGTTCCATGTGGCACCTCTCTTCAGAGGGTGCAGGCCAGGGGAATCCAACTGTCCAACCAAAACAAAGCATGGTGAAGGTCCCTGGCATTTGGGGCAGTGGGTAAAGGGCTCATGCAATTCAACCTGGTTAATCCCTCCCCAGTTCTATCACCCAGCCTTCCAGCTTCTTTATTGTGCAATTACATGAAAGATTGTACATGTAGGATAGTGTCCCGTTTACATGACCTTTGACAAAATAATTCCCATTGTAAGATAGTATAATAATTTAAGGTTTCATCCAACAGCCACCTCTCCTCACACTCCAGCATGGACATTGGACTATAATAACACCATTCTCTTTCAGTCATAGACTTATAGCTATAAGTTGGCCATTCAGCCAAGATTCTCCCCAAGGGGCTTGCAGATGGAGCTTCTCTATGTTAAAACAAAACTCACAAATAACAAACATAGACAATAAACATGCTAAGGCATTCCAACAAACAGGAACTATCTAAAGGAGAACCAAATTCTCAAATGGGAACTAACATCTCCTAATCCAGCAGTCCCCAACCTTTCTGGCACCAGGGACCAGTTTCATGGAAGACAATTTTTCCACAGATTAGGGTGTTAGGAGTGGGGGAAGAGGTGAAGCTCAGGTGCTGATATGAGTGATGGGAAGCAGAGTGGCTGTAAATAGAGATGAAGCTTTGCTTACTCACCCACCACTCACCTCCTGCTGTGCTGCCTAGTTCCTAAGTTTCATGGAAGACAATTTTTCTGTGGACTTGTGGGTGGGGACAAAATTCACATGGTGATGCACAGCCCAGTTCCTAACAGGCCATGTACTGGTACCAGGCCACTGCCCAAGGTTTGGGGATCACAGGCCTAGTCCACAGGGGGCCAACAAGAGCCATTTGGTTCTCTCAAACAAGAACCAACATCTTCCAATCCCCCCAGGTTTCCTGGGAACTGTATGAATGAGGTCCAAATCCAATTTAGGTTCCCTAATTCCACTCAACCTCATGACTTCTGCTACAAATGATGCCTCCAAACAAATACAATGGGAAGGTCTGAAAACCTGCCCCAAATGGGTGGAATCAAAGGTCTCAGCATGCACGCTATGGAACTTATTCAGACAAAAGCTGAGGCATCTGGACACTTCCCAAATCCATTTCCTTTTCCTCAACTCAGTTCAGGTTGCAGGGAGCTGTGTCTACTTTTCATGGAAGGAAGAGATAGGAGTTCCCGGAGCTAAATGGGCTTTGGCAGCTGCTGGGGTTGTTCCTTACTTTCTCACCCCCCAAAAACATTGCTCCTACCACAAAGACCTGCAGATTGACCCAAGGCTAGTCCCTGTCTCTTCCAGCACTCACAGAGTTTCATTTCACTGGGGCACTGATGGGTCTACCCAAGGATGCCAAATTCTGTTACTGAAAGTTTGGCACTTGTCCCCAATGCCACATCAGAAAAATGAGGACAAATGATTTGAGGAGAAGGAAAGGGAGGCTTATTAATTTGCTGGCAAATTAGGAAAAGACAAATTCCCATATTAAAGTGCCATTTTCCTGTCTATAAGCAGAAATACAGAGCCTCTAAAGGGAGGTTTTCAGCTTCCAGGTATTGTTTAACTACAGTTGATGGTTCTGATCAACCCCATCTCCAGCAAAGACATTCTCATGACTTCTGCCCAGACAGTTCCATTGAGCCATCTCTTTTGGCACAACGGAAGAAAGAACACTCTCTCCGCCCTCCATCCCAACCACTGGCCTTGGGCAGGAATGCGGGTTTTAATTCCCCAAAAAGAGTGTGGGGGGTTTAAGGAGACATTTCACAAAACATTTTACCCCTTTTCAGGCTGTTCCCTCTGTTGCAATCTGTTTTGTATAAAAATACTAACCAAGAGCCTATTTGCCATTATTTTAAATGAAGAAATGCATGACGCATGAGAAGTTAACCCTCCAAACTCCCAGCAATTTCTAAAATAGCACTAAAACACAGGAAACCTATTTGTGTACATGTATATAAATCCCCCCCCGCCATTTTTAACTCTGTTCTGTCTTTATGGTTTTCTTTAATACATTATTGGGATTCATTTTAACACTGGGAAACAGCAAGGGCTACATAAAAAAAGGCAAAATGGAAAGGAGTTTAGAACAAATACAATGGCCTAGTGCCTCACAAAAATGATCCTATGATGCCTCTCGTAGTACCATTAACATCTAAACACAATCTTCCATTATGCCATTCAATTAAAAATCCCTAGAGTTGGTTACATTCTGCTCATTGTATTTAGACTATTAATCAATTCTATATAAGTTCTATATTATCTTCAAAATGTCATCATATAGAGCATAAATATACTTTTTGCTTGTATAAGGTATATAAGCTGTATAAAATTTTGATATTAGAAGCCAGAAGGTGTTCTACAGACAAACACTAAACAGAGAGATATCGTATGTGATATGCCCTTAATGATATTTACAAATATGTTACTGCTTGCATCATAGTGCATATAATTTGCCCAAAAATATATATTTCATTATTAACTACTGCTACTAATTTTTCAGTGTATGATTGCATACTTTATTAATGGATCAGTATACTGTTGTAGCATATCAATATTTTCCACACTTAATTCACATGCAGAATTTATTTATGGAATTCAAATTAGAGAAATGGTTCTCATATCATGCAAATATCTTTTCCCATAAAACTACTTTAAAATCACTTTTTAGTAGCTGGTGAAAACAATATTACTTTTTTTATCTAAAAAAATTTTCTTATAGAATTGATTTACAGGTCTGCAAAACATTATCTCTTTCAATCTTTTCTTATATCATTTATAATATGTATGTATCCAAAGCACTGATATTGCCCTTATATTTAAATACAGCAAATTAACATGCACATTTTCTCTGCACCTTTGCTTATCCCAGTAAAAGGACGGCAGAGGAATCAAACCAATAAGGACATGAGAATTGAGGAGAGAAAGAATGGTAGATGAAAAATGTCAAAAAAAATTTTAGAAGATGCAAATTGGATGGATAAGTGGCAGTGAGTTTATGTTTTGGCTTTCCTACTCATTTAAGTGCCTGTGGCAGGATTAACAGCTACTGTGTCATCTTTCCTCCAGCTTTAGGGATGCCTGAGGACTTAACCCTTGAATAAATCCTCCTCGAAAGACCAGTGTGAGGAGAGTATAGCAGTATTCTGTCTCCAAGATAAATGAAGGTCCTGCTGAGGTTACTTTGCACCAAATCAAACTCCTGTGCCTGGTTGTGGAGATTATTTATTAAGTAAACTATTATTGATGAGTAACATGAAATTGATAAATAACCTGTAATGGAGGAGTGCCAGGCAGTTGATGAGATGCAGTGTCACCAGCAATGCGTGCTAATCAGACACCCCTGTGAGTGCTGCAGGGCAATGAGGCATAAATAAAGACACCACTGAGCGTGACTCTCCACTGCCTCATCTTGTGGGATGATTTGGGGGAATGACTGGGACGTTTGGAGTCTGCCCCTGGGAACAATGAAGCATGTGCTGCTCTGCCTGGTCTTCTCCTTGCACTGCACTCTGTTTTTGTAAACTGAGTAAACTTGGTACTAGATGAACTTTGTTGTGTTTCATGAACTCAACTGCTGATCTCCACCTAAAATCGTCATGGCTTGTCGATCAGAGTTAATATTGAAGGCTGAAAGAAGGAAGGGGGAGAAGTAAGGCTAATCTGTGTTATGACATCCAAGGAATTGGGAACATTGTCTGACGTGTAGAGATCTAGGGAGTGATAAAAAGCAAAAAGAGGCTTGCTAGAAAACATTTAAGGAATATATACAGCCCCATACTTAATGACCCTATCCCTCCAGGGCAGGCAACTATTCTTACTTCCTAGGGAAGGCTAGAGGTTTACTTCCTGGGGACAGAATGTCCCTTCCATGGAGCTGGAAAGCAAGCTGAGACAGAGGCTCAAGGGGCCTTGGACTTTGGAACATGTGAACTAAAATAAAATCCTAAGCCTCCCACCAACTGACCCTCTTTTTGCCAAAAGGGACCCCAGAAAAACCTTAAAACTGAGTTCCTGGCCACAAAAGGAAGGGAGGTCGATGCCTCAGACAATAAGATACTACATTATTAGTAGGACCTAAGGCCACAAAGGGCAAAGTTTAAATCACCTGCAGGCCATCAATTTGCTCAAGAGATCACTTGACCCAGTATATGCAAAATAGCTTGTCTCTAATTAACAGACTTCCTTATCTTAACTTAAAACATTCCAAGCCTTACTTCTTTCCACCTATAACCTCAAATTGTAACCTGGACTTCCTGGGCACATTTTCTCAGGACCTCTAAAAGCCATGTGCTCTGGACTGGAGTTGCACACATTTGGCTTAGAATAAACCTCTTTAAATCCCCTCAGCCCAAAAGACACCAGGAGGGACTGAGGAGAAGAATGAGGCACCATATTGAAGACAGAGAGATTGTGTGAATGAAGTGGAAAATTGAAAAATTCCACTACCGGGTTTTCTCCCTTGCATCCTTCCCTGGGCCTCCTCCTCTGCAACTCCCCGCCCCCACAGCTGCACCCTCACATCATAAATCACCTGTAGCAATTAGTGTACCAGGCCCGTGAGGTAGTTTAGGACTCTGCCTCACTAAAGTTAACCCAGTTGTAACCGTGCCCCTCCTCCTTAAGCGGAGTGTATAAAAGACTGCTATGCTCTTTGTCTGGTGCTCAGAATTTGGGGAGAGCAAATTCCCCTCTGGGCCCTGCTGGCTGGCGTAGGGTAAAACCTGTTTTGCTTTATCTCCGTGTGTGTCTCTCGGTCTATTCCCGGTCATCTCTGCTGTAACATACAAACTTACACCTGACTGTGCACTATTATTTCCTTTCTCAGCTCCTGGAATGTAGGGTGCAAAATTATGTGGCAGGTTGGAGGACAGATAACACACTTGCATTCCTTATTGTTTGGAGTTTCCCCAAGGAAACAACCACATCTCACTGCATCATCTCACTCTCGGGTCCAGTAGTTGATGAGCCCCACCCATTCATAGTCTCTAGTTACTCTCACATTAAAACTGTCAGATACGTAAAGACTGTTTTAATAAGACCAAAGACAAAAGTAAACACACAAAAAGAAGAAGACACTGTTCATTGGAATAAGGCAATAACCTGAGGGAGAGGAAGTCCTGGGGTCAAGGAAATAGGGGCTTGACAAAGGAGAAAGAAATCCTAGGGACACTGGGGCAAGGTACCCTGGGATAAACACTGCACCTGGCACAGAGGACATTAGAGGAGAAGAGAAACACTTAGGAGGGAAGATTTCAAATGAAAAACACAGTACAGAGAATTTACCTGATGTGCTTAGTGGTATTAAAATAACCATTTTAGTTGAGAGTTTGGAGATAAATTAGTGATAGCTACAAAGAAAAGAAAGCCAGCCACGTAATTATTTGATGATCACCTCATGAAAAAACACAAAGTTAATCAAAGTACACTTCACCTGTAATATTAATTAATATAGCTGTATGATGAAGACAGTAATATTGATTTACTGAAAATTATCATAGAGCTACAGTGGAAGGCCAAGAGATGGGTATTTATTATTTGAGGAGGGTACATGGAGCTCAATTATAATATTCTATAGTAGGAAGTCCACAGATAAAGCTGTGGGCTTTTTTGAGAATGTGGAAGTAACAAAAGAAAAAGTTAAATAAGTTAAAAATGGTTGCTTCTAGAGAATGTGACATAGAGATGGGACCTATTGAAGAAAGGATTGTCTTTTTTCATTAGCTGTCATATATTATTACTTTATTTTTAAAAATATGTACAATTGATGCAATAATAAAAATTAACACATTTATAAAAAGTGAACACTTCCTCTATTCCTTCCTTCAGAGATAAAACCTTTTAAGCCTTTGATGTAAATTCTTCACTCTGCCTAGATCTAAGTCCAGTTTATCACTTAGTGTCCTTAGGCCAGCTTTGTAAACTTGCCGTGTCTCAGTTTCCTTATGTGAAGTTAATTGCTAAGCATACCTCACGGGGTTGTTATGAGGGTCTAATATAATTATTCATATAAAACACTCAGTGTAGTGTCTAGAATGTCTATAGTCATGGTCACAAAGATTATAGGTTTGCAGTGATTATGTAATTTCTAATACAGAATCTTATAAAATATACTGTTTTGTTCTTGCTTTTATTTAACTAAATATATAAGACGCACATTTTCTCTGATCTATAGATATAGATCAAGTTTATTCAACCTTGGCACTATAGAAATTTTTGGTGGGATAATTCTTTTTTGTTGAGGGATGTCCTATGCATTACAGGATGTTTAGCAGCATCCCTGGGCTCTATTCTCTAGATAAAGGTAGCAGGACCTCCATTTACCCCAATTTAGATAACAAGGATGTCTCCAAACATTGCCAAGGCCCTCTGTGGCCTCTCCACAGTGTTTCTTGTGTGGAAACACTGATATATATCTACTTTATTTTCCCCAGTAGTTATATTTTCTTCCTATGAAGCTAGCAAGATACATTTAACTACTCCCTGATTAGTAGATACCTGATTTATTTCTTACTTTTAATATTATAAAAAATGCTTAATGAAAATCCTCGTTTAAATTTATATTCAGAGTGCTATAATGAACATTATTGTACATATATATCTGACAGTGTCTCTTATAATATCCTAGAAATAAGACAAAAGACCATACATAATGATTTTTTTAAAAATTAAGTTTAAAATGTAAAGTTTTAGTTGCATTTAAAAAATGTATATATGTATATAGATGTATAAGAATAGATGATATCTATAGGTCTCTCTATATAATGCCATTATCCTTAAAATCATCAAAAGTCTTTATAGTAAAACCATTTCCAAATAAAAATAAAATGTTTTGTCATTGTTTCAGATGTCTCATAAGCTTGAGAGCAAGTACTTTATTTGGGAAGACGCTGCTTATTTCTAGGTATCATAACTGAATGAGGAAAATGCTCTCAAGAGCAGGTTAATACAAGAAAAGTTTAGAATATATGAAGAGTGAAGAGGTGACTAATGCCTCCCTTTTCAAAGATAGAGCTCTAAGGGGACCATTATGATATGTTTATTATTATATTTATTATTTGTGGGAGGTTCATGTATTAGTTTGGAAAATGCAGGCTTCAGGATTTACTTTCTTTTAATAGGCAAATGGTTGTGCTGACTTACTTCATACAATTAAGTTTTTGAGATGCATTATTTACAGAGGCAGATCAAATGTGTTGTGATCAACTTGCTGTTTCAGATGTATACTTAATAAGCTTTTCGAAAGCAAATTAAAATACACAAAAAATATAATAATACAAGCAAATGAACAGAAAGAGTCCAAAGAGGAAAAGTCAATAAAAGTATTTCTTTACTACTGTTTGATAATCAGAAAGTTCAGATATTTTCTTCTCATTAACAGGGAGCTGTCCAGATGCGCAGTCATAAAAACCAACATAAAGTGTTAATGAGATTGAGGGGAATGGTGAAATGTCTCCATCCTGAATATTTCATGAGCTGTCACCATTCAAAGGGTGTCAGGATTTACCTTCATTGCAGCTCAGGCAAACCTCTGGCACTTGATGGCATATTCAGCAAAAATGTTCTAGGGACCTTTACTGCTTTAGGGATCCTTAAAGAAAACTATAGTTGGACTCAGCTGTACGTGCATTGGGTTGTTTTTGTTCTTTTCTCTTGCTATCTGTAAACTGATTGTATATATGTCCAAATGCCGCCTTTCTATTCTTTCAAAATAATCTTCATGTAGCTTTCCACAACATTAATCACCATTGCAGATAATTGAAATGGTCTCTTAACAAGCTAATGTGCCATATAACAGTGAAAATATTTTGTTTTTAATAAATATTTTATTACAAAAACGATTTCTGTTTTTTGGAAACTTTGAGATGACAGACCACAAAGAATAAGAAAAACATTTATTTCTAATCTATGAAAGAGTATTGCTTTTCTTTTTCTTTTGTTTTCTTTTTTTTTAATTTCAAAATATTACAGGGGTACAAACATTTTGGTTACATGAATTGCTTTTGTACAGTTTGAGTCAAAGTTGTAAGTGTGCCCATTACCCAGATAGTGTGCACTCCCACCTGCTTAATTTCTGATGAATGTTATTTCCATATGTGCACATAAGTGCTGATCAATTAGTTCCAATTTAATGGTGAGTACATGTGGTTTCTTTTTCCATTCTTGTGTTACTTCACTTAGAAAAATCGTCTACAGTTCCATCCAGGTTAACATAAGAGGGCCACTGTTTTTTTATGGCTGAGTGGTACTCCATGGCATACATATACCACTCATTTTATTAATCCACTCATATATTGATAGACACTTGGGTTGTTTCCACATCTTTGCAACTGGGAATTGTGCTGCTATAAACATTCAAGTGCATTTGTCTTTTTTATAGGATGTCCTTGTTTCCTTTGGGTAAACAATCCATAGTAAGATTGCTAGATAAAATGGTAGGTTTACTTTTAGTTCTTTGAAGTATCTCCATACTATTTTCCACAGAGGTTGTGGAAGTTTGCTGTCCCACCAATAGCATATGAGTGTTCCTAGCTCTCCACATCCATGCCAGCATTTTCTATTTTGGGACTTTTTGATAAAAGCCATTCTCACTGGAGTTAAGTGATATGTCATTGTGGTTTTGATTTGCATTTCCCTGATGATTAGAGATGTTGAGCATTTTTTCATGTTTGTTGGCCATTAGTCTATCTTCTTTTGAAAAGTCTCTGTTCATGTCTTTTGCCCACTTTTTAATGGTTTTGTTTTTTTTCCTTGCTTATTTGCTTGAGTACTTTATAGATTCTTATCTGCCCTTTGTCGGATATATAGCATGCAAATATTTTCTCCCATTCTGTTGTTTTCTTGGCAGTACAGAAGCTTTGCAATTTGATCAGGTCCCATTTATTTATTTTTGTTATTTCTGTGATTGCCTTAGGGGTCTTCTTCATAAATTCTCTGCCTAAGCCTATGTCTATAAGAGATTTTCCAACATTTTCTTCTAGAATTTTTATAGTTTCATGCCTTGGGTATAAGTCTTTTATCCATCATGAGTTAATTTTTTTTGAGTGGTGAATTACATTTCTAGATTTGCATATGTTGAACAATCCCTGCATCTCTGGGATGAAGCCCAACTTGGTCGTGATGGATTACTTTTTTTTGATAAGCACCTGAATTCGGTTTGTTAGGATTTTGTTGAGAATTTTTTCATCTATATTCATAAGGGATATTGGTCTGTAGTTTTCTTTTTTGTTGTGTCCTTTCCTGGTTTTGGTATCAGGGTGATGTTGGCCTCATAAAATGTGTTGAGGAGGATTCCTTCCTTCTCAATGTTGTGGAATAATTTCTGCAGGATATGCACCAGTTCTTCTTTGTAGGTCTGGTAAAGTTTGGGTGTGACACCATCTGGTCCAGGACTTTTCTTTTTAGGAAGCTTTTTTATTGCTGTTTCATTTTGGGTACTTGATATTGGCCTCTTCAGGATTTCTATTTCTTCCTGATTGAGTCTAGGGAGGATGTGTGTTTCTAACAATTTGTCCATTTCCTCCACATTTTCCAGTTTATGTGCATAGAGGTTTTTATAGTATTCATATAGAACTCAGGAAAATCAGCAAGAAAAGTATCAAACAACCCTATCAAAAAGTAGGCAAAGGAAATGAACAGAAACTTTTCAAAAGAAGATACACTAATGGCCAACAAACATATGAAAAAAATGCTTAACATCTCTAATCATCAGGGAAATGCAAATCAAAACCACGATGTGATATCACTTATCCCCAGTGAGAATGGCCTTTATCAAAAATTCCCAAAACAATGAATGTTTGTATGGATGTGGAGAGATAGGAACACTTATACACTGCTGGTGGGACTGCAAACTGGTATATCCTCTGCGGAAAGCAATATGGAGATACCTCAAAGACATACAAGTAGAACTACCATTTGATTCAGCAATCCCATTACTGGGCATCTACCCAAAAGAACAAAGACATTCTATAAAAAAAGACATCTACACTCAAATGTTTATAGCAGCACAATTCACAATTGTGAAGATATGGAAACAACCCTAGTGCCCATCAATGCATGAATGGATTAATAAAATGTGATATATGTATACCATGGAGTTCTATTCAGCCACAAAAAAACAATGGTGATGTATCACCTCTTGTATTATCCTGGATAGAGCTGGAACCCATTCTACTAAGTGAAGTATCCCAGGAATGGAAAAACAAGCACCACATGTACTCGCCATAATATTGGTATTAACTGATCAACACTTACGTGTACATATAGTAATAACATTCACTGGGTGTCAGGCAGATGGGAGGGGGGAGGAGGGGATGGGTATATACACACCTAATGGGTGCAGTGTGCACCATCTAGGAGATGGACACGCTTGACGCTCTGACTCAGGTGGAGCAAGGACAATATACGTAACTTAAACATTTGTACCCCCATAATATGATGACATAAAAAAAATTACAAAAAATAAAAAAAATAAATTTTTGAGTGGTGAGAGGTGCAGATCCTCTCAGTCTTCAATATGTGGCTATCCAATTTTCCCAGCACCATTTATTTAATAGGGATTCTTTTCCCCAAGGTATGTTTATATGTTTTGGTGAATATGCAATTTTTTACTAACATGAAATTATGCTATACATGTAATTTCATAATGTGTTTTCTTCAGTTAATGATTTCCCCCTTTCTGTGATGATACATCTTATATCACACGATTCTATAAACAAATTTCTCCAAATGTCTCCAATAAGTTCTTTACACCTAGTTTATTCTTAACAGAATTCATTCAAGAGGCATATATTCCACTTTGTTTTTATTTTTTCTCATCTGCTTTTACCCTAGCAAGTCACTTTTAATGACTCACTTTTTGACAAGACTTGGCTTGATGTCCTACAACTTGTCCTGCAACAAGTCAGCCCTTCTACATTTGTGTGGTTGTTTCCTCATGGTTTCATTGAAGATGTTTGTCTTTTGCAGACCCTGTAATCTGAAAGTTATACAAAGTCTTGAATATTCACAGTAAGCAAGTTTGCTAAACTAAACCCTAAATGATAACATAGACTTTATGTTCCATCCTATCAGGAAACACATGCTATCTGGTTTGTCCTACAATTAATATTTATAAGACTCATTTCTTGATTAGGGTAATGACAGTCTGAACATTCAACTGTACATTAACATTTTCCTTCTTTAATTAGAAACTAAAATATGATATAACTTTGCTATCACCATAAACATTTCCTATTTTCTCATCAGCCATATGACTAATGGTTTTGATGTCAATTTATAATCCTTGTCTGAGTTAATATTTTCATTAGAGGAAGTCGTGGAATGGTGATTTGCTTGTTCTATCACTTATCAGCTGTCATTCTCATCTAAAATAGAATATTTCTTCATCAACAGTGTGTATTTGATTATGTAAATTATGGTTTCTAATTTAAAATTAAAATTTATACTTTATCGTTTCCCTTTAGTTACTAATTTTCAAAGGAGAGGATTGGTTTCATTGACACTTCCAATGGCAATTTTTAACTTTTTCTTTCTTTTTCTTTTTCTATCTCTCAACTTTTTGGACTCATCTATTTTGTTTGGTTTAATGTTTCAGTTGACTAATTTTTTATTACCAACTGCTTCATGCTGGCCCCCAAATAAAATATTTAGGTTAACTCTAATAAAACATATACAAGATTTATATGAGGAAAACTACAAAACTGTGATGAAAGAAAACACAGCAAAACTAAATAAATGGAGAGAGAGTCCATTTTCATGGATAAAAAGAATTAATATTTTAAAGATGTCAGTTCTTCCCAACTTGATCTACAGATTCAATGAAATTCCAATAAAAATCCTAGCAAGTTTTTGTGTAGATATTTAGAAAACAGATTATAAAGTTTATATGGAGAGGCAAAAGACTCAAAATAGCTAACAGGGTATTAAAAAAGAAGACAAAGTCAGAGGACTGACCCTTCCCTAATTCAAGTGTTATTGTAAAGCCACAGTAATCAAGACAGGGTGGTATTCGGTGAAAGAACAGACAAACAGATCAATGGAAAAGAATAGAGAGCCCAGACATAGATGCACTTAAATATGGTCAACCGATTTTCGGCAAAGGAGCAAAGGCAATACAAGGGATTCAAAATAGTCTATCCAACACACAGTGCTAAAACAACTGGACATTCACATGCAAAAAACAAAATGTATTTAGACACAGACCTTACACCCTTCACAAAAATTAACTTAAAATGGATCACAGAACTAAATGTAAAAAGTACAACTGTAAAACTCCTAGTAGAAAACACAGAAAAAAATAGAGATGACCTTGGATTTGGTGATGGCTTTTTATATATGACACCAAAGACATAATCCATGAAAGAAAAAAATGATAAGCTGGACTTTAATAAAATTTAAAAATTCTATTCCCTGAAAGACACTGTCAAAAGAATGATAATAAAAAGCCACAGACTGGAAGAAAATATTTGCATAAGACATACCTGACAAAGCAGCGGTCTCCAAACTTTTTGGCACCAAGGGCCGGTTTCACAGAAGACAATTTTTCCACAGACCAGGGGTAGGGGGTGGGCTGCCATGGTGGGGCAGGTGGTACAGAGATCAGGTGGTAGTGTGCAGCCCATTTCCTAACAGTCCACAGACTGTACCAGGCTGCAGCCTGGGGGTTGGGGACCACAATGATAAAGGACTTTTCTCCCGAATGTACTCTTGAAACTCAACAAAAAGAAAACAAACAACCTGATTAAAAAATGGGCCAAGGATCTTAATAGACACCTCACCAAAGAAGACAGAAAGATAGAAAGATAGAAAATAGGCATGTGAAAAGATGTTCCACATCATATGTCATCAGAAAAATGCAAATTAAAGCAACGATGAGATACAACTACACATCTATTAGAATGGTCAAAATCCAGAGCACTGACAACATCAAATGCCGGCAAGGATTTAGAACAACAGAAACTCTCATTTATTGCTGGTTGGAAAGTAAAATGGCAGTCCTACTTTAGAAGGCAGTTGGGAAGTTTCTTACAAAACTAAACACACTCTTACTGTCCAATCCAGAAATCCTGCTCTTCGGTATTTACTCAAAGGAGTTAAAAATTTACGTCCACAAAAACCTGCATATAATGTTTCTAGCAACTTTATTCCTGATTGTCAAAAGTTGGAAGCAACTAAGATGTCCTTCCGAAGGTGAATATACAACTAAATTGGTACCTCCACACAAGTGGCATATTATTTACCATGAAAAGGAAATGAGTTATCAAGCCATGACAAAACAGGGAGGAAAGATACAGTAGATTTTTATTCATCAATTCATCATAATATTTTCAAATCAATTTTAACACCACAATGATTTTGTTTATTTTTTGACTTTGTTTTCTTTTCATTGTATTGAAAAATCTTGAATCTTAATAAAAATAGCTATAATTACTTCTTTGATTTAGATAACATAATGAAAACCGTTTTAAAACCACATATAAATATTACCAAAAATAAATCTTTGAAGGGAAGTTAAAAATGTCATTTCATTTTACTCATAGAACACTTTCACTAAAGAGGAAGAGTCAAATTTTCTGTTATAAAGTCATTGAGAACAATACTTTCTATGTGTAATCATGTCAGCAGTTTGGGATGAGCTCTTAGTAGAAACAGCCATGGAGAGAGAGGGTGGGTTGGGATACCTTCCCAGGTTTCTCTCTTCCAGGGCTAATTTCCCTATTGCTACAGTGGGATGGGAATTTCTTTGAGCTATGACACTATCAGTATTGCTTTTCTTACTTGTTCTGCCCTTTGTTCTCTGATTTTCCTAGCACTCATGCACTATCCTTTTTCTATTTAGATGTGCCCAAAGGATCTCGCACCCATGGTGGCCCTCACCTTCTGGCAAGGAGTGCATTTGCTGTGTTCTCTAAATCCAGCTTTCTCCAGGCCCTCTCATCACTTCTGGATCATTGCCATTGAATCTGCCACCCCCCCACTAGCCTACCATATTGCTGTGGTTTTCTGTTTTGATTTTATTAGTTTGGGGAAATTTCTGCCAATTCATGCATTATTTGGTTTGTGTGATTTCTGTGCTTTTTCTCCTCCCTGGTAGCAGTGAAGGTGCAAGTTGTGAAGTTCTCATTTATTTTTCTGGTTCTTGCTCTGTTCCTTCTAGAACCGAGACCCTTCAGATTGCTGCTATGTAAACAACTCAACTCAAATTCATTTGTTGGGAGACTAAGCTTGTTGGATTATATAAGGCCCTGGGTTTATACCTGAGGGTGATAATTGAATGTATAAAGGAGGGAAGAAAGGCCTGGGTGTGGTTTGCCACTGTGTGCCACAGAGCTCTATGTACCTGGCAGTTAGTAAGAGCAGTTGGAATTTTCATAGGCCTATGAAGCATCATCTCTCAGCTGAATAATTAATACATATCGGTACATTTATGGGTGTTGCTCTTGAACCCCCTTTTTAGTAAAAAATTAAAGTTTAAAATAAGCAAGACTTGAAACATGAGAGGAGTTTGTATTAACAAACATTTGATTTAGGTACTTGGTTGACTTTTCCCAGGGAGAGAAAACATAGGCGGGCATTATGCCCATGATTCTTTTGAGCAAACAGGCTAGATGCATTTTCTGTTTTCCTCATCACATTTTTTTTTCTGTAAAATATCAATAATTGTTCTTTGAATAAGTTTCTTCCAGAAACAACTTAGGAATGTTTAAAATGATGTAGCAACTTTGTTAATATCATTACTGAGTCTCATATTTTCTCACAGTCCAAGACATAGTTCTCTTGCTGAGCAAGATGTGTTCTCTAAATTCTAATGGTTTTACAAATATATTTTTGCAAAAAAATGCAAAATACTTTCTAATTGTAATTTGCAAAATTCTTAGAAACTACATTCCATACATATACTATTTAATTTGATCATTTCTTAGTATTTAAATAAAATAAAATTTTCTCCTGATCATTACTATCATCACTCTCCATCAGTTATTTTTTAAATCCACTTGTACAATTCACTAGGATGTTTCTCCTAACTACTTTGCCACATATTTTTACCATTTTCAGATATTTCTAGATTGCGTAAGTGGTAAAGTGCAATTTCACTTTAAAGTATTTTTAATTCATAGATTTTTCAACAAATTGTATTTTCTCTATAACAAATAATTAAAATACAGCTATATCATGCAACATTAAATATAAATATTTTACAATAAAAAAGCAAATCACAGAAAAAAAATGATGTTAGGAAATTGTCAGGCCATATATCTGAGAGGGCAGAACTGGTCCTGTCAATAGATGACTCTGTGTTACTAGGGAACCAAATAATAGTTTGTCTCCAAGAGGGATGTAGCAAAGGTTTAGAAAAATGTTCTCAAATACACCTTCACAAAAAATGGCCAATTTATTTCACTATTGTCTGAGAATTCACATTTAACTGTAACTGTTATAAATATTGACTATTTTCCTTTAGAAATACATCGCCATATAATTTTGAAATTAAAAATAATATAATGATATTTAACATTTATTTACGAAATATAAATTAGTCAAAATAAGTTAATAAATATTGCTACATTCTCACAGTCACAAGCACTAAAAGTTTATATGGGGTAGTTGACATGTGTACATTTCTATATACAGTGAAAAATTCAAGTGCTTTTTCCCCACAATATTATACATAGTTTTACAATTAAGTTTATTTGCTGAAATATTTGTAAACCTTATTTTAGTATATGAATGACATAGGCATAGCTTGATTGAATTAATGATTCTGCTATTATTGAACAGTTAGATTTTTCTAGTTTTTTACTACTGTAATTACTGTTTTGATAAATATATTACTAAAATAATAATTTACATATATCTGGGAGTTAAGATTAATTCTTATAAGTAATACCGAGGTTCCGATGGGTTGGGTATGTATGAACTTTTGAGGCTATGACAGAAACTGCTGATTGTCTATGTAAATTGGTTCTCTCTTATTAAAGATGCCTACAAATATGTGGCTGGCCACATGCCCTTGCCTGCAGAATGTCACGTGGCAAAGCTCTGACCAGTGAAAACCAATTCAAGTCAGACTTCTGGAAAAGTTCTTTAATGGAAGTCTGACCTCGACATCTTTCTATTTTGCCTTTAGCACTGGAATGTGACAACGGGAACGTCATCACAGAACTGGAGTTCTAGCACCTGCACTGGGAAAATGAACAGCAATTTAGGAATGGTTGGATGTGCAGTCATATAGAGGGAGTGTGTGCGGGGCAGAGAGAGAGAGAGAAACTGAGAATGTGAGAGCAAAGAAGAATGTGTCTCACTTTATGGAGCCTCATCCTATCCCTGGACTTTCCATCTCCAGTTTTCTCATTACGTGAGAAAATAAAACAGATCAATTGTTTAAGTTACCACTCCTTCAGCTTTTGCTATGGGCAATTTAACTCCTAATTGGCATAATAGACCAATGCCTTCCAAAAAGGTGCATGCCAACCAGTGGGTTATTCAAGTGCCTGTGTCACTGTGCCCCTACTGCCACTGGATAGCTGGTGTTTCATCTCTTTTTTCCTCTCATTTAATAGGCTACAATACACTTTTATTTTTTTTTTAATTTTATTTCAGCATATTATAGGGGTACAGATGTTTAGGTTACGTATGTTGCTCTTGCCTCCCTCCCCCGCTAAGTGCGAGTTTCAAATATGTCCATCCTTCGGCTGGTGCGCATTGCACTCTTTGTGTATGCATATACCCATCCCCTCCTCCCTCCTTCACCTCCCCCCACCCCCTTGCCCAACATCCAATAGATGTTATTCTTATATGCACACTTATGTGTTGATCAGTTACTACCAATTTGACGGTGAGTACATGTGGTGCTTGTCTTTCCATTCTTGGGATACCTCATTTAGTAGAATGCGTTCCAGCTCTATCCAGGAGTATACCAAGCAAGAATACACTTTTATTTAAAGTTGTATTTCTTTGAATACTAGGGTGGTTACACTTTTTTAACATAATTATTTACCACTTGTGTTTCTTCTTTTGAAAATTACATGTCCTTTGCCTATTTTTTTTCTATTGGGATATTTGCTTTGCTTATTAATTTACAAAAGCTCTTTGTAAATTGAGGCTATTAATTTTTGATTGTGGAGGCTATTAATCTTTGATCTTCCATATATGCTGTGAGTATGATTTTTCCACTTTATCATTTATCAGTAATTGATTATAGGAATTTTTAATCTTTAAATTTTTATTTTTGTGCAAATTTATTGTTTTTTATGTTGTTTCTGTCAGTATTCCAATGCACAGGAAATCCTCGAGTCTTTCTGAATTATAAAATTAAATTTGACCTTTCTTTCTGGTAGTGTATTTATGCCATGGTATTTCATTTAAATCTTTAATTTAGCTAAAATCTATTTTTGCATGAGGAAAATATCTGACTCAGTATTTTTTCCTATAGTGAACTATTTATCTTCATATCATGTATCAAATAATAATTTATTTTTCTACATATTTTTAATCATTTCATCTACTATTTTCTTTTTCTTAAGCAGTAAATTAACACTATTGTGGTTGTCTACTATGTACTAGAATATCTGTACATAGAGTGATTAAACAAACATCCAGTGCAAAAGGAATTATCAGTTTATCTTGAAAATAGACAAATAGTTTATTTCAGTAATATGTGAATAAGACTGACACAAGGGATCATCTATAGGAATTCTGTGCCTTTTTCTCTTTTTATATGGGGACACATATTAAAATAAGCTTTCACGTACCTCATTGTCTATATTATTTCATAAAATGTGTATATATTAGCTTAACAGACACTGGGGCAGGCCTTGCTTGGTATGTGTGGTATTACTGGTTGACTCAGAATGGCACTGCCCTTTACAATGACCTGCCTTCATAGAGACTTATTCCTCCTTCTTTTGCTTTCAGAATGCCAGGTATCCTACGATCTTCTGAAACCCTCGGGAGAATTTATTTGTGACCCACTAGTTTTGCCTTAGTCACCCTGAAGAAACACCTATATTGCAGAAACACCTATGTTAGGTCACCAGCAGGAGCTTCCTTGAAAAGAATAATGTTCACAGAGGAAGAATGTTAGCTATGCCATCAAAAGGTTCTCTACGGGCTCAGATTTTTCAAGCAAGATACAGAATCTGTCAAACTGTCAGAAACCCAGCATGAAATGAGCCTGTATGAAGCCAAATCACAATGCCACTTTCAGAGAGAAACTATACTGTCCTTATTTTTTACTTGAAAATAAATAAACGTAAGTTTTAATTCTATTGTTTTATTTCCTAACTCCATTAGGAGGTGTTCCTCTTATGATCAGATGAACTTAAAATTATATTTTGAAAGGAATTACCGTGCTTAGTTTTATTTGCCTCTGGATCCAAATAGTTCATCACTTGTGACCTAAAATTTGAAGGCAATGTAATGTCACAATAGCCACCTTTTATAAAAAGTAGACTCAATCAATAATTATAGGATCAGGTTAAGTTAGGAGAGATTTCCATGTTGAGTCTCAGAAGTAAAATCAGAAATAAACAGTACAAACTATTGAAAATAAGTTGTGTTTCCAAGGATTCACGACTCTGATGAAAACAGTAATTTCAATAGACTGCTGATTTCTAAATTCTATACCAGAAGTTTCAGAAGCATTAATATTTCTCATAGTACATTGTGAAAAGTTTACCTGGTGTTTACCCTGAATACCTGGAACTTTGTCTGACATACCAGGTGGGACCACATATGAGCTGAGAGCATTTTCTTCTGCTTTTCTACATTCGAGGCAGACCTAGTGGTACACCTGGCTATGCTCCTCCGACCCCAAGTCATACACTGATATTGGCCTTCAGGGCTTCAAAAGCTTAAAGTAGAGGAAAAACAGAAATTTTAAAAAATTTGAAGTCAGGTAACGTATTGCCTCCAGATTTGTTCTTTTTGCATAAGATTGCTTTGATTATTTCAGCTCTTTTTTGGTTCCAAATTAAGCTTAGGATTATTTTTTTCTAGATCTATGAAATATGACATTGCTATTTTGATGGGAATTGTGTTGAATCTGTAAATCACTTTGGGCAGTATGGAAATTTTAATGATGTCGATTCTACCAATCCACAAACATGGGATATTTTTCCATTCGTTTGTGTCATCTACGATTACTTTCATCAGAGTTTTGTAATTCTCTGTGTAGAGATCTTTCACCTCCTTGGTTAAGTATATTCATTCCTAAAGTATTTTATTTTCTTTGTAACTACTGTAAATGGTATTGAGTCATTGATTTGACTCTCAGCTTGACCATTATTAGTATATAGAAATACTACTGATTTGAGTGTATTGATTTTGAAACCTGAGACTCTGCTGAATTCAGTTATCAATTCTATGAGTCTTTTGGTAGAGTCTTTAGGGTTTTCTTAATACGAGACCATATTGTTGGCAAACAGGGATGGATTAAAGACTTAAATGTAAGCTATGAAACCATAAAAATTCCAAGAGAAAACATAAGAAAAACTCTTCTAGACATATGCTTAGGCAAAGAATTTATGACTAAGACCCCAAAGGCAAATACACCACCAACAAAAATAAATAAATTGGACTTCATTAAATTAAAAAGTTTCTGCACAGTGAAGGAAATAATCAACAGAGCAAACAGGCAACCTACAGAATGAGAGAAAATATTTACACAATATACGTCTTACAAAGAACTAATATCCAGAATTTACAAATAACACAAATAAATCAGCAAGAAAAAACCAAACAGCCTGATCAAAAAGGGGAGAAAAGACATAAACAGAATTTTTTCAAAAGTAGATGGACAAATGGTCAACAAACATATAAAAAAATATTCAACATAAATAATCATCAGGGAAATGCAAATTAAAACCACACCTTATCCCTGTCAGAAAGTCATTATTAAAAAGTTAAAGACAACACATACTGACATGAATGCAGAACCAAAGGAATGCTTATACACTGTGTGTGGGACTGCAATCTGGTACAACCCCTATGAAAAACAGTATGAAAATTCCTCAAAAAGCTAAATGTAGCTTTGATCAATCCAGTAATCCTGCTACTGGGTATCTACCCAATGGAAAAGAAATCATTTTGCCAAAAAGACACCTGCACTTGAATGTTCACAGCACAATTCACAATTGCAAAGATATGGAATCAACTTATGTGTCCATAAATTCATTAGTGGATAAAGACAATGTGGTGTGTGTCTGTCCATGTGTGTATAAATATGTATATATGTATTTATACATACACACCGTGGAGTACTACTCAGCCATATAAAGGAATGAAATAATGTCTTTCACAGCAACTTGGATAGAACTGGAGACCATTATCCTAAGTGTCTTAGGAGTAGGAAAACAAACACTACATGTTCTCACTAATAAGTGAGAGTTAAACAATGGGTACACACGGGATACAAAGAGATGTAAAGGACACTGGAAACTAGGAAGTGGGGAGGTGATAGGAGGGAGGGGTAAAAACTTACCTATTGGGTGCAATAAACACTGTCTTGGAGACAGGTACTCTGAAAGCCCTGACTTCAGTATTATACAGTGTATCCGTGTAAAGCAACAACAACAACAACAAAAACATTATACTCCCTTAATATTTTGAAATAACAAAAAAATTTTAAAGAGGAATTTTTTTAAAAAAATACAATGGAAGTATTTGCCAATAATTTTGATTTATTTATATTCCTACCACTAAAATAGAACCCTTAGATAGATATCTACTAAAGGTTTACTTAATGGCTATAGCAAAGATGCATACATATACTTAGGATTGGAGGCAGTGATGCGGAAAATCTCAGGCACCCACCATAAGTTAGTGGGTTTCAAACTGACCAGAATCCAGAAAATTAAAGAGAGAGAAATTCTTCCTGGACTGAGACTTAATTGAACTAGTTTGAGAGGATTTGTACCGCTAATTTGTATTATATAAAAGTTTTACCTTTTATTTAACAGAAGAGTTAGATTGTAAAAAAAAAACAACTTAAATGATTTCCCTTTTTTTGGTAACAGCCAACTTTCTTTTGACAAATTTGTAGAATGGTTAATATAATAGTTAGATGTAGTAATAGGCACCTTACAAAAGGTTTCTGAGATAGACAGAATTTGACATTTTGTAAGTGTTTCTGTGACTGTCTATTACCACCTTTGGAAGATAATAAATATTGCTCAATTAATCTAAATCACAGATGTTACATCTGTCCTTTGATGCCAGCATTGTAAAGAGATTTTATTGGTGCTCCCATGATAGGAAAGTAACTTATGTTCTTTTTTTGCTTTTTTTTTTTTCTGTTTAGTAATTAAAGTCATCTGAGGTATTAGCTATTACAAGACTCTTTTTTATGGATGAGAGATTTTAGGAGTATTTATACAAACATTGTATGTTTATTTGGTAATTAAGCATCTAATGCAATATAGCCCTCTAAAAAAACCCAAAAGTTTAAATACTACTTCTTTCAGAATTGAGATCAGCCCT
This sequence comes from Indri indri, assembly GCA_004363605.1. NCBI lineage: Eukaryota > Metazoa > Chordata > Mammalia > Primates > Indriidae > Indri > Indri indri. The sequence goes on along the minus strand of RJWJ010000024.1, from coordinate 42,806 downwards.
GTAGTTGTTTGTTTCCTAATCCTGGGCTATTGCCATTAGACAAGGGGTTCTTTCTAAGAGTACTTCCCCAGTTCCCACACTTGGACCATTCATTTGTTCAACAAATGTACTGGAAGATGGAAAGACCTCCTCCTACCACATACTTAGCTCATGAACTCCTTCCTTTGTTGTCCAAATATGCTCTGTCCTGAACACCATGGAGGAGACAATTGCCTTGACTGACTTCCAGGGATTATGGGAACAATGACTATGCCGAAAGCAGACACCAGGATGAGGTAGCAGCTACAGGAAGGCCTGAGTATCTCGCCGGCAGAGCTGAATGGACATTTCCATTCTCCTGCCTCATTTAGAACTGGCTGTGGTCTTTGACTTTGCATGGGTATCACTAATTCCTTCCCCTGCATTTTTCTAACTCTGGAAGGTACAACAGTGGCCTCTCAGTAGCACTTCTCAGTTCCTGTCTCTGGCCTTAGTTAGCAAGGATGTAAGAAGTCATACTTCTTCAACAACCTACCTCTGCAACATGCAAGTCTTCCTGTTACTCATCTCATCTGGTATCTATCTGCCTTTGTTCCTGGCATGTCCAAGAGTGGCATGACCTCACTCTTCTCTTAAAGCCCATGAATACTGACTCTCTGCCAGAATCTCTGTTTGAAATTTAGCATCATCCCTTCCCTGTCTTCTGAATGTCAGACACTCAGTTCCCACAGCCACCTACATCATTTTCATCAGATTTTTCATGTTATTGTATTTTTATTTAACTTGTGTACTTTGACATTTATAATCACATTGTCTCCAATTATGCTCTTACATCTTAGGAATTTTTAGTTTCTGTCATCTCCATCTTTCCCTTGCTTCTGTTCTGGATTTCTGTCCCTAATTACCACCAAAAACTAGAAAGCTGGGATGTGCTATATGATCCTCCACCTGAAGCCAAGTCATTTCCTTCAAGTTCTCTGTAGCTCCACATTTGTCCTCTATTCTTTCTTGGATTTATATCCCGGACCTTTGTTTGACTTTGCATTTTTGGCGATTCTTTTTTTCTGAATTCATATCTCACTAATAATTGATCTTTCCATGAGCACCACTACCACTTCTGATCACCAGCTAACATTTACTAAAATCTTTTGAACCAGGAGGTTTTGTGTTCATCTCCTAATATTGATAATCTCACTTAGTCCTTCTAAAATCAATGCAAAGTAGCTATCAGTGTTTGATCCACATTAGGTTCCTAAATATTTCTAGAAGGAATGATTGAATGAACATTCATTTTATAATGGAGGAAGCTAGAGCTTAGGAAGACTTTGTCCCTTGCACAAAATTAGGCAGTTAATAATAATAATAGTTAATTGTTGGTAGCTGCTTACTAAGTGCCAGGTGCTATTCAAAATGCTTTTATGGAAAATAGCTGTGGGGTGTGTGTGTGTGTGTGTGTGTGTGTGTGTGTGTTTGTTTCTTTTATCACCATACAATGGGAAAAAAAATTCTTCTGTATTCTTAGGAGAATTAATTTAGGACAAATGGGCAGAATTTCAGAGAGGCAGTATATTCAATAAAAACAAAACTCAGTATAAACTGCTTCTTATGCTAACAATATATAATGATATATTTTATATGTTATATAAAATATATAAGATGTGATAATAATAATATTCTCTATGAGGGATATAGTCAAGCAAAGGCTCTGCAGCTCTACCCAAAAGGTGCTGTGGGGTGAATTCCAGCATATGGAGACAGTTGTAAAAGTGATATCAGTGTTACCTTTAGCTCTAAGCATCTATGACAAGATACCTTGGGAAAGATAAACCTAAAGAAAAGGAGAGAGATGGCTGTACATTTGACTCTTGTTAAGAAAGAAGGCATGGTAAGGAAAACATTGACGGCAGAAATTTCAAATGGGTAGAAATTCAGGAGAAATTTGAAGACCTTTCACAACTTATTCTTTACTGTTGAACAACATTCTACCACCCTAATTGCAGGCATGTTCAAACAAAGTTGTTTTTTTTTTTTTTTTTTTTTTTCCATTCGGTTTCCTCAAGCATTTTTCATTAGTGTGAATAGAGACACTGGTATTCCATGTGAGTTATCTCCTTAAGTCACACAACTCAATTATTTTAATGGTACCTGTATCTTTGAACAGATGTCTTATATTTCTTAAAAACTTACTATATGGTGTTTGGGCCTTGTAGTAATTTCCTTAATCAGAAAATATGACTTTCATTACATAGAGCCCATTTGCTGAATTGTAATGGAGAGGCAAATTAATATTTTTTCAAATATTTTCACATATATTAAAACAATATGTACTGATTTCAACTCTTTTTTCTTGGATGAGCAACATAAAGGATAATTAGATATAAATATTAATACTTAACCAAATTCTTTCCTCCTGAGTTTCCAGAGATAAGTTCTCTTTTCCAGGTCATAATTGGAAAAGTTATTCCATTCTGTTTTTAGCATGCCTGTTCCCTCAGATATTCCTAAGGCTTTGTTGGGAAACCGATAGGAAAGGATAAAGTCAAAAAATGAAATGAAGACTATTAAGTATCATAAATAGCAAGAAACGAGATAGTTAAAGATATCTCGAAACTGTGTTATACACTGAAATTCTAGAGTGGCAATGCAAGGCCGATTTTACATGGAGTTGGGTCAGGTATTCTAATACTGTACAGGTCAGGTCATGTGCTCTCCAGAGAGAGGCTGTAATGTAATGTGAAATGGAAAGAACAGGGCTTTGAAGTTGGAGAACATACTTTGTGCCAGTTCTTGCCTGCACTTTCTACCTGACCTTGAGCAATTCTATCTCACTCAGACTACTTAACTCATCTGAAAAACAAGGAAAGTGGTACTAATAACCACTTCTCAGGGTTATTATAAAAATAAACAGAATAATATGTGAAAAGTGCCTTATATTTATTCAAGAAGCATTTACTGAAAATATATTATGCACCAGTTATCAAAGATCTACAGATAAATAAAATTAAGCAGTAGTTTGTAAAATTTAAAGCAAGATATATATTGTGTAGATTTATTTAGTGAAAGTCTTGATTAATACTTCACAGACTAATACATAGTTTAGACCTAGATTTTTGAAATAATTTTATATAATACACTGAGCAAACCAGATAGGTCCAACTTTGCAAAGGAATGCCAGGTATATGCTTTCTGCCAAGCCCCAACTCCCCACTTCCACACCCCCCACCCACTTTTTTCTATTAACATTCAGTATACAAAATTCCTTCTTGGTCTTGCTTTCCTTATGCTAAAATGCAAATGTTTTGCTTCCCCAAATTATAGGGAGTTGGGGTGATGCTTCATTGTTGGCTTAATCTGGAATCACACTGCACAATGATGGAAAGACAACAAATTATCATTGTTTTGGATGGTAAAGAACAATGAGATGTTTGCATATCAGCAGAGGAAACATCTCCAATGTCTAGGACAAATGCACGAATCAAGAAATTTAGGAGTCTCATTTAACTAAACCATCAAGACACATTTGTTGTGAGATTGTCCCTGTGTTTCTAGCTAATGTTGTTCTATTGATGTTTCTAAATGGCTACTAAATGGCTTCTCAAACTATGTGATGTGATGAGCCCCAGGTATGAACTATTAGACATCTTTCCTCACTAATCATTTTCATATGGTAATTAGAGATGTCAAACTCACCCTGTGTTTCTCTTTTCAAATTTAGGGAGCGCTGTATGCTGCATCTTTAGCCATTATATTACCTAGCTATTACCTTTAAAGTGAGCTACTTGTGCTGAGGTTATGGCCTTAAGGTGCCCTTAAGGTGCAGGTTCCAGAATTTGATGAGACACAGAGGACTGTTCTTCCCTCATATTTGCTGGGGAAGTGATTTAGCCTGATATTTAAAAAGCATAGATATTTATTTCAGACACAGATTGGTTTGCATCCAGGCTCTGATACTTGATTACTATGTAAACTTTACCAGTTTTATTTAACTTTCTAAGCCTCAGTCTCCTCAATTATGTAATGAAATAATGCTAGCACATACCCAACGTGGTTATAATGAGTATTTTAAAAGCTAAAGCACTTAATGAAATTATTACCATCTATAACACTGTGATATTTAATAATCCCTGAATAAATGAAGTCAAAATTAGAAGTATCCTGCAGTCTGTGTGACCCAAGAGCAACACAGTTATCAGATTTGGGAATACATAGGAATGTGCAGAAACCCAGAAAAACATAACAAAAAAAGTCTCCCAATTATTACGAGGGGAAGAAAAGGGAAATGAAATAAACATTTTCTTAGTGCTCACTATATGGCAGAAGTTTTACACACTCTCTCATTGAATTGAATCGAATCAATTTAAATGAGGAATTATTATATAACTTACTTTTACAGACGAGAGTGTGCAGAACAGATAAGTAATATTCTCAAGATTACAGAGCTATTAAGTGGCAAAGCCAGCATTTGATTCTGCATTTTTCTGACCTCATGTCTTTTTTTTCCCTACAAGCCAAATTAAATACTGGGTGCACTCGGATTAGCAAGTCTGCAGGCAATAAATATCCCAGGCAAATAGCAAAGTATATTGGATCATGGCAGTGACCTGGTTGGATGTGAGCCCAGTAATAAGTCTCTGTTACTTCAGTAAAAACTATTTCCCACAGCGGCCCTTGGGAACTTCTTACCTGGGCAAGAACTAATCCTAGAGATGAATGACTGGGCTCAGTTCATTTGTCTGTATATACAGGTGACCACAGACACCCAGGTAGCAAGTAGGGAGTGGTAGTGACAGAACACATGCAAGCAACAGATTGACAGTGAAGTCTGGACTGTGTCAATATCCATGAAAGTGAGATAAAGGCGAGCAAGGGGGAGTTAATTTCACGTGTCAACTCAACTAAGGGATGCCCAGACAGCTGGTAAAACATTATGTAAGAGAGTTTCTGGAAAAGATCAGAATCTCCCTTATCTCTTCCAGATGATCCGCCCTCACCAATATGGGTGGGCATAATCCAATTTGTTGAGGGTCTGGAAAGAAGGAAAAGGCAGAGAAAAGGTAAATTCTCCTTCTTTCTTCTTCAGCTAGGATATCCATCTTCTCCTACACTCCAACATCAGAACCTCAAATTCTCAGGCCTTCAGCTTTAGACTGAGCTATGCTGGTCTTTCCTTGTTCTCCTGCTTGTAGGAGGCAGATTGTGGCACTTCTCAGTCTTCATAATCACAGGAGCCAACTCCCATATTTGATCCGCTCTGGTCTGTCCATCTATCTGTACCCTATTGTAGTAGGTGCCTTCCTCATACCAATGTTAATTTTTGTGAGAACACTGCAAGACTGATGTTGGTGTTCCCATTATACAGACCTAAAGCATAAGGCTGTAAAGGATACTATAATTTTTCCAATGTCATATGATTAAATAATGGTAGAGAAATCAGAATGTATTAGAAATTAAGAAGGTAGCTTAGCTAGGAGGCAGGGCACATCCATCCCACTTGTGGCTGAGAATTAGTGTAACCTCCACTAGATCATTTTATCTTTCAATAAACAGCAGCACAATGTGAAAACAGAGCACTGAACACTGAGTCGGGATCCTCGGTCTTTACTTTTGGTTTCTTGTTATATATAAAGTGTAGCCTTGGACATATCATTCAATTAAACTATTTGACCCTCAGTATACTCAGTTGTGAAATACCAGTATACTATTTCCCCTGTCTATTTCACTGGGCAGTAATAAGACTGTAATGAAATCACGAATTGGCACTACATAAATCCAAAGATAATATGCAAATGTGACATTATTTTTGCCTATCTCCCTAGAGCTACATTTGAATAAAATGGGCTAATACATACAAAAATGCTATCCTATTATAATAAAAAAATCAAGAATCATCAATGATAAGTGTAACCATTCCTGGGGGACATGGAGCTGTTTGAATATTTATATGGAATGGTAGTTATTGTGCTTTTCTTTCTCATTATTAATATGATCCAAGAATTTTTTAATAATTATAATTATTAGGAATCCTGTATTTTTATCATAAAGCAAACAAAGCTCAGGGGAGACAGCTGACTTGTCCAAGGCCATACACTTAGCAATGATACCATGATAAGAATTCAGGTTCTGTGCTTCATAACCTTATGCATTTGTTCTAGACCATGCTGTCTTCTGACACGAAATGATGGATTTTTATATATCATGAAGAAACTTAGTCGCTGCTTCTGAGTATTTGAATTTTGAAAGTCATCTTTCAGCTCGAAACTTTACAAAAGACACTGTAAGTCAGTTTTTCCAGTTCTCTGGTGAATTATACAGAAAGGTTTTCTTTTTTTAAATTTTATTTATTGGTGTTTAATAGACCTTATTTCTGCTTCTGAATATTCTTTCATAATCCCTGGGATGGATCCCATTCTCAACCTCCCTCCTTTCTTCGATCTCCCAACATTCTCCCCATTCCAGGGGTTTCTTTTCCTGGTGCCCTGGCTGGGAAGCCAGGGCATTATTCTTGACATTTTGCTGTGCTGTTCCTGAGCTTAAATTTGGCTCTGTGTCCCATGGCAGGAGGATAGAGAGAGGGAAAAAGACAATAGAGATTTTCCTACCCCTGTACATTCTGGAACTTGAACCTCTCCTGGGACTGTTTTCCTGTACACTAGTATCTCACTCACTACCATTTGCCTCTCCAGATGCTAACATTTGTTCAAATAGGAAACTACTAAAATAAAGCTGAACTAAATACTCAAAAGTTGTCCTGAAAGAGTGTAAATATTTTATAAGAATAATTTCAAAACAGAAACTGTGGATGAAAAGCTTCTTTAGATCATAATTATTTTTGTTCTCTGGTTGCAGTTGGTTATTGTAGCCTAGGGCACAGAGGGTTGTTATTTTGAATGAATTGAAGACTCATGAAAATATATTCTACCCCTTTAACTAATAATAGAATAAAGGGTTCTATTGTCAACTGTACCAGTAGCAAATAACAAAGCTTAAGAAGATATACATATTTTTATATAGACCATTTTGAGGGTATTGGAAAATCCTTATGGAATTATTAGTTTAAGAAAAACTTTCCTTATAAATTAAAGTAAATTAAATATACTGAAATTGAAGATGTTTTACTTTTTTGTTTTCTTCTTCAGTAAACACATAAGGGCAATTATTTCTGTCCCATTGAAATCACTTATCACTTGGCAACCATAAAATTGTAATTTCCACTGAAAGACAAATAATTTGATATCCACCTCTCAAAAATAATGAATGTTATATATTTTATTCAACTGGCAGGTGGGTCAAACAGATTCTATCCAGTACCTTGAGAAATATATCTTTTGGCTTGATGATAAATGGCATCCTCAAAGAAAAAAATCCATCCCTAAACTTGGAACAACAGCTATTCCTCTCTGACTTACACATTTTGTCTGGACTCTGACAATGGATGAGGTATTTTCTGCACTTTACAAGTACAGTAATTACAGATAGTAGGCAGTTAGATCAAGATAACCAGATAGTTGGTCATAAAGATGACCACATAGTTACACAGACATGAAGAATATTGGGAAATGCCACCCCAAGATGTGACACCTTGATGTGATAATTACTTGGAATCAAAGGCACTTGGGGAACAGTGGATGCAGGCAGAGGCTTTCTCTGAGCTCCTTATATCTGCCTAAAGACAGATCCCCCTAAAAGAACTCAATTTTCATGAATCCCCTCCCCAGGAATTTATGACCAGAGGATTAACCTGGATCGTAGGAGAGACGGGAGGTCAACATCACACCCAGACGGACTTTGTCACAGGCTGTCACCTACTCTTCTGAGGGTCCATTCGTCTTTCCTGAAGTCATTTACTTTCCCCTAAATTGCCTATATTCCCCCTCTCCTCTCTTCTATTGTTACCACAAGTTTGTTATTTATCTCCAAGTCTGAATCAGTAAGAACAAAGAATGAGGACAAGTGGTTTGAGGAAACGAAAAGAGAGGTTTACTAAGGGTTCAGACTAGCCTCTTGAAAGACCACCGTCCCTCCTTTAAGCAGAAATACAGGCTTTTTAAATGGGGGGGGGGGTGGGTTCTGAGATTGGGCTCAGGTCTAGGTGACCAGTGTCACATGTTGTGGCTTTGGGCTATTGCTGTTTAACTATAGTTGGTGGTTTGGGTCAGCCTTATTTCTGGTACAGATGATCTTGTGACTCCCAACAATTCTGTTGAGCCATCTTTTGTGGTTTAAGATACTAGAAAACAAAGAACATTTTTCTGACCCTTTGATTACTGGCCTTGGGCAGGAATTCAGATTTTAATTCCCAAAAAGGGTAGGAGTGGGTGTTAAAGAGACAACTGGTAATATATTTTGCCCCATTTCAGATCTTTAGCTCTGTTATACTGTGAGGAGGGTTTTTATGCTTCTAGATCTCACTGAGTTTTTGAGTATTCACTTTTCTTTCATGCAGTGCCCCTGTGCACATAGTAATTTTGTATACCTACCTTTTCTCCTGTTAATCTGCCTATTGTCAGTTTATTTCACAGACTCAATTATTGAACCCTCAGAGGGCAAGGAGACACTTTTCCCTTCCCCAAAGTTTGATGGATGGATAGATAGATAAACAGATAGATAGATAGATAGGAGATAGATCTGTAGAAGTCGAATATTTTAAGAAGTTATCTTTCCTGTGTTATAGAGCTTGCATTTGCTGGTCCTGCTCAGCACTGACTTGGGGGAACTTAGTGAGGGAAAGGTTCTATATGACTGCGGACTGAAATAGGAAATATCCATAAAAGAACCACATGTATCAGACAAAGGGAAAAATAAAAACTGTTCGCAAATTTGAGATCTACATAATATTAAAAATGATTTACAAAATACAGTGCTGTCTCTGAATAAGATTGAGGTTATCGTATCAGTCTGTTTAATCACAGTTTAAGGGAGATGTTATTAACTACTCACATTTTATATACCTGCTAAATGAAGTTCAGAGCAGTTAGGTACTTTATCCAATGCTACATTACACAGGAAAAGAAAGCCATATGAATAACAGAGTTGTGAAGGATTTTTCACTGCTTCATTGACTCCATGTCCTGGGGGCGCTTTCCACGAAGTAACATGATGCAAGGTTCAGAAGGGAGCCGAATCTTGGAAAATCGAAAGGTAGGAATAAAAGTTAATATAAGAGAGAAAAGAATTTAGGCACACTGAAAAGAATGTGAGATTATGGAAAGCAGGGTAAATGTCCTAAAATCATGTAGAAAGTCAGGATTCGAAATTGTCTTTAAAAAAAGACAGATGAAAGTATAACCATCTAATTAAAGGTTCAGTACTAGTTAGATAATAATTACAACAAAACAAACCACAACTTTGTTATAAATGATCCTCTAAATGGTTGAGCAGTAGGAAGAAAAGATGGCATTTATATGTGTCTCTCTAATAAAAACACTGGAAATGCTTCTCCGTTCATGAGTTATATAATAAAAGAGAGAATAAATATAAAGGTATTGATCATATGCTTTGGATACAAATAGTTACCATAGCAATATTCTTTCCCTAAAACATAAATCAATTAATCACATTGCCCGTATTTCCTATTATTTCTTCCTTTCCTCCATTTCTCAAAAATATTGAAGTTCATTTCTAAACTGGATTCTAAATAGTCTTTTTGCCTCACATTTACAATTATCAATTTTTTTCCAGCATCCTTTTTTATATCTTGCCTTCAAATCAGCTTTCTAACTTTCCACTTACTATTTAGCTTCACAAGTCAGAAAAATTAAGAAAGGTCCCTAGGCTCTCCATATTCAGGTTAATTTACAATGTTCCACCAGATAGTTCTTAAAGACACATCTGATTTGGCTTCCCACCATTTCCTGCTAATGACCCGTCACATCACCCAGCTGAGGTCTCTGGCAGGTTTTCTAGTTTCCAAACAGCATCATCCAGTGTGATCTGTTTGTCTCTGGTCTTTTAGAAAATCTTTATGACTCTCATTTTTGACCAAAGAAAAGCTGCTCTTTGAATTTGACTCTTAAACACGTTTTAGAGCCGGTGACATCTGAGTTGCAATGCCTCGTGCTGTATCATCTGTCTATTGATTGTTTATATTTCTTTGTAGTGTTCATATATATTTAATTTAACTTGCTTTAAATCATGCATAATAATGTGTGATGTACTTTAGTAACATCACATTTTTTTCTTTTTTGAATTCAAATTTAAAAATTTTTATTAATTGCATATCGTGTAGAAGATACGTCAAAAACCCCACTCATATCCTTTAAAATTTTCCCAATCTCTCCTGCAGGTACTGGCCTTTTCTTTATCTTAATTACCACAGACTGCATTCACATCAAATCATATTATCTAAGATATATTCTACATATAATGGCTCCCAATTATACCTACAACTATGCTGAGGAAATCTGCCTTTGGTAAAATTAACATCCTATGTTTTTACCAAAAGTGTAAAATGTATATTTTGTGACTTATTAGTATAAATGATTGTCAAATAAAAAATAAGCACATAGCCAAGAAGTATGACTTCTGATTTATTTAAAAATTGAATTGAAAACAACAAAGAGCTAAGCCATGACATATATTTCACAGTTAAAATAAGAAACTTGTTTCCCAGGTAGCTCATTTTGGAATGTGTAACCACATTTATCTAAACTATCATACCCTAAGTTGCCAGTACATTGCACAAATGGACTAATAGCAAGCAAACTATTGACCTTACCTCTTCCCAAAGATTTGGCCCTTATCTTAAAAGCAGCAATAAATCGTCAAATTTCCCCACACTGCTCATCACTAGTTTGCAGAATCAGCATTCTTGACCACGCTGACTATATTTCCAGAAATAATGCATTCCCAAAGCAATATTCCCAGATATGCTGAGTCAGCATGCTGAAGGACAAAGAGATGCCTTTAAATATTGTGTCTGAGCCAGGGTTTGTCAGTAGAGATAACTATTCAACATGTACACAAAAACATACAGGTGGCCAGAATCTTTTAACCTAACACTGGCCACACACATGTAAGTGCCTGAAGTTTTTTACTTGATTAGGGAACTTGTTAAGTTTCTGTCTATGAAAGATGGAAAACCATGAAGTTGTTTTTATAAATCTCCAAATCTGATGCCTTAGTGGGATTATAAGATTTGGCAAGATGATCTATGATGCTTTGACTTATTTAAATCAATGTGAACCTTTGATGCTATCATATTGTTAAAACATATATTTTGATTTATCATGTCTACTTTAGAAATACAATGGCTATCGATTGAAAAGGCAGCCACTTATTGAAACTCTGAGAGCTGGTGATCCATTCTATATTTACCTAGACTTACAGGTATGAATAAAATAATCCCTAGATGGTTATAACTTCAGCTTTGGAGTTATCTGTGAGCCGCATCTATGGCAGGTTGCTGTCACTATTGAAAACCCAAGTTGAGAAGGCATCGTCGTCAGATGTTCACTGTATACCCATTGGCTTCTCCACATCTTGCCTCCGTATATGTGTGTTGAGTAACCTGGATTCTGCTTCTCCCTCTAGCACCAAACTCTCGATGAAAAGAAAACATTCCTTCAGAGATAATTTTGATAACTATTTTCATTCTACATGCATTTGTAATTTATTAGAATACCCACATTCCATCACAACTCTATGTTATTTGGTTCCATTTTGTCCTTCCCATATGAATTTCCTAAAAGGGGAGAGGGTGGAACAATCAAGAGTGATAGAAGCACTGCCTGTTAAAGATAAGTATCATTATTCATCTGGGAAATGCAAATTAAAATAACAATCAGGTGTCACTACAAATCCATCAAATTGGCTATAATTAATAAGACTGACATTATCAAGTGTTATCAAATATATAGAACAACTGAAACTTTTCTAAATAGTTAGTGAAGATGCAAATTGATTTAACCATTTCCAAAAACTGTTTGGCAATATTAACCAAGGTTAAACATATACCTTCCTTATGACCTACCAACCTCGTCTTTAGGGATATTTCCAAGAGAAATAAGTGTATATATCACCAAAAGACACACACAAGTATGTTCATGACAGCTTTGCTAAGAGTAACCCCAAAGTGGAAGCAACCCAGATATCTATTAATGGCACATGGATACATATATTATGGTTTATTCTTATAATGGAATATTATAAGGTAATAAAAAGAAAAAAATTACTTAAACATACATCACATGGATAAAGTTCACAGTCACTGTATTAGGCAAAAGCCTTATGTGAAAGAATGCATATTATATAATTCTATTTATGCCAAGTTTGAGATTAGGCAAAACTGATGGTGATAGAAGTAAGAATGGTTACCTCTGCAGTGATACAAGGACTGGTAAGATGCATGAGGGAAATTTGGGGTAATACATATGCTTTACATCTGGATGTTGGAGGTGGTCATATGAGCATATAATGTGTGAAAATTTATTAATCTGTACACCTAATATTTATGGACTTAGTGAATTGTGCTAACTGTATTTTAAGTCACAATTTTAAACAATAGACATTAATACAAATACACAATTTAGAGTAAACTTTTGTCATTTCTAAGAGTTGGACCTTTGGCAAACTACCATGTTGATTAGCCCAGTAGACAATATATACCTGGAAGCATTATAGTTTGAATGATAATAAGCATGGTTCCAAATTAACATTTATACGTGGTATAAGGTAGGGTTCAAGGTTCATTTTATTAGCCGAGGGTTTTTTTCTGGGTGCACTACCAGCAGCTGGGGAAGTGGGTCTTTCAGTTCTTGTCTTAGTCTGTTTTCTGTTGCTTATAACAGAATACCTGAAACTTGATAATTTATAAAGAAAATAAATTTATTTCTTATACCTATGGAGGCTGGGAAGTCCAAGGTCAAGGGGGCACATCTGGTGACAGCCTTCTTGTTGGTGGGGACTCACTGAAGCATCTCCAGGCAGCATGAGGTATCATATGGCAAGGGGCTGAGTATACCAATGTCCCAGTTCAGGTCTCTCTTCCTCTTTTTATAAAGACACCAGTTCTTATGGTAAACCATTAATTCATTAACTCATTAATCCGTCAGTCCATGAATGGATGAATCCATTCATGAGAGCAGACCCCTCATGACCTAATCACCTCTTAAAAGCTGTAACTCTTAGTACTCCCACATTGGGGATTACATTTCAACATGAGTCTTTTGTGGGATCATTCAAACCATAGCAGGATGAAGGGGCATCTGAGCAGCGCAGCTCAGCATTCACTGCAAGAGGAGAAAAAGAGAGCACAGTTTTCCTCAAAGTAGCTTACAAACAAAAACTTCAAGCAATGAAATACAGTATAAATGCAATCGAGAAAGTGAAACAATTTGAGTTACTAAATTGTGTTTAGAAGTTGAAATATGACTTCAATTCCTCTTTCCATTTATAATAATAAAATTTCAACTGGCTACAGGTCCCACCTTATTCATCAAAATATACATTTTACTGATAGTTCTTAAATGCCTTAACAGTCATATAAATTCTGTATTTACATAAGAAACATTTGTAGTTGAATCTAGCAAATTTGATTTATAATTAAGTTTCTACAAAGCTTTCTATTAGAATTTTCTTAGACTTTCCTTGTGTTTTCACTCTGCATAATGAAAACTATACTGTCTTATAGTACCATCAGTAAAAATGCATTGAATAATCATGTAAAATATTTTTAGTTTTTCTGAAAAGAGTATCTTCCATTAAAATTTCTGAAATAATGATTTTTATCATAAATAGTCCAAGGCAATGACTATATTATTGTTGTAATAGTCCAGCTCTTACATCAATCTTTAAGAAAACTTGATGTTTACAATGATAGTCATAAAACTATGGCCTCGGCATTAAATTAATCTGGTATTAGAAATCAGAATTATCTCTAGAAATCTAAAGGAAAGAACTTCAAAAGATATGAGGATATACTTTTAGTGGTTCTGTTCAAGACCAGAAAAATAGGAAAATCCAAAATATCCTATGAAATCTGGAACAAACAAACAAATAAAAAAACTCGTGAATTTGTGATTGTGGGGGTGTGGGGAAACTTCCCCTTTACCCTGGAAGGTCCACTGAAAGATCAATTCACATTAAGGCAGATTAATAACAGAAAGTGATTTATTTACACTGTGTTCTGGGAGTGTTATGATACAGAGTGTGAGAAATGACCACTTAAAGACCGAATTGAGCCAAATTATGAGTCTTTATTAGCTGGTCAGCGACCACCCCTGCCCTGTCAGAGTACAGGTACAGAGAATGGTGGTTAGCCAAAAAAGCAACGGGGTCTTATACTATTCTAAGATGGGCTACGTGACATAAGGTATGGGGAAGTGGGACAAAGATGGGAAGTGGGACAAATTACATCATACATTTCATAACCATGGGGTCCGGGACCTGCCTTGGACCACCTACTCTGGTTACGAGCAACTGATTATAATCTTTAAATAAGCAGGTTTACAGAAGCAGGTAGCATTAGTTAGGTTAAGGACCATTCTTTCTCCAGTTAAGCAAGCACAGTAACACTTCAACCATAGGTACGACAGCTGGAAAGTTTAAACAATCAGTTATAAGAAACAATCAGTTTCAGCTTGATCACTTTGTTTTCCATCCTTAGCCACTAGTACAAAGTACATGAGCAGATTCTTCCCAAATGAAGCAACGGTGCTAAATTTTAACTTAGGACAGTCCTGAAGGCAGAATAGAGGCAATCTACTTTAAAGTCAGTGGGTGATTTCTTTGATTCTCTTGTCTAGTTAAGTGTTAACCCACAAATCTCAATATATTTCTAATCCAACATCATAACCTACTACATCTGGGGGGTCCACTACAGGAGAATCACAGAGTGATTACCCATTATCCACTTCAGGGTCCAGAAATGTATATGACCTCATTTTAGAGGAGAGGGAGAGATGAGGAATGTAGGTAATTCTCTTTAGGACCAAAAAATGGTTACTAGGGAGGATGACTAGATACTTGGGAGAATGAATGGATGTGGGGGG